>LHCL01000002.1:902545-1310195 GCA_001305275.1 Talaromyces verruculosus
GTTTGAGGGGAGTGCGAAGAGTGCGAAGATTGCGGCTTTGGATCCTCGGAAATTCATGTAGATGCCAATATCCAAGTATATATAAACAATGAGATATAGACAAAGCAGTCAGCTCACTCATAAGTTGTTCAGTAGATGTTCAAGCCTCCTGAGGTTGATAATTCGAGACGAAATGCGGAGCACAAGCGGAAACGTTACGTGGAATCTCCGCAACGACCAATCACCATTGCTCCTTCCATCTGCCATCTCTATACACCTACACCTTACAACCTCACAACTTCCACAAAGCAGCAGCACAATCAATTGAAGAGGCAAACATACAATTGCCTCTCATCTTGACTGATGCGTTGCTAGTCGGACACACAAGAAAAATGCATCTCCAATTCAGTTTCTACCTGCTTTGGTCCTCGTTCGTAGTAGGCTGTGCCTATGCTGCGAATGATGTCTCCGTGCTGATCAACGAGGTCGCCAAAGCGAATAATCAGTCGCTGCTATGGGGTCCGTACAAACCGAATTTGTATTTTGGTGTTCGGCCGAGGATTCCCAAGAGTCTTACGGCGGGGTTGATGTGGGCGAAGGTTGATAATTATGCGACTGCGCAAGCGAGTATGTTTAGCTATCTGTTCTGTTCGGTGGAGTTGATCGATAAAGCTGACACGGTCAAGATTTTAGGCATACGTGCGAACAGAACGAGGGCATGCGAGGATATGGCTGGGACGAATACGACGTACGCAAGGGTGGCCGCCAATCGATCCATGATGTCGGCAATTCGATCGACCTCACCATCGATTTCGTCAAGGTACCCGGAGGACTTCACGGAGGTAGCTGGGCGGCTCGTGTAAAGGGAACACCACGGGAAGATGCTCCTGAGGATTTATATACGTCGTTGGTGTTCTATGCTTCGCTTGAAGGACTTGGTTCTTTGCACGTGGATAATGCTGTTGAGCAGCAAATGGGTCTGAAGGAAGATGTGAAGCTCAAGGGAATGACTCCAGAGCTTGGCGACTTTAAGATCAGTGTTACCACTGGCCCCGACAGCAACAAGCATCCTGAATTTGATCATCCCAGTAGCGCTGAGAAGTCCTTGGATCGTCCTTTGGTTGCTAGTGTGGAAACACCACAGGAGAACCTGTGGCAAGCCAAAGGTGAGTACAACTGCATGAATGATACATATACATGCATCTAACATATAATAGCATTGATGTTTACTGCCATGAAGCCCGAAGTTGAGGGCTTGATTGCAAAATACGGAACTGATGCACCTCCACCACCCGCTCAGCTCTTTACAGTGCCTAACCACCCTGGAACGGGTAATATCCATTTTGTGCAGCACGTCTTTGAGGGTGCTTTTGAGTTTGATATTCTTTTCGAGTCTGGTTCCGCGCCTGAGCCTGTCACTTGTGAGTCGACGAAGTATACTCTTTGTTTGATTTGACTAACATACTATAGCTGGGACACTAACAGAGAAGATTGACGAAATGTCGTCTTCTTTCTCGAGCCGATACGAGAATGTTTTTGCTCCTCAAGCCCCATTTGACAAGCCAGAGTACTCGGAATTCTCCAAATCCATGTTCTCCAACCTGGTTGGTGGTATTGGCTATTTCTATGGCAGCGGTTTGGTTGACCGATCCGAAGCCCCTGAATACGAAGAAGAGAATGAAGGCTTCTGGGAAGAAGCTGCAGAAGCCAGGTCACGAGTACAGCCAACCGAAGAAGATCCTCGAGAGTTATTTACTTCTATTCCTTCCAGACCATTCTTCCCTCGTGGGTTCTTGTGGGACGAAGGTTTCCACCTCATTCCAATTGTTGACTGGGATCTTGACTTGACTCTCGATATCGTGCAGAGCTGGTTCAATCTTATGGATGAAGATGGCTGGATTGCGCGAGAGCAGATCCTCGGAGCCGAAGCTCGTAGCAAGGTTCCCCCTGAATTCACCGTTCAGTATCCTCACTACGCAAACCCGCCGACATTGTTTATGGTTCTTGAAGCATTTGTCGACAAATTGCAAGCCAATCAAAGCATTATTGAGAACTTTGAACTCAACCGTGCCGATATTGCAGACAGCCTTCGATCTGCTCACCTTGAGAGCAAGGAATTGGCTGAATCGTATTTGCATGCTATCTACCCTCTCCTCCGCAGACAATATTTCTGGTTCAAGAAGACTCAATGGGGAGATGTCAAGTCCTATGACCGCGAGGCTTATTCAAGCAAGGAAGCTTACCGCTGGCGCGGTCGTACGGTGCGACATATCTTGACATCCGGTCTCGATGACTATCCTCGTGCTCAGCCTCCTCATCCCGGTGAGCTCCACACGGACCTGATCAGCTGGATGGGCCTGGTGAGTCGTTCCCTTCGCAAGATTGCAGCCGCTATTGGCGAGACCGATGACGCAGAAGAGTTCGCAATCTACGAGTACGCCATTACCCGCAATATCGATGATCTTCACTGGGACGAGGATGCTCAAACCTGGTGCGACGCAACCATTGACGAATACGAGGAAAGTGTTCACGTCTGTCACAAGGGCTACATTTCAATCTTCCCCTTCTTGACAGGAATGGTTGGTCCTGACAGCCCACATCTCAAGGCTACGCTTGACCTCATTCGCAACTCTAATGAACTGTGGAGTGATTACGGCATCCGCAGTCTCAGTAAGAATGATGAATTCTATGGCACTGACGAGAACTACTGGCGCAGTCCAGTATGGATGAATATGAACTACATGATCGTCAAAAATCTCTACGTAAGTCTTCTAACAAATCACAAACTGCACCAAAATTCTAACACGTTTAATCTAGGAAATCGCAACCTCCTCAGGCCCCCACAAAGCACAAGCAACCGAAATCTACAACGACCTACGCAAAAACCTAGTTGAGAATGTCTTCCGAGAATGGAAAGACACAGGTTTTGCATGGGAGCAATACAATCCCGAGACAGGCAAGGGTCAACGTACCCAGCACTTCACCGGATGGACGAGTTTGGTTGTGAAGATTATGAATATGCCCTATCTTACGGTTTCTGGAAGAGGGCATGATGAGCTGTGATGAGTTCTTTTCTCATAAGAGGGTGTATTATACCTTCTTCCTACTGGAAGTTCCTACTGAGATGAGGGTTTGGGTTCGGTTTCACGCTATAGGATTTCGATTGTATTCATGTAACCCTAGATTTTGTTTTGGATATTGTATCGAATATGGAATGGAAAAGTATATATGATACCATACAATAATAGGTAGTTGGGTTAAGGATAGTATCTTCTTGGTGCATCAGGTGCTGTTCTAGATATACTCGACTGGACGGGGCGATGATATACAAACCAAGTTAGAGGGAGCAGAGGAGTAAAGCAACTCAGTAATATAACCACTCACAGCAAAAGTTCCTACAAGATCAACGTTATATCCTATATCCTACATTAATGTACAAGATCCACCCGTACCCCCTTAATTGGACTGTGTGTGCTCCTCACTTCTTCCATTAACGAATGGACCACCACCGACATCTATCAGCCCAGGCTACCGCAAAGACTTGGCTCCATATCCCAGATAATCTCGGTCATCGATTGGCTTGGAAGAAGTGATTATTTGAATTGATCCAGCCAGTCGTAGACGAGTCCTTCGCCGGCAGGGTTGCCCATGTGATAGGCATTTGGAACGAATCTTCAGCATTTTTAGTGACACATCTATCTACTACTTCGGTTAAAGTAAAAGGAGAAAAGGGAAGAGATTCTTACCTTGCCTCTTTCACATTTCCATGTTCAAGGGGAATCATCGAGTCTTCAACTGGGAAGATTTCGTCTTGCAAGCCCTATGAAGTGTCTTAGTGCCGTGGCGACTCTGATATAAATTCACAAGAATACTGCATACATTAATGAGCAATAACCGACAACTCTTCTGGTCGAATATACCATTCTCCAGCAACGAAAACCTTCGTTGTGCATCTTGCTTATACGCATCGACGGAGTCGTAACCAAATTTGTAGGCTAAAGCATCAGACAACCCAGGTAGAATTAGCTTTCAAGGGTCTCCCACGTCCTGAAATGGTCGAACAAAACTAATCGTGCTTCAAGAGCCTCGAGATGAATCAATATCCCTGGTACTATGGCCGGGATTAAGAGTATGTACGTACATCGTAGTCAATCCTTGTTGCCCAGCCAGTTGACTTCTGAAACATGGCTAATAAATCCCTTGTCCTTTGTTATCTCAAATAGTATTCACATGGATACCGAGGTATTTTCTTCGTAGAGAAATATATGTAGAGGATTGTGATGCGTGGTCGATGGAGGATAGAGCTGAGCAGCGTAGGTTTACAACCTAGGGTTCAAGCCTAGACAGTGCTCCGAGGCTGTTCTTACCCAGGTAGGAACGACCTCAGGTGTGTTACTGTAGATATGATTAGGAAACTTATAGGACAGTCTACAGGACTTAAGTCCTCAAGCCCTAGGTGCTGGTTCTGGACTAGCGTATTTTTCGAGCGTTAGGGTTAATATAGGGTTAGGGTTAAAGGTCTAGAGCTGCGATAAGCCGGGCAACCGATTACGTCGTGACGTCCGCAGCTGACTCTTTTCCTACCAGGCATCCACCATTCTTTCAACCTCATCACCCTTCTTTCCACCGAATCAATGGCTTATTTGATAGGCCTTTGATCTGTGCTTTTATCTCTAACATTCTCTCCGCATATGCGGCCACACTTACGATAACTCCTACAATCAACATGGCAGGCCCAGCAAAGCTGACCCCGCCGCCTTCGCCGCCATCTCCGTCGGCGTCATACTACGATATCAGCGACGATGAAGAAAGCGAATACAACACGATTGCGCATTCTAGTTCGGGGAGGGGTGTGAAACTTTTATTCTCAAAGAGCAAGGTACTTTAATCATCACATCGTCACGACGGAAATTGCTTAGAACGAGTCTAATCCGTATGAAATCAGGTGTATGTCCATCCTACTCCCTCTGCCAAAGACAACATACCGGGTTTCATTGCGCTATTACAACAAAAGCCCGTAACCGTCCCGACATCCCAAAATGTATCAAACAATACCTCCGGATCCTCACTCAAGGATCATGCCTCCTCCTATCTCCTCGCATGGGTGCCAGAATCTGCTATGGGCGACGCCTACGACACCTATGTAAAAGTCGACCTTTCCGAAAATAACTCCCCGCCTCGGCAGAGCTACCTCGTCCCAGCACTTCCTACGATGACTACATACTCGGATACGATCGGCATGTATGCCTTTGCCGTTCCGCTCTCCGAGATATACTCCTTATGGGTGCGGCCACCCAGTCTTGGGTGGTGGTATGGAAGTTTGGTTATATGTACAAAGTCTGGGGACAACTTTCCAGCTCTATTCTTTCATGATAACGAGTGCGAGTCTACTATACTGCAGAAACGGAGGATGACTCGCGAGAGTTTCGACCCCTTCTCGGCGGATGGTAGCATGTTTTGGGGTGGAGATGAGGTCCTGCGGTGGGTGAGGCGGTATGCGGACGTTCAGCGTGCTGGTGCTGATCCAAGCAAATATCTCATTAATCCGTCGGAGGAAGATAAACTCTCTTTCGGTCGCGCCCTTGGATCTAAATCGGACACAGCCAAAGGCGCTTCTTCAAGTCAAGCACCACGTGATGCCGCCATGGATCCTATTACTAAAGCTTTGAAAGAGACGAGGTGGAAAGTCCTGGAGGGATTCAGTCGGATTAGCACATTCACAAGACGGACTGCAAATGATCTGGCTGAAAATCCTATTATACCAACGCAAGTCCGACGCTTGATGAAGAATCCCGAAATACAAACTTTACAAAATGAATTTGACAGCGCAAGGATCTATCTTGCACGGTGGGCGATGAACATTGCCGAACAAAGTGAACGGGAAAGAAACCAACGTATCTGGACGGCGCAGGATGTGCTGGCATCTGAGGATAGTTCTGTTGGAGAGTTCGAAATCCTTGAGCTTGAGACGGGGACGATGTCTCTTCAAGAACGCCGGAAACCGGTTACATTACAAGAATGGAACAGTTGGTTCAATAGCCACGATGGCCATTTACAGATTACTGTCGACGAGGTCAAAGAACGAATCTTTCATGGTGGCCTCGATCCGAACGATGGTGTCCGCAAGGAGGCTTGGCTCTTTTTGTTGGGTGTCTATCAATGGAATAGTAGCGAAGATGATCGAAGAGCTGTCATGAACTCTCGCAGAGATCAATATGTGAGATTGAAGGGGGCATGGTGGGAGAGGATGGTCGACGGAGACATGTCGAGCAGTGAATACGAGTCTTGGAAGGAGCAAAAAGCGCGCATAGAAAAAGATGTCCATCGTACCGACAGGACCATTCCGCTATTTTCTGGAGAAGATATACCTCATCCTGATCCGGACTCACCGTTTGCCGATGCAGGGACAAATGTTCACTTGGAGCAGATGAAAGATATGCTCTTGACCTACCACGAGTATAACCCTGGACTGGGCTATGTGCAGGGTATGAGTGACTTACTTGCACCGATATATGCTGTTATGCAGGATGACGCAGTGGCATTCTGGGGGTTCGTCGGGTTCATGGAGAGAATGGTATGACCACATCCATTGACTGTGATGTTATGCTTGGAACTAACTGTTTTATAGGAACGAAACTTCTTGCGAGACCAATCAGGCATGCGTGCCCAGCTTCTTACACTGGATCACTTGGTCCAACTCATGGATCCTCAACTCTACCTTCACCTCCAATCCGCCGACAGCACGAATTTCTTCTTCTTTTTTCGAATGCTTTTGGTATGGTACAAGCGCGAATTTGAATGGGGCGACATTCTTCGATTATGGGAAACGCTGTGGACAAATTACTATTCCAGCAGTTTCCACCTTTTCATCGCATTGGCAATTTTGGAGAAGCACCGAGACGTCATCATGGACCATTTGAAGCATTTCGACGAGGTCTTGAAATATAGTACGTCTCCACAATTGCATAACGCGGATTGACACTAACATTGTTCAATAGTCAACGAACTCTCAAATACAATGGAACTTATTCCTATTCTAACTCGCGCAGAGTCACTCTTCCGTCGTTTCGAACGTGTGGTCCAAGCCGTTGACAAGAAAAACAACTTCCCCATACCCAGCGGTGTCGGCACTCTATCTGATTCACGCTCCCAAAAGGGGAAATCACCCTCTCGTCCAACAGATAACGCTGGACCCGAAAAGAAAGAAAGAGTTATATCTCCTGAACTTCGTCAGCTGCTGAGTCGAGAGAATATAACCGTCGCATCAATGAGTCAGACGGAACAAGCTGATTCAAGCACTACGAAACCGTAGTACTTTTTTTCAACATTATGAATAACAAATAGTTACTAAGCATTGTGTGGATGTGTCTGGCGCTGAGGGCGATCATTATTTGGCGTTCTTTTTTTTTTCACGTTTTACTGCTGCGTCAAGGGGGGTGTTTCTTATGATAATACGAATTTATGTCTCAATTATGATATTGGTTTATAGCGTTCAGTTTATTGCTTACTCTAAATATACGAATAGGCAAATTCTTCATCGAAATAAAAAATGCAGTTCAATAGACCCTGGCTATGTGTAACGTATAGAAGGCCTTCCAACATCTAAAAATGGAGAGATTTTAATCTACCTAGGTATTAACCTATCTACATGTAATCAATAACGATTCGGAGAACGCTTCATATTCATATGAATAAATTTGTAACCTGATATCAATATAATGACAAGGGGCCCCCAGGCCTGTTCGATATAGCCAGGTTCTGTTCTACTGTACACCAGTTTCGGTTTGATAACCTGCTTCAGTAAGTCGTTTTGATTAGGTACCTAAGACAATGCATGTATAAAAAATGCATCGTAGTTCATGAATATAAACATAAGGTGATATCAGTAGCAGAAAAGCAAGCAAGATAGAACCAATGCAGACCACTCCAGCATTGAAAAAAGAAACTCAACAAACCGAAATTGGAGAATAAGTCATACAGCGTCGTAACCCATGACCATCATTAATGAAGAATCAAACTCCACCAGTCCAATCCATGCCCATAAGCTCCAAGCCAGAAAACAAAAAGGAAAAAAAAGCTCAAATTTTAGTCGGAATAAAATGACTCGAATCACTCTCCTGCTGCGCAAAACTCTGACTAAAAGCCGCGAGTCCTGCAACGATCGCAACAGCCATAAACGCCACTGAGATCAAGGACCAAATCACGCCCCAGCATTGCGAGGAGCCGCCGTATCGTTTCGCGAAGACGCTTGCATCGGAGGTGTTGACTTTGCGGAGGATGAGGTCGTCGCAGATATCCCATGCGCTGTAGAGGGAGGACATGACGCCGATGAACAGCTGCCATTCCGATCAGCAAAGTATCCGTGAGAAAAAGGGGGAGAGGATGTGACATACGACAAGGAACCTCAACGCCTCAGCATGCGCAATAAACCAAAACCCAATCAACAACCCCACCGCCGCCAAAATCGTCACAATCGTCAACCAATCCTTCCGCGCCCACCAGAGCGTCAACAAAAAGCATACCCCTAAAACAATACTCGCGATCTTGCTGGCCACAATATCGAAACCGCAGAATATGAGTAGTGCGCCGATCAAAGATGAGCCCAAGTAACCAGCCGGCAAAGTGATGGCGCTTGCGCCGCCGACCATGTGCGTTACGCCGCCTTCGTGGGGGTCGAGGGAGATGGATTTTACGCGGCCGCCGGTGCAGACGGCTGTTATGGCGTGGCCGAATTCGTGGAATGCGATTACCAGCATCTTCGATTGCCGATCAGTCATTGCTTCGTTTATATGTAGTATGTGATGAGCGAGAGACGTACCTTGAAAGGCCAAAGTGACCAGCGAACGTAGGGCAAATTCCATAAGAGAGCAATCACAACCACGTACACGGCGATTATGCCGAGTGTGACGGCTTGGGTGTGGTTCACATCTGTCAGGCTGCGTCGTAAGATCGTAGAGTCGAGGGCATGGTAATCAGGTGTTGGCGCCATGGCCGTGGATGTATGAGTCGTGAGCGTTTCTTTATAGAATGTGCTTGATAGGATTTAGCGACTGTCATACATATATAAATATATTCTTCTTCACTGAAACAAGAACAAGGAAGTCATTTGTTTCATACTTCGAAGTTAGAAGTAAATAAGAAGTGGAGCAGCAGCAGAAGGAACCGTGGCTCGCTTTCCCGCTGTCGATCAGATCAGCTGCAGCCCTGCGCCTCCAATGAGATCATTCCACATTCCTCAAGTGGGGCTACATGTGGCTGAGCAATTCTGATTGTGAGCCAATCAGAAGCGTGGCCAAGCGTGACTCGTCATTGGCGTGCGCAAGTCCGCGTGGCTGCTGGCCTAGCTTCATTGGGAAGTACGTAGATATACTATGTATATAGTATGTCCATTGCCTATCGAAGATCTTTCAATGAAGATGATGATTACAATAAGAGATGGTCTTCGCGGTTACTTTCGGGTCGTGGCTCTAGCTCCAGGTCGTACTCGTCCTTCTTTTCCTCGCCCTCCTTCTCTTCACGACCGATAGAAGACTCGCCCACTGCAATATCAGTCCAATCGTACCAAAACTCATAGCTCATGACGGTATGATCAGCATATGTAAGCATAACGCGGTAGTGTCGAGACGGCATGACGCCATGCCACGATTCCTGCGGCATATGGTTCCAGTTCGCTGTTCCATGACTTTCGGCGAATGAGAGTTCTGGGACATATTCTGACGGAGGAGAGGAACCGTTCTCATCAGTCTCATTGGAGTCTGTTTCGCTGTCATACTGCCATTCCCAGTTCTGGGCGGCGTCGATTGACTCGGGGCCGTGAGCTCGATAATGGAAGGAAAAGTCATCATGGCTCGTAACACCACGCGGCACATGAACTATATCCGGTCGTTTCTCAAAGCCCTGCATAGGACTAACAGCTAGACCCAAAAGTCCAACCTGCGGACGTTCAGCACGATCTTCTTGAGATGCAAAAGGAATCATCCAGTTGATTCGAAGTGCATAAAGCCGGTTTGCGACCTGCGTCAATGTGATTACTGCTGCGCGCCCCTTTTGCGTCGCGGCAATGACAATGCCGGCTTCGGGCAGGTACTTGACCATATTGAAACGGTCGTACGCGTGTAGAGACCAGAACGTGCGAGGGAGCTCCTGTCGCAGCGGTCCATCCGATATGACGGAAGGATGATTCACAAACGGACCTTCTAGCAGACGGATATCCGTTTCGGAAAAGTGTAGAATTGGAAAGTCCGAGCATATGTGTTCAGAAGAAGAATATGGATTGCGCGGATAAATGTCCGTGTCGCGTAATTCCAAGTTGAGCAATGGACGTAGATCGCTTGTGTCGCGTGGGTTCAATGTATTTCGATAGATTGCTTCTGGGCCTATGGACACATCTCCATCATCCGAGTCGTTGTCACTGTCGCTGGCTGCTATGCCATATTGGATTACAGGGTTGGTCATGATTGTCTGCACTAAACGCGCCATTTGGTTATCGGAAAGACGCCATAAGCTTTGTTGAAAAGTAAGTTGGTCAGCGTCCTCTGTCGTTTCCTGGTTTTGGGTGGGCTCCCTGCTCTCGAAAGATTGTTCTGTGATAGAAGTGGCAGGTGATAGACTGTCTTCACTACAAATTGAAGAACTGTCTGATTTTATCCGGGAATGCCTGTCAAATATGTCCGGAAGCACTGGCTCCTCTGGACTGTCATCCACGACCGGGAAAACAGGATCGAACTCGATAGATGCATCCGGAAGGTCTCGGGCAAGATCCGTAACGTCCAAAACAGCATTACTGGGCTGGAACGGCCGAAGATACACCTTGCCACCGAATGCTTCAAAGTATGACTGATGCACACGAAAACCTCGCGGATCTAGCGCTAGTACACTCCATCCACGCTCGTCGTCTCGCAGTATATCTGGCAGTGGCGCCCCACCCGCAAAATGAAATATCCTGACAGGGGAAAAACTGTCCCAAATTGTCCAAACAAGCATTTTATTCTCGATGTCTGTACTGACCATCCACAATCCATCAGAATCAAGATCGCTGCTGAGAAAGGACACCGAGGGAATATTCGTGCAATGCCCCTGAAATGATATTCTCACGTTACGGGAGCGATGAAGGTTCCTTCGATATAATTCGTGTAGCGAGTCGAATTGCTCTTCATATTTGATAAGCATCCAGTTCTGCTCACAGAGGAAGCCTGCCCAGTAACCTGTTGGATCATCGTCAGACTCTGCATCTGTCTCGGCGAGCGCGAAGGCGAACACGGTTATCGTCCCGGTATTCGCAGCGACAGCTATCAACCGCGCGAATTTGTGGACAGCCAACCCCCATGCACTCAAGCCAACATTCTCACAGAAAAACGGGTCTATTCGGGGGTTCAGGATTGTGTCTTTCTCGCCGCGTAACTTGGTAGATTCAATGCATGAAAATATGTTCTCGACGTGATAGCCACAGACATTTCCAGAGTCCGTAGCTAGAAGCAATATTTCGTCTCGGCCGAGGTCGTCAACGAGAATGTTATTGATTCCGTGGGGACATCGATTCGAGATGTATCCTTCTGCGTCGGGTATCCTCATCACGGGCGTGATGATCATGGCGGGCTTTTTTCCGAGGACCTGTCGCGGACCAGCTGGTTCCCAGACGTAGATCTGATGGCTGTATGCTACGAATAGTAGATTTCGTCTTTGTGACAGTGCGGTCTGTGACTAGATTAGCATTTGAATATTCGATTTTGGTGGAGTGCATACAAGATTGTTTCGCCATGATAGAGCTTGGGGAGGAGTAACTCCATCCCTCCTATAAGTCATTAGTATGTGCTCAGGTCATGGTGTAAGGCTGAGAAATTCTTACTCAGGGAACTATACAGGGTATGGTCAGTAATGGTACAAAAGCATGAGGAATGGATTTTGCCTACCCTTTGACTCCCCTTCTCGACATTAAGTGAACGAAGACATAGATCGTTTTTTGCCTTGCCCCCTGGACCATCGTTGATTTGAATAAGGCGCGGCGTCCTGGGCATGGTTGTATAACCTCTCAATAGGAGAAGTCGATGACGTCTGTGTGAAAGTTCGCGATTCGCCCCATATCAATATGCGAGTCGAGTAGAGACATGTACAAGATTCACGATTAGTTATCGATGGTATTTGAAGCCAGTACGATCACTGCTGTAGTGAAGTTGGTCAGCTCATTGAATACAGCCTAGGCATGCAAATATTACCCACACACCTTGGAGGTCGCAAACATATCTGATACCTAGTCGCAGTCTGAGCACACCGGAAAAGTCGCGGAATCAAGCACAAGGCTAGAAGAGGGGCATTCGACGAGGCTAGCAGCAGCTAGTAGAGAAGAAGAAGAAGCCATATCGGAGGCAAATGATAGACAAATGGATGGATGGGTAGTTATTACTTCATTCATTTTCCGCACATGATGACTGGTGGGGGCCGACCGCCGCTTCCTATTGGCGCTACCTACGGTAGGCATTTCTCGATAAGATAAGCCAACGTTTCTTCTCTTTCTCCTTCATGCAAGCCACTCTGCTCCTCACACCTCGTACCGTACAGGACAGTATATTATATCACCATGGATCTGGTCGCAGGCGTCCGCAAAGAAGGCAGCCGGTAAGTCCTCCAATCTCCTTAGAACGTTCTCATTCTAACTCAGACATCAGCGGCGGCCGCGACTCCTTCAAATGGTCCGATGTCAAACAATCCTCCCACCGCGAAAACTACCTCGGCCACTCCATCATGGCCCCCGTCGGCCGCTGGCAACAAAACCGCGACTTGAATTGGTACGCCAAAACCGGTGACGCTGACAAAGCGAAACAAGAACGTGAAGAGGAGATTCGCCGTATCAAAGAGGCGGAGCAGGATGCGATGGCGCTTGCGTTGGGGTTACCTGTTGCGCCGCGGGCGTCGAATAATGCGAATTTGACGCCGTTGGGGGGACAGGAAGTGAGGAAGGCTGTACAGGAGGCTACGGAGGGGGAGGACGATGGTGATGGTGATGGTGAGGGTGGGCGCGGGATTGGGTTTGGGTCTTATGGAGGAGTTGTTGGGAACGATGCCGAAGATGAGATATTGGCACCTATTGGCATGGATTCCGCAGTGAGGCCTTTGGGGCAGGAGAAAGGCGGCCGGGATCGACATCGCTCAAGGCGTGAGAGATCGCGAGATCATGATCGAAGAAGGGATCGTGACCATCGCGATCGTGATCGTGATCGTGGTGGGAGACATAGACACGACCGAGACGCAGACCGGGAACATCGTCATCGTCACCACCGTGAACACCGCGAACACAGACGGCACAGGTCCCGTTCTCGCTCGGTGTCGAGATCTCCAAGACCAGAACGTCGCGACCAAAGACCAGAGGCAGACCGTCGTCGTGACGCCGGTCGTTCCGAGCGCCATCGATCAAGTTCTCCACGACGTGAACGTGAGCGCGATCGTGGCGATCATGAAAGCGGCAGAGATGCATACCATAGGCATCATCGTCGTTGAGTAAGACTATCCATCCGTTACTCCCATTTGTTTCTATTAGAGCTATGCATGGCGATGGCGTTTTGAATTTTACTGCTGATATTGAACCATTGGAAGATTTGACTGAATAGTCCGCGTGCTTGAAAAAGACGGATATCTAAGTAGAAAACTTGACATGAAACAACGCTCATGGTATATTTAGAGAAATGTAAACCGGGTCAGGAGCCCAACCAGATAATCAAATTGGTAGATAAATTCTAATATACAAGAAATATACAAAACAGAACATGCAAACAAGCCTATCCTTGCACTTTGCGATAGCTCGGCGGTTTCCAAGACCGTTTAATGACCTTGCCAACCCACACAGGTATCACAGAAACAGCGCATACGGCAACAACACGCCAAAGCCAGTCTACCGTAATAATAAACTCCAAATCAAAATAGTCTCCCAAAAATGGGACGCTGGCTGCGTAGACCAGTGCTGTCCCAACGATGCAGAAAATCATGATGGGATGCCAGGTTGTCACGGCTATGGCGACCATGATTAGCTCGTTAAGAACCAAAGCCGTGAAAGAAACGCTGATGAGACGTTTGCCGGTTGTTGTGTTTAGGAGGAGTTGAGACAAGCCTTGGATAACGGCACCCTGATAGACGGAGATGAAGACCCAACCAAAGAAAGACTGGTAGCTTAAGCTGCGGCCACTCTTCAACTCTTTATATAGTTCAGGGTACAGATTTGCCAGCTCTTCGTCAACATCTTTATCGAGGACAAGAGAGAAAACAGGTGCATTTGTGTATACAGTTGCGTAGCCGACCATTAGCCAATTGATGAACAGACCTTTCGGGTCAAAGTGACTGGCGATACTATACATGGTCTGACACGCACTAATGATCAGACCACGGTGCATGATGAATTGTCCTAGTTTGGCCGATCGCTTATATGAGTTGCGACCGTGCCAGACTAGTAGCTTGGTGATGTGGTGGAATTGCGTGATGCTGAAATCTGCCGCCAAAGAGGCTTGTCGACCCTCCTTTCCGACAATACCAATGCCAACGTCGGCAGCCTGAATCATGGAGACATCGTTACCGCCGTCGCCAATACAACAGACTCGTTTCTTAGTATGCTGTCGAATCAATTCTGCAACTTCTGCTTTCTGGGTGGGAGAACACCGACAAGCAACCACGGCAGGAAGAGCGACGGCCACGGTGATGAATGCAGACCGAAACTGGCTGAGCATGAGAGATAGCGATTCTCCATCGATTAGGAGACAAGCATCAGTCTTGTGCCGGAGGAAATCCAGTGTCTCGAGAGCTGCTGCTTTTTCTTTTAGCTTAGAGACGGTGTGAATGTACTGTCCTCGAGCAACAAGTTTCGCAGAAATTGCTACACATCTTGCTGTTTCGACTTTGTCACCGGTCAACATCCACACCCTGACTCCGGCGTTGCGAAGTAATTCAAGAGATGGCTTCACGTCTCGCTGGAGGCGATCTTCTACACCTGTAACTCCTAAAAGCTCAAGATCACGCTCAAGGAATCCACCAACAACCTTTGCCATTCCAGTGTCGCGGTCCTGCAATGCCATTGAGGCCTCCTTGTATGCAGCAGTGAAGCCACGATACTGTTCCAGAGATAGTTTTCGCCGACCAACGACCAATGTACGCAATCCTTCTCTTGCCATATTAGCAGTTTCTTCATCTAACCAATCGTTCGCTGCAACAATTGAAGACATGACCGTATCTGCTCCTTTCTGGTAGAACCAGATCTCAGGTTCAGATTCTGAAGGTGTAGCACCGGTTGTTACGTGGTCAAATTGGACAATTATTCCCATGCGTTTGCTTTCCGATGTAAAGGGAAAGACTTCTAGAATTTGAACCCGGACGACGACTTGGTTTGTGTTTGTTGACTCGAGCAATATGGTTCTTCGGTCACGATAAGCCACACGAAGTCCGACCTCCTCAGTGTACTTGACAATAGCAATCTCATCAGGAGAAGAAGCCTGGTAGTTGATAACTCTGCGGCCGTCTTCCTCGTCCGTGGTTGGAGTGACATTGTGACACAAGGCCAACGCTAACAACAAGTCTCTCACTCGAGTGCCGATTTCTCTCCTCGTTCTGGTAGCAGCACCGGAACCAACTTGGGCACCAAAAACTGTTGATGGTGTAATTAAAGACTGGTGAGTGCTGTCAGATATAGCGAAGCCTTGTTTGATATATGATGCAACTTCGTCCATGGCTTCATTGGCGTACGAAACGGTTCCAACATGAATTTTCTTCAGTTCCATCTCTGTTTTTGTAAGCGATTAGTCTGACATACTGGAGGTATGGAAGACTTACCATTCTGGGTCAGCGTGCCCGTCTTATCGGAGAGCAAATATTCAATGCGACCGAGATCCTCAGGAATTGTGCTCGTCCTCACAACCGTCCCAGGGATATCGAGGTCGCGCTCTATAAATCTGCCGTATATAGTTTTGGCCATGTCGAGGTTCACTCGCAAACTCATAGGAATGATGGTTGAATACAAAATCAGGTATATCATTATAGCGACGTACCACTTTTTGTCGTTGGTCGGTTGGAAGCCTTCAAGTGCTACCAGAACTATCGATAATAACAAAGTCAGAATGCACAAGATTTTGGTAAGATTGTTAATCTCGTATTCGAGGAGACCAATTTTGGATCTCGATGGCGATGTTGACATTGCAGACCTAGTCTGTGACCCAGTATAGATGATGACTGCAAATGTGATGGTATTTGATGCAAGTACAGTGTTAGCCCAGGCGGTATTGTCGATACTCAAAGGTGCAGACTTAATGTCACTTTCAGTCTCAGCATTTTCGTCTGAGTCGCCACTTTCTGGGCCTGTGGGCTTGTTGACGGGAGGATCGTATGAGCTGTACAGAGGAGGAAGCAATTCGATCTTGCCAACGAACTCGTTGATACGCTTGTCGGGAGCGCTGGCGTGGACTTTTAAACGTTGAAGGTCTCGTAAATCAAGTGTCTGAGAAAGTGTCGCTGGGAGTCGAAGTTTCCAGTCCGTCTCTCCATCAAGCTGATCAGTACGTATAAAGGTATCACTGGCGCCACTGGCTTGGACTGCTTCTTCCGTGGTTCCCTTTCCGTTCGCAGTTTGGGTTCCCGGAGGAGCTTCTGAGCTTGCCTCAAGGAGATCCACTTCAGGTGCCTGAAACGTATCGACAGCTTCTGGCTGCACAGTCGATTCTGTTACTGTGCTTTTCAGGATGACAACATCTGCGGGCAGTCGCTGGTCCTTCTTGATCTTCAGCACTTCTCCGACTTTTAAATCTCGCGACTTCTTCGTAATCTCATAGACATTTTCACTAAGCCTTGAATCAGGCACGTTCCTAGAATTTCCACCAGCAGGTGGCCCAAAGGACAAAACAGTAAATTCTTCTGCATTTGCTTCGGCATCCCTTCTTCTTCGGCCAATATCATCCCAAGCTTCTTTACCCAAGGATATAGCGACAACGAAAGCAAGCGGGGCAATATAGGACGACATATAACCGATTCGAAGGACGGGTACGACTTGTGAGAGCGCCACGAACAAGAAGTACAGATTGAAGAAGAACGAGAACTCATTATAGAGAGTTCGCGGGAGGAAGCTCCACGGTGTGTATTTAGCATTTGAGGCCGCATTTGCTGGGAACTTTAGGTGTTGTGTCTGGCCCACTAGAACCTCTCGTGCAGACGCAGAGCTTGACGGCGCATCCGGCCGCGACGGTGCGTTGGAGCGAAAGCTAGGAAGTCGAGATTTGGCCGAACGACGGTCGTCAAAAGATGTGTTACTTCTTCTCTGTCCACTCAAAAGAGGGGCGTCATCTTCATGCGGATTGAAAGCGATATCATCTCGATCATCGAATAAACTGTCGAGGTCATGCTCTGTCCCTTGATGGTCTCGACTCCATAGGCGGTTCCTTTTGCGAGTCCGCAGGTTTCTCAAAGCTATTCGAGCTCCGTATCCATCGCCTTGTCTATTATTGTCTCGACTTGTCCTCGATCCTTGGCGATATCCCGCTGTTTCCGGATCGAGCTCTTCGAGATCTAGATCATCGTCGGAAGGAGGGTCGGAATGGTCAATGCCGTGAAGGTATTCTGCGGAGAGCGACATTTTGCTAGGTAAGGTTGGTTCAAACTCCGCGGGCAGTGTTCATCCTGTGAACTAGACAGTAAGTCATATCAAGCAGTGCGTAACGATGGATAGTTCGGTGCGGATCGCCGCGCGTTCGAGATACTCAAATGGCAAGGATGCAGCGCTAAAGGTCATGAACAGAAAGCAATTCGGTCGTCAAAGTCGCACTATTAAATGGTTGATGGCCCTCTGCCTGCAAAGGGAAATCCAAAAGTCGAAGCTGTGTTTGTTTGTGAGGGATGGATATGCTACATCATCGAAATGGAAGGAGCCTACAGCGGACGAATCACATGATTTGATATCAGATGCGCCACGAAAGTCCACGTTTCCACTTCACTTCATCTTGATAGCCCCTTATAAGTAGTACTTCGCTTTCTATTTGGAAGTTTCAGGCTTTAGATTGAAGAACTCTAGTATTTGGCTTGATTCTTGATTACAAGCAAGATAGTTATCCTTCATTGTATCTGTAGGTAACGGCATATACGATCCCGTCACTTCCGGTTCTTTAGTCTCTATGGAGTACTAGCAAATAGATGAGATGTCTTGTGTCGCACATCGTAAGAAACACATCGCATGAAATCAATCTCCTCGGCGATAATCAAGGGTACGTCGTAGATCAGTAGTCTTGGAGATTGTATTCAGGAGAACGTCTTTCTCCCTCACGGATCAGGCATGGTCCCACATTTGGCAAAGATAGCGTCAGTCCCCGTGCTGACAGCTAACTCTAGCATCACGTTAACCTGGTCGCGACACTTTCTTTGTCCTTTCACTTTGCATATTCGATTCTCATCTCCGCGATGCTACCTGTGGCCCTGTCGAAGCAGCTATAGGCCGGATTCATTGGCCAGCATTTTCTTTTCTTTGGCATCCGGCCCTCGAATCTTTTGCTGATAATTCTGTACTATACGTGTACGTCCGTCCCAAATCCGCCCCCCCAATAACTGGCCACCTGGCCCCCCTGAGAGAAATCCGCAAGTTGTACGCAAAATGCGCTGACCGGGAACAGTTTAATTTGTGTTTTTGTATTTTGCAAATATGACAGAAACAATGTCGCACCTCCCCGAAAACTTAATATCGCCGCATTTGAAGGGCGCATCTTGGAATCCAGCCATGAGGCCAGAGGACGCGCCGGACGCATCGGTAGCCGACTCGATTTCAGTGCCTGCAACGGAACCGCAATCACAAACAGACGAAATAATAGCGGATGATGTAACGGAAGAGAACATCGTGCCGGAAGTCCTTTCTCAATCACCCGACGAGCCCAATGTTGCTACTGTTTCGACCGATGAACATCTCGAATCGAAGGAAACTACGGATATACTACTCGAAGAGAATAAGCCGTTGGACATCAACTGGGGCTCGGAAACAGACGCTGCCTGGGATTTACACACCCAGAACCCTTTCGAAAGAGAGGATGTAGCCGCTCGGACGAATTCTTTTCCTCCGGTAGAGACCGCGACAGCGCTCGTTGATGAGGACGTTTCTATAGAACAGCCTGCCGCGCCAGAGACTCACGAGGATTCGCAATCTGGTCAACAAGACACGTTTTTCACTTCGCAACCGGACGCGAGTCAGAATAATAATAGTAATAATTTCTGGGAGGCAGAAGCCGCGGAGGATGAAGAGGAATTCTTCGATCAATTGAAAACACAAACCAAACCAATCTATGTGCCACCAGAAGCCGAGTCGCGGTATGAAGAAGGCATTCCTCTAGTTGAGAATGAAGTGGACAATCAGCCAGACGAGGCAAACAAGGATGAGCCTAAACTTGATGATGTGTTTGGAGACGACGACGCGGACGATTTTTTTGCATCCACAGTTACGAAAGATGCTTCGCTGTCAGAGAAACCGGCCGTTCTTCGCAAAAGCACCTATGATGTCCTCGGTTCCCTTGATAACGGTATCCCAGATTCGCCAGTGGGAGACTCTCCTGCTGTTTTTGAAAAGCAAGAAGACGACGAACTTGCGGCAAGATGGCAAGCAGAATTGGACGATGTCGAAGAAGTTCGTGTTACTGAAGAGCCGAAAGAAGAGGAAGATCTTGCAGCGAGATGGCAGGCAGAATTGGACGACGACGACGACGATCTTCTATTAGAGGATAATGCCTTGAATGAGTCTCAAGAACTACAAGAAGAACCCTCGTTCTTCAGTGGGGACTCTGCAGGCGACGCTTGGTCAGCTCAACTACCCACCCCTTCGAACTACACCAATCCGTATGCTCCGCATCAACCTTCGTCATCCGAGCTTTTCCAAGGCTTGCCTACCATTCCTCCCCCTGGAGCTGTGGCGACGCCATTCGGAATACCTCAGGCCCAACCTGTAATTGAGACCTCGAAAGCATCCAGTTTTGTGGACCCGAAGGATGGATACAAATCGCCTTACGACCTTCCCGACTCATTAGCACCGCGGCCACGACGAGCAGCAGCAATTCGCAAGACTGCACCGCTCCCTTCATCAGTCGGGATGCCTCCTCCCCCTCCTCGAAGTAGTAGCATTCCAACGTCTGTATCAACTCCTGCCGTTAGCTCTGTGCCTCCTCCAACCGCTGAAACCAGCATCCCGCCATCTGCGACCGGAGCGGTTCCTGTGGCTCAAAACTTTTTTGAAGAGCTACCTGCTCCCGCGCCGAGACAACGCCCTGCAAGTCGCACCAGTGTTTATAACCCTTCTGCGCCGGCAGTATCGAACGTCCCAGTCCCAGTCCCCGCCCCAACCGAGTCAATGCTACCACCCGCAGTACCTCCTCCGTCTCTACCACCCTCGCAAATAGCTCCAGAAGTTGCATACCAGAATCAGCTTCAATCTCCTGAGCGTATTGGTCCGTATGCTAACCTCACCGTACCAACGGCGTCGGCCGGACCGGGCGTTGGTCCTCGATATTCGCCAAAGCCACCTAGTACTACGAGCAAATCACCATTGTCCGCTCGCTATTCACCAGCACCGCCTTCTTCTCAACCACCGGTGAATGGGCGAAATCGTTATGTGTCGCAGCCTAACAATCTTGCGTTTCTGCCACGCACATCAAGCCCGCTAGCCCATCACGAAAAGGCGGCATATGAAGCACAGCAGCCGCAACAGCGACCATCTACTTCATCAGGGTCGTCTTCTCTATCATATCCCGTCGCATCAAATCACACTCGGGGATCATACTCTGTGCCTGCCAATGAGTTGGCCGGCGACGTTGTTTCACAGTTACCATCAGAAACTCAGACAGCACCTCCTTTCAGTCCACCGGCAAACCCATATGTGCCGGCTTTACCTACCGAGCCGTCTCGACCCTTCTCCACTGAATCGCGTTATCTACCGAACGGAGGTCCTACCCAAGCCAACGTTTTACCGCCCTCAGCAAATGACCTTGGATTCCCACCCCCACGGAGGTCACAGACACAATCGCCAGGTAGACAGTCATTTGGACCACAATTGGTCAGAACCTCGATAGAGCCTGTTCAACGACCCGCTTCTGTGCATGCGCCTAGTTCACCGACCAAAGCCGTGAATGCTTATGCTGTTCAGCCAGTTTCGTCGAGTGTTCGAGATGTTCCAGAACTGAGCTTTATACCACCCACTGACGGAAGAGAATTGGATCCTTTGCAACGTTGGAAAGGGGCCCCAGTGTTCAAGTTCGCATTTGGTGGTCTAGTATCTTCGTGTTTTCCTCAACATATTCCGCGGTATGTTGCTGGACAGATGAGTCCTATGATTCAACCTGCACCTGGTGAGCCTAGGGTTTGTCAGGTCAAACAGATTCTTCCTTCGGATGGAGATATTGTACGGTATCCCGGTCCACTCAAGACGAAGTCAAAGAAGAAGGACGTTGTGGCGTGGTTATCAAGTCGGATTGCTGCTCTGGAGAACGAGGGCGTTCCATCTTCGTTATACCAAGGACCCGATGTTTTCAGGAGACATGACGAGAAGATTATGTTATGGAAGCTTTTGCGTATATTGGTTGAGAATGATGGCGTCTTGGAAGGGACCGGTGAGATTGAAAAGTCAATTAGGAGTGTTATATCGCCCGAGCTGGAACCGACAGAACAAAATCTCGGCTATGATTCCAGAGCTATGTCGGGGTCGTATCAGCCTACCGATGGATCTATATCACCGGAGCCCGTGTCATCCAAGGTTTTGGGGCAATTAAAAACTGATCTACTTAGCGGAAACCGGGAGAAAGCTGTTTGGCTAGCAGTGGATAACCGCCTATGGGGCCATGCGATGATAATGTCCTCGACTTTGGACAAGGCACTCTGGAAACAGGTGGTTCAAGAATTCGTGAGAAGAGAGGTCCGATCAGCTGGTGATAACATTGAATCATTGGCTGCCTTCTACGCAATTGTCTCTGGAAATACCGAGGAGAGTATTGACGAGCTTGTGCCTCCGTCTGCCAGGCTCGGATTGCAAATGGTCAGTAAAGAGGGACAGGGTATCAACAAAAATGCCGTGGATGGCTTGGAAAGATGGCGTGAGACTTTGGGTTTGATTATCAATAATCGCAGTCCTGATGACCATCAAGCACTTTGTGCCATGGGCCAGTTGTTAGGGTCGTATGGACGGACAGAAGCAGCACATGCTTGCTATCTGTTCGCTAAAGCGTTCTCACAACGACCAATCTTTGGCGCAGCCGATGATCCGCAGGCTTCTATTGTTCTTTTGGGTGCGGATCATCTAAAGTTCCCTACTACATTCTTCCGTGACGAAGACGCAATTGCTTTGACTGAAGTGTACGAATTCGCAACATCTGTCTTGACAGGAACTACGACAGCTGTACTGCCCTATTTGCAAGCATACAAGTTGCAACATGCTTATATACTCGCGGACAAGGGCTTGAAAAGTGAGGCCATGCAGTATTGCGAGGCTATTGGTAGCGTACTCAAATCTTCTACCAAGCCCTCTCCTTACTACCATCAGCGCCTATTTGTCGAGATCGACGATCTTGCAACACGACTCAAACAAGCTCCCGGCGATGGCACCTCGTCATGGATGTCCAAACCCAGCATGGAGAAGGTATCAGGTTCCATGTGGGCGAGATTCAGTAGCTTTGTGGCTGGAGATGAGAGCGATGCGGCTTCTAATGGTTCGAACATGGATGCCGATGTTGGACCTTTTGCGAAGGTCACCGAGGCTGCTACAATCAGTCGACCACCATCAGTTTCTGAGATGTACGGTTCATATCCGATGGCTCAGCCGGCATCCAACGCGTTCTCTCGATATGCACCTGCCAACCAGTTCGCTCCAAGCTCTTCTCCAGAACAGTACCGCGCTCGTACGTCCATGGAGTCTCAACGGTCGCCTTCTATTGGCGTTACATATAATGCAAGACGGGGCTCACAAGAACCTGCTACACCGGTGGAATCCAGTCCATACAATTTCGGTGCCAACACCTATGGCTCACCGACTTCGTTCCCATACCATTCCACTCCGCCACAGTCTTCATACATGCCACTTGCCCCTGTTGAAGAGGATCTAGCTCCACAGGCACAACAAGCTTATCCAGCCGCTCCCCAACAGTCTGCCTTGACCAGCGGATTGCAGGCGTCACCTGAGAGATTTGGCCAGCCTCTTCACGAAGTCAAGGAGACAGCACCAGCTGAGATCCCGCATTATGGTGGTTATGAGCCGCCAGCTATGTCTTCCTACGAACCGCCTTCATACCAACCGGATTTGGGCATGTCCACTGATGGTCCTGGACAGGAGGATGAAGCGGACGAACCCGAGAAGCCTAAGAAGAAATCCTTCATGGATGACGACGACGAGGATGATCTAGCTGCTCGAGCAGCAGCAGTTCAAAAGGCCGAGAAGGCTAGACGTGACCGCGAAGCGGACGAGGCAGTCCGAAAAGCCGCGGAAGCAGATGGTAAGCTCCCTCCCTCCAGTTTGTAAGATTCAAGAGATTCAAGTAAACTAATAAGAAACAGCACAACGACCTGCTGCAGCTAAAAAAAGCTGGTTCGGCGGCTGGTTCGGCGGCAAGAAAGACGGCGAATCATCCGGCGGACCTATTCGCGCCAAACTGGGTGAAGAGAATTCGTTCTATTACGACCCGGAGCTCAAGAAATGGGTCAACAAGAAAGACCCCAACAGCGCAACGGCTTCTGCGCGAGCCACGCCACCACCTCCCAAGGGACCCGGTCCACAGAGTCGCTCAGTCAGCGTTGGTAGTGCTGCATCTGGACCTCCAATGCTTCAGCGACCGCCATCTATTTCGCAATTGGGCACGACTCCAGATAGTCGCCCATCAACCGGTGCCGGCGCGTCACCGTTAGGCACAAGCCCTGCCTTAGTCCCTGGACCGGGACCTACACCGAACGGCCTCCCACCTCGTTCCGTATCTACCACCGCTGCAACAGCCGCCGGTGCACCAGGCTCAGCAGCAGGCAGTCCAGCAATGCAACCTCCCCCACCACGACCATCGACAACATCTCTCAGCAACGCAAGCTCCATTGACGATTTGCTCGGCGCGCCCACGGCTCGCAAGGGCGGTACCGTCAAGAGCAAAAAGAAGGGACGAGGATACGTGGACGTCATGGCGAAATGAGCGTATATACGACGACTTTATTTACTTCTGATTATAGAAGAACGAGTCGTGTTGTAATCTTCCATTCTGAAAATGTTTTATTTCTAAATATTCTTTGTTCTTTTCTTTTGTCTGTTTATGTTACGTTTATGTTTATGCTGATACACCCCTTACCTTACCTTACTAATTATCCGATTAATGTCGTTGAGTCGAGAAAACGAAACGAGCGAAACGACTGAGAAAGAGACATTGAATTGATTTTGACGAGTTTCTGAGTAACTAGTTACTTACACATTTGGTTGGCGTTTTTGATTGTTTGAATGATTTGTTTTGCATAGGCATTGCTCGTACCGTTCAATGTTGTCATTATGTCTATATTAAGCTGTGGCTTTGAGTGGATTTGCTATATATAATTTACTTGCTTCTTTTCATTCAACCAGGTGCCTATTGATATTTGAATGGTTACAGCCGAACTTCTTGATGAAATCATTCTAGGCATTCATAGTAATACCTTATCCAAATAGAGTGTCACATCTAGATACATCCACATCCAAACATATCCTCATATCCTCATATCCTCATATCCTCATCGAATACATATGTAGGTAATCTAATAGAAGGAATAGATTACTCCGGCAAAAACACCTTCCCAAACCTCCCCGCCGCCAAATCGCGCATTACCTGCACCGAATTCTTCACATTCTGCTTCACAATCACCGACGTCGGCTTACTAAACAACTCATCAATCTCCTCCAGACTCTTGTTTTTGGTCTCTGGCATAAACAGGATCTGGTATACCCAGCCCAATACTGCGATGCCGCCATAGAATCCCAACGTGAGACCGATATAAGTCATGCTGTTCTTCATGCGGGTGAAGTTGTAGGTGACGATGAAACTGCACAAGAACAGATTTGCGTCGGAGGTTGTCATGCCGTAGTGGCGGAGGTAGGTTGGGTAGACTTCCGAGGGGATGACCCATGTCAAGCAGGCATATGACCCAAAAAAGCCCATGTACAATATGATGCCGGTTAGGTATAAACCCTCGGCGAGCGATTGGTGTGTCTCGCGGTTGATCTGATACCCGACGCCGACGAAGATGAGTCCGACAAAAAAGCCAGGAAGCATGAGATTGGCCCAGTAGCGACGACCGAAACGCTCCATGTACAATACAGCAGGGATTGTGCCGAGCATCAGTGCGCCGCCGCCGACGAGGGACATGAAGACTGCGTTTTTAGGGGTGAAGCCGATTGCTTCCATGAGCACGCTCATGTAGTACATGACTGCGTTGACGCCGGTGAATTGGCCCAGGAAGACCATAATGTTTGCATAGACGAGCGCGCGCCGAGCGCGCGGGTTGGTGAAAAAGTCCATCCAGGGATATTTCTTGCTGTTGCTTTGCTCTTCGTTTTCGATCTGGCATGTTTCGCGCATTCCCAAAAACTCGGCTTTGGATTCGTAGGTGTCGAAACCGCGGATCTTCTTCCAGACGGTGTATGCTTCCTGTTCGCGGCCCTTGAACATGAGATAACGCGGGCTTTCGGGCAGGAAGAACATGCCGATTAACATGATAGTGGAGAAGACCAAGGATGAACCCAGGATATATCGCCAGTTACCCTTGACGCTGATGAACATGGCCGCCACGGCATAACCCAGAATCTCACCCAGAGCAATGTTAAACTGGTACAAAGACACAAGATTTCCACGCATACTGGACGAGATACTCTCCGCAACATAAATAGGGACGGTACCACCCTCGAGACCGACACCAGCACCAAGAATGAAACGACCGGCAAACATCAGACCAAAATTGATAGCGCCAGCCTCAAAGGCAGCACCGATAGTGTACAAGATACAAGACAAAATAATCGAATTCTTACGACCAAGGTATTCATTGGATGGCGACAGAATCAACGCACCGGCCACAGCACCCAGCGGCATCCCGGAATTCACCAAACTCGCCTGATTAGCCGACAGACTCAAGTCAGTCGGCAAATCAATATTCGCACCACTGATAAGCGACTGATCAAGACCCGAAAGCAGACCACCGAGAGACGCAAAGCCGACAAGCACGTAGGTGAAGGTGGCAGGGTTGGAGAAGGAGAGTTCCAGCCTTGGGCGCTTCAAGCCCCGAGAGGATTCCTCGAGACGGGCGATTTCGGCGTCCATGGCGGCCTCTTGGGCGGCGTTGGAGTTGCCCTTGACATCGTCCAGGTCGATGTCGGGGACTTTGTCGCCGGGGTAGGAGGCTTCGACGTGTTGGGAGTGCTCCATGATATACGTAGAAGACAGAAAGGAGTAAAATAAAAAAGAAAGGCCTCACGACCTATACAGACGAGAGCTAAGCATGCAATAGAGTAGCAGTCTGTACGACGAGAACAGGCGGCAGGAGGAGCCTTTTATAATAAAGTGGAGGAAGAGAAGAGAGACGAGAGAGAGTGCGGAGGTTTCTGGGTTGGCCAATGGGACAGAGACATCCACACGCCTGGCACCCACGGGGCTCCGCGCTTCTCCTTCCTGCCGTTTCTGCACAATTTGCAGAGGGCAGAGGGCAGAGGGAAGGAGCGATGCACGAAATGACGACGATCAGGTGGGTCCAGCAGAAGCCGATGGATAGGCGGATGGAGGGTGTGCCAGCCAATCAGGTTGCTGGCTTCTGTGTAGATCACCGCGGACGCCTTCCCGATGGAGCCGTGAAGCTGTCGCTGATTGGCCGGCTGTTGTGTTCGCACCACTTGATGTTCCTATCGCAAGTTCCTCAATTACTATTTGTACGGAGAACAACGGCACTATTCAGCATTACGTAGTATGCAGGTATATTTCTATATGAATCTACAGTAGAGCTGGCCAGAAGTAAAGAGAGCAATCTCATCTAGTACAAGTCAGCAGCCGATTTATGATTTTCAACTTTTAGCAGCAAACTCAATTTGGCAATCACTTCCCAGTTAGCGTAAACCTTCGCCGGAAACACACTTTTCCCAGTGGGGTACGGAGTGGTTGTCTCCGGCAGTGAAGAGAAGTGTTTGTCAGAGAAACCAGGGCCCAGCAACAAGCCTAAGCATGTCCTGAGCTGCTCATCGCGCTGTTTGGGAGGCAAGATCATTTCATGCTCTACAATGTCTGCACTGTATAGTCGCTACACTCTCCTATGAGTTAGGGTTGTATTTTGTATAGTACTTCTCACTTCTCCCTAGGACTTGGCTACACTCGCCACACTCTACGGACCAGTTGCTTTGACCTGCCCCGAAAATCTCGCACCGAATGACTTCACCCCACTCCAGGCTAGGCTTCGGAGCACAGTACAGCGAAACAGTAATCATGTACGTTCTCCCCATAGTCCAGGGTCACTCCAGGTGCCGATTCCATGCCGATGCGGAGAGCTTCTATTCACCGAAGAATGTATAGAGTAAGTGGACTATACATCCTCTCCACAACCCCAGTGCAATTTCGTGAAACTTCCCCAGCAGCCCATAACTCATTGGGACAACATCTGAGGGCCGGAATACCAAGACCATGCCGAAGTCGGTCTAGCCCCCGGTCCGGCATGCCGATTTAGTCTTTTCCAGGAATCCACTCACGCCAGCCCGAGAATTTTTCTAGAAGGTCTGATGCGAGGTCTGTGCCACGGCTTGCACTTCCGATTTCGTTTCTCGCAGGATCACGAGACTTGAAAAGTTGACAGATGGAGAGTGGGGGAAAATACGAGACGGGTATTCGTTCATCCGTCTTAATTTCTTTCTTCTTAATACGTATGTATGTACGGAGTACGTACTGCGTACTGGGGTAGAGACGCCTCGTGTTGGGGGTTTGTACAACCAGAACTGCACGCATCATATGAGAGCGTTCATGGTTCATCCTTGTTGATGCTTGAAGCCGGAACACTCCACTCCACGTAGGCACATGGCAAGTTATAGCGAATCGAAACCCCAGAGTAGACAATTTGCCAATCATTCGAATCGAAAGGACTGCCTTTTCGGTTCCTGGCCCAGAATGAACCAAATAAGGTTTTGATTCTACGGATTTCATGCCTCCGACTAATCGTTTCGTAGTACGTACTCGATATGTAGACATAGGTAGTGATTAACTACTAACAATACAAAAACGGATTATATCGGGTAATGAGCTACTATCACTTTAGGTACCTAGGTAATGGGGCAATGTCAACTGGTGCATATGATGTTGGTACGTCATGCTCGCATGAGTCGCATCTCTAGCAATGGATTTCTCGGCTGCCACAGCTTCCGCTTTGAGAGCCAAGGCCGGTGTTATGGAGAACCCTGTTCTGTCAACTGGCGGTTTCTGGACACTTGAAAGCCCCAGGCTCACGATAACGACAGGAATCCAGGTCGAGCTGTACTGAATGCTTAATTAGACACAAGACTTGGTCCGACTTTTAGCCGTAAATTATTAGCATTTCTAAAATCTGGAAGGATTTAGAAAGGATATCAAATGCAGTAGACACGCAACGCAATCAAAATCTGCGAAAACGCCAAAACATCTCCAAACATCCACCGAACAAAAAGGGAACACGAGGTATCATCACCTATAACCCCCCGGCCTCGGACCACTAGGCAACCCCCCAGGACGCTTATACCCTCCACTCCCTCCACTCGATCCATAACCACTCTGTCCGTGTCCACCATCCGAGCTATACGCCTGATATTGCTGTGGCTGCGGCCTCGAAGGCGGCGGACTCTGACTACTACTCCCCAACCCACCCTGCAATCTCGCGCGTAACCTCTCCGACGCCGAACCAGCGCCCGACGACGCGCCTCGATCTGACATGCCCGAACTCGAATGCGAAGACTGATACGATTCACCACGCTGACTAGGCAGTGGTCTTCGCGACACCGAGTGCGGCGACGGGGTTTGCGAATGATGGTGATGCTGATGATGATCTGGTCGTAACGTACTGCTATTATTGTTGTTACCTATAGCAGCAACGGGTGTCCTCGAACCGCCTCGACTCCGTAGACTGGCTGTCTGTGATTGTGGTGGTTGCGCAGGCCCCGATTCACCCCATAAATCGCCCAGACCGCCCCCTCGACCTCCCGTATATTGTGCCTGCGGTTGACCATACGCGCTCGTATTCCCCTGCTGAAGCGACGCCTGAGTAGCAACCATTCGTGGCTGTACGACAGGCGTCTTTGGGTCTGGAGGAAGCCATTCTGGAAACGGACGACCTTTTTCGGTGTAGTAGGCGCGAAGAACGTTGGAGATGTGCGAGCTGTCTTCGTTGTCGGGATCGTCTTTTTCGTCGCCTGAGGTGATTGCGCGCCGGAGACTGCTGAGGCGGGTGCCGAGGGTTGAGATTGTGGTTGATGAGGCGAGGGAGGCTAGGTAGGAGGACATTGTATTTTGTTGGAGGTAGCTGTAACTTCGGTCGTCACCTCGCTCTGGTGAGAGGGGTAGGTAGCTTCGTGCTTCGTGCTTCGAGCTTCTGGGTCGGAGGTGTGGTACTCGATAGCTGTTGGAGAAGGTTGAGTAAGTTATTTTACACAGTTTCAGTAGTAGTATGTAGTAGCAGAAGAGGAGAGCGAGTATAGAAAGAAGTGAAACTTGTAATAAGGTTGAGTGTTTCAGTGAGCTGCGCCTAAATGCGGCCCACACCGCATACTCCGTACAACCTTATTGAATGTGGGTCATCTACAGATTCAAGATTGCATACAACATTCTTAAAGAAACAGACTTGCTTTTATTGATATAGGAAAATACAACGATATAAGACTGCCATGCAAGCGAAATTCCACAGACATAACCAACGCCAAACGCCGCAATGCACGTAATTAAGCCAAAACGCTCTCCTTCGCAGGACCCTCGGTTTCGTACTCAATCTCAACACGAGCACCCTTCTTGCGAGGCTTAGGAGGCGGCGCGGCACGCTTGCGCTTGTTACCAGCAGCAGGCTTCTTCTTGTCCTCGGCAGCCGACTCATCACTTCCTTCGTCGTCATCGCTATCCTCATCCTCGTCATCATCGTAGTCATCGCTGGAATCGGCAGAATCTCCCCCAAGCCACTCCTCAATATCCTCAAGATCCTCCTCATCTTCGTCCAAGTCACTGACATACTCCACTTCACCAACACCTTCCTCTTCCTCATCCTCCTCATCCCACTGCTCGCCCTCGTCAAGATCCTCATCTCTCTCACCCTCGCCCTGCCTCTCCAATCCACGAAGAACCTTCTTCCAAATCCCCTCCTCGACATTAAGTGGCCGATCACCATACGCACCACTGCGGAGACGCTCAATAAGCTCCCGCTCAATAGCCCTCTCAACCTTCGCAGCAGCCTCCGCTTTCCGCTCGCGTGTCTCCTCACGTCTCCTAATCTTCGGCGCCAACTTGGGCACAACCCTCTCTCCAAGTCGTTCTTCTTCCTTGATCAACTTCTTCATCCGAATATTGACCTGCGTCAACCGCGTGAGACGTTGTTTGCATTTGTGTATCAGGAATTTGGGCCAGTAAATCAATCGCTCGTCGACCTGGGCCAAAGCTTTGGTGTAGTTGGACGACAGCTTAATCTTTTCCCACCATTTGCTGGGCATGTGCGAGCGTTCAATGGTCTTCATGTACAGGTACATGGTACCTGTCTCAGGGTCCGAGCGAACAGTGGCATAGCGCGAGTTTGCCAATGGGCAGCTTTGGCGGTTGCATAAACCTGTGACGTTGTATTCGTTGCGGCAGAAGTTCTGGCCTTTTGTGGTTCTATAATTTTTTCATCTGTCAGCTTTTTTCCTCTCCCGCATTGAAAATTCGTGTCGGGTTGTTTACGTACTTGAGCTTGAAGGAACAGAATTGCTGGTTAATAACCTGCCAAACAATTTCGTCTGAAGCCATTTTGAGCGACAGATGATTATCTCGCTTTTTGAAGAGCCCTGTCGAGGCTGGGCGAAAAAGATTTGTTGATCGTCGAGATGTGTCTACGATTTCCCGTACACAAGACTAAAAAAAAAAACTTCCCGACGACGGGAGGTCACGTGAGAGCCCATTATCAGGCGCAATCCTTATCGCGAATTGTCCCAATTAGGAAATTTGTAATCATCGATTGATTTCTAGTATTGTAGACAATGAACGACACAGATAAGAGCATTTCATGAGGTGTATATACATGGTCGATTTGAGGCTAGTTGAGGTAGAGTTGATATGTTTGACCCAAGGATTCTGCAAACGCTGGTTTCGCCTCATCACCAGTTGACCGGCAACATATATTTACAGAAGCTCAGGCCCCAATCGTTCTCGAAGACATCATCCTTGCAGCCAACTAAGAGCTTCAGGGTCTGAATAAGCATTCACGAAACAAAAATTTGAATTGTAGCAGTAAGATGCTAGAAGAGCTGAATTCCAGAATCACGGGCAGTATTCAGTTACTTCCAGAGGCAAATAGTTGTGCTAGCCCAGTCTTTGACGGTCTTCACCGGTGATTCCCAGAACGTCCTCCGCCTCTGCTTGTGCAAGTGGCGCCGTTTCATTGACATTTACGGGCAAACCCAGGAAAATAAGGAAATGTCAAGTAATTTCTGGTAACATAAACGAATGCGTAGACTGTAAACATTGCTCTTCCGTCTGTCTTCCTTCTCTGTCTCTTGTCGGGCATATGCTTGGATATTGTCCAGTATCATCACTCTTCATCGTCTGTCTCTCTTGGACTGGGCTTCTCAGAAATATTGCTTGAATACTGTCAAGCATCACCACTTATCGAGTCAACAGAAAGACCTCAACAAGTCTCCTCCGCTCTGAAGCTCAGACATATCAGCCATGGACTTCTCAAACGTGCCTCCCATGGGCTTCCAATCCATGCCCATGCCTCCTCCATGCCCTCACATCCACCAAGCCGTCAACCTGAGTCAATTCGTCAACACAGCTCCTAATGGACGCTGGTCATTCCTCACCTACCCCCTCCGAGACTCCCTATCCCCCGCAGTCCCAGTCCACATGTCGCCCACCGGCGAAACGATCTGTGCCCGCTGCAACGTCTCCTACTGCTGCCGGGCCTTATTCATGCTCCACCTCGAGACCTCTCTCGTCCACAACCTGTGCGTCCTCTGCCACTATACCAAGGATTTCCCGACCTTCACTCAGCTCCAGGATCATCTTGAGCAGGAGCATCTCTGGTGCGAACCATGTAACTGGTTCGCGCCTTCGTATGAAGGGTTAATGCAGCATTTCCAGCGTATGCACCTCATGTGCCCGATTTGCATGGAAGTCTTTCGAAACTTGAACGAGTTTAAGGGCCACGCAAACACGCACCGTCCCCTGACGGTACCATGCTTCCTCTGCCCTGAGAAATTCGCTCTTCGATCCGCGGCGTTCAATCACATTGAATCCGGTACATGCAGCGGCGGCGCTACAAAGGACGACATTCGCTTCGTCGTCAAGAATTTCTGGGCCAATCTTTCCCCTGAGCACAAGGGGTACTGGGTTTCGGACAGTCATCTATTCACATGCCAACCCTGCCACAAGCAGTATCAGCGCTTGAGCGATCTGCTGCAGCACAAGGAGACCAAGTCTTGTCCCGAGGGATACAACGGCAAGGGAAACTGTATGACGGATCGGATGGTGCAGTATGTGCAGGAACAGTTGCCTGTTCTTATTCAGAAGAGGAAGCAAGAAGGGAGGCTGGAAGCGGGTGTCCAGAAGCCGAAGCTTGTGGCTCCTGCGGCTCTTGTTCATCCTCGTGTTCATGTCTTGCGTAGGGGACATTAGTTTGGTGATTGACCATGTCAGAGATCTAATGGTATTGGGTTGGTAGCATTCTCCTGTGAATTTTGTCAGTTGGGAAGTTTGCACAAAGGCAATGCTTGTATGTATCATAGGCTTGGGTGGACAAATTGTTTAAGCGTATAATGAAACTCTAAATTGCATGACTTCAGATAAAGAGTTGACCTCCAAACAACGGTATAGCTATGCATTGGACTGGATAAACCAACATGCAAACACAAGCAGTCATTGATAAGTTCATTTGACAACATGAAAAGGCAAATGACAATCACCAACCCTCCATCTGCAATGGCCCACCATCCCATTCCGTCGTCACATTCGTAGGCATCCCATACTCTCTCTCATCCACATCGTTCAGTATATCCTCCCCATAGAGACCCCAGCCCATGGCATCCAGCTCTCTGGTGAAGAAATCCCTCTCTTCTTCAAAAAGTGATGTACCCTCTTCTTCAATGTTCAGAACATCCTTGTATTGACGTAGATGCCACCAGTGCGTGAGACCACGGAGCGCTTGTTCGAGAGGTAGAGCATCTTCGACTTCTGCATCGACGTCTGAGCCGGCTAGCCAATCGTCTCGTAGCTCGGGGCGGCAGTAGAGGTATATAGCTGTAATGACGCGCATGTTGGTCTGGCGCCATTTGCGACCACAGTATGGGACCTGCGATTTGAATAGTTTCAGGGTGTAGAGTCGAAGGTGAGGGTCTGGTATCTTTAGGCCCTTTCGAAGGATCGTGCTGGACCTATACTGCACAAGGAGAAGACAACGGTGTGCTTTGTCTCGCGTAATCTTCTGCATGATATGCAAATAGTTGATGACCGAGAAGAAGTTGCGGAAAGAGTAAGCTGTAATAGGGTCCTCTGGGACTGGTCCTGTTGGATACCCTAGTTCATCGACTTCTGGACGCGTGGTACCATCGGAATACCCCTGTTCATTCTTTACAGGCGATGGACCTCGTACCGACGAGCTACCGTTCACCGATGCCCTGCGGCGTAGAATAGGTGGTGGTATGGCCTCCTCTTCCTCGTCCATTGATTCGTTTTCTATCGAAGCATCCTCTTCTGGTGGATCGTCGGAATGGAATCGGCAGAAATGGAAGAAGCTATACCAAAATTAGCTAGAGTCAGCAGATACGACGATTCGAAATACATACCTGTACTCCTTGCGATCGTTTTGCTGCGCAATTAAATGATCGACATCTTGATGAGCAAACATCTTCAGTATCAATGGGAGGTAATTTGAGTCCAGAAGCAACTGTGTCATGTACTCGAATTTGAGAATATCTGCCGGTAATCAGTAAGTAGACATATACGTCTGAGATGGAAATCCATACGAGATCGTTTGAACCACTTTAGCAAGAGCAATAGAGCCCCAGATATGGCCTTTCCGGTGATTTCTCGTAGTCTGATAATATCAAGTTCTTCAACGTCGTTCAAGAAATCCTCTCGAGTCCCACCATACGGATAGCCATTGGTCATGCTAGAAAATTGTCAGTGGTTGATTTTGCTCAAGGATGTATTCGACTAACCCTGCACCATGACCGCCCTGACCATTTGCCTGATTTATCATTGAACTGATATTCGTCAAAATGACTTTTAGCAGAACGATGACGATTGCCTGAAGATGCGGCATTGCTTGTTTCTACTTGACCGTTAGCTTTTTCTCTTTTTACATTTCTGACTGCAAGGACTTACGTAGAAGCTCTCGACTGCATCTAATCGCCGCTGCACATCTTCATTCTCTGTTTCTGGTGCAACTGGTTTTCCACTGCCCCTTCGACTTTCTGACGGAGCTGGACTGGTGTCTGAATTTTCCTCGTCATTTGTGCCTTCGTTTACAATGTCGTCGGCATTCCAGCCTCGTTCATACTTCATAAACCGCTCGCGTTCTTCCCATAATTGACGGGTTGCCCGAGTCATCTTGACGTGACTGGAAAAGAGCTTGCCAGCTTCGATAATGGAAGCTGGAACATCGCTGCCCTCCCACTTCTTTCCCACCAAAGTGTCTTGCATTTCACTTGTACCTTTGCCACCAATATTGTTGCTCGAATCATCCAACGGTGGGTACATAAAAGGAAAATGTTGATTGGTTTGGTAGTTCTGTTTCTTCGCTGCTTTACCACTTGGTCCTATCGGAGACGGTGGTGGTGACGGGGCTGGTGTAGCAATATGTACTGGCTGATGAAGGATAGAACCGCTGCTACCGACAGCAGGCGGACCAGACACTCCATGCGTAGAAGCTAGCCGACTAGGATGGTTTGCAAATGGTGGAAGTATAGAGTTATGATCCAGCTCTAGAGGTACCACCGGTGGAGGAGGGTTGTAGGCTGGGTATTTTGACGTGACTTCCTGGCGAAAGATATGATAATCCAGGGGAGATGCAGTCAAGAAAGGCTCTCGACGGTCAGCTGGATCGGTTGGAATGTCCATCTTCGGCTCTAACGCCTTCTTCGCATCTTCGAGACTCTGAGTGCCGCCGAATATGAGGATTATCGTTTTCCAAAAAAGTAAAGCAATCCGCGTAAAAGGTATGGCGGCGGAATCCTCCCATCGCAGCCCGGAAATGACCTTGACGAGAGTGATGAGTAGGCTTGGCTGCAATGCAGAAATGGCGTCCCGTAGTTTCACGTCCGTCTTGTCAATTGCTTCTTGTCTTCTGGCAACCTCGACGACGAAATACATACATGTGAGAATAAGGTTCGCTTCACGTTCGCGGGCGATAAGATATGTGGCATGTTCTTTTTCATTGTCCAGATCGACAGGATCGGTTTCCAGCGGGCTCGTTTCCTTGTCATATATGGATTTCATGTACTCATAGAGTCTTGGAATACCACCACATTCGTGGATGAGAAGCACATTATCGACGATCCACTTGATCTGAAGAGATTTCGTCCTGGGGTTTTCTGACTCTTCCTCAGCAGTCGGGTTCTCAGGGTAGTCCTCTACAGACCTCCCTCCAGTTAGCCCCCAAACACCACACATTGCGTAGCATACTGCTTCTAGTGCTTCAATGCGAGTGTACAAATCCGAGTCATCGAGCCCAGTTAGAAGATGCTTCACAAATGATTTTCGAGTGTCGGCTTCAGCATCAAGCCATGAAGTACTAGTGTCGAGCGAGTGTTGATGACAAAACTCTTTCCATTGCTGATGAAATGAGACTTTAGACCCAACGAGCATCATTCGTTCCGGTTCACTGTACTGAAACCACTCGTCAAGCTCTTCAGGAAAAGGCTGAGTGTCAGCATAGCGAAAAGCATACACCTGTTGTTCCACTTTCGGAATGTCTTGAACAATACGTCTCAACTGTGCAAGGCTGAGAGAGTCTGGGGCTAGCTCTATCGCATTCTGGCCAGGAGCAGGAGGCGGTGGCTGCATTGGTGGAGGAGGTGCAGCAGCATCACGCGCGAGGCCTGGTCGCCCTGTAGGCCTGGCATTTCCTGAAACAGGGCCTGCTGGAATTTGCTTCTCAATAACCGGCGACGGTTCTAGAGCAAGACCATCGACAACCTCCGCTAATAGCTCTTCATCCGGAACGGGCGAAATATCGGTCCCAGTCTGATCGACCTCATCTGCCTTTACGATGACATGTTCAGGCTCATCGGCCTCAATTTGGTGGGTGGACATGTTGTCGTCCGAACCTTACCACCACGGGTGGATAACATCAACAAGAAAAAAGGAGTCGTATGTGTAGAAGATGCACAACATCAAGGGTATCTTAGCATAATCTTAGCAAGAATCAAATATTTCAAACCATGACGCCATTTAATGCATGGATACTGCCACCCGTCACCGTGGCCCTCGAGAAATCATTATTGTCTTGTCCCTTGACTGTGTCTCTGAAGGAGACGAATTGGATGTGGCTATCGAGGCGGTCAAATGTGGGATGAGATCACGTGATACATCTCGACTTTTGTTGGTCTAGATCTTTATTTACTCCTTACAAGGACTTGAATCTTTTGAAATGATGATGAAACTTCTAATTATGCAGGCATTTGAATATGTATTTGCAGATATATGTCGCATGTGCAATGGAAGAGCCCACTCGAGATAAATATACAGTTCGCTTCATTATACACAAAACACTTAATCCGACTTATGCGCGTCACTATGTTCACGACGCTTCAGCTTTCTCTGGGCCTCCCAACGTTGCCATCCGGCCTCGGTAAGATCCTCACTCACCACCAAATCTCGTATTCGTAGGGCTCGTGAAAGAGTCAACTCTAGACCCCATTCGACCCAGCCGGAGCTTCGCAGGTAGCTTACGAACGAGAACCACACAACGGAGAATAGAATTCCTGCTGTGAAACCCACCAGAACCTGTTTCTTGGTATGGTAGTTCAAGTATAGACGGCTGATGGCTACGGCACTGGCGCCAACACAGGCGAGGAGTGAGAGCACAACTCGTTGGACAAAAGTCACCGCGTCCGGCGTAAGAGAGTAATTTGGTTTGTGTCTGAGTAGAAGGAATAGTATCGCGTAGCAGGAAAAATAGGCTGCAGATTGTGCGTGGGACGAGGGCATGCCGTAGCCTTTGCCCTGCATGTCTGTAGATTAAATAAGCTTGTAGTCTTGCCGAGTATTCTGTTCTTATGATTGGTGCGTACACTGAGGCCTCTCCTCGCGAATGAGTCTCTTCAAGCCAAAGTTCAATGCTTCACAGCCCATTTGACCGGCAAACATCAACAGTACCTCCACCTCCCTCGAAGCCCAAATGAGTGTCACGTAGATGACGCATAGCGCTTGCGGGACGAGAGCGAGCCAGGCCGAAGCATACGAGAGGAGGTCGTTGGGATTCTAGCAGTCCCGGTCAGTACTATCAGTGGTTGAATGTACGACTCGAATGTTGTCTCACATAATGTACATGGGTCAGCGAAAGGGAAGCCAAAGGCTGATCAGGAGCCGACATTTTGCCGGGCAGACAGGGGTTGGTTGGATATCACGCTTTGATCTCGGCGAGGCTTCTTTCAAGAATCAAGAAGAATGGAACATTATGGCGGCCAGCGCATCCAAGACCTAATATCGAAACGAGGATGTGTGTCAACAGAAGAAAGACGGACTGAGCCACGTTCTTTCTGTTCGTCGCTTTGTCCGTTCTCTTTCAAGCTGGCCGGTTCGCATCGAAAGCTTGGGCCACCAATGGGCCGTCAAGCAAGACTCACAGCGGCCAATCAGACATCCCATCGACGCCTTGAGCGCTTGCTGGCCTCGGGCATTAATTTCACGTGACAGCAACCACATCACGTGGACTGACGTGGGGGTATTGTTTGGGAAGGAAGTGAGGGGCAAGGGTGCGCCTGCCAAAAGAGGCCGACGGGCAGCTCTGATTCGGTTTGGTGGTTTGCTGCTAAGAAAAATAAAAGTCGCATACTCTGATTCCTTCCAACAACTCATCTCTCGCCCAACTCAACGGGCATCCAACTTTCTTCTTTTGAACCCATCCCGCTCATAAATGGTGTTGATGCCCACGCCGGCGGTTGTGCCCATTGACGTTGCTGTACGTGTCTCCGTCTGTTCCCAGCATCACGGAGGAATCCGATAGTCCGTCGCATTACCATCAAACCATGAAGACTTATCCCACACCACGCCTTTCTTCAACTTCTCCCTTGCGCCAGCCAGCATCACCATCGCCGTCACCGTCACCGTCATCGTTACCGTATCCCACGCTATACGATTCTTCAGATCCGCGTCCCGCTATTTTAGGTCACGTCTGTAGAGACGTAGTGATACCTCCCTGATCTTGGTGCAGTACCTGGAGTGGTGGACCAATCCCGTTCGCCGAACTTTTTCCAGCAGTCTTCGTCGCCACATCATTGATTTTGGTTCTATGCTATTATAAATTGTTCGATGGCTTGATAACCTGATCTTTCAGATTTTCGGAGCGCATTCCAGAATTCATTATCTTCTTGGTCAACCATGTCTCTTTAACAAGTACACAAAGGTTCTAGAGCTCTGTGATTGGCAGGAGGGTCAGGCTCTGACATTTTATATTACCACTGAGCACCTGACTTTCATCTGTCGGTATCTCATGATGGCAATCCCAACGTCCATACCAGAGGAGGACGACCGCTCCATGGAGCTCTCCTCCATCGCCGCCATCTATCCCGAAATCCGAATCGACGAAAGATATCCTTTCAGAGCGTCTCTAGACATTCCTGTAGCGCCATCGGTTCCCATACACGTACGATTTGAGCAAGGCTCTGAACCCTTTCAAGCTCCCATGACACCACCGACATCGTTGGACACAAATGGTACGGGTGGAAAAGTTGATATTTTCAATCTCAACAATGCCAATGTCGCCGAAAATGTACATGACGACGTTCATGCTATTTCACATTTACCACCCGTGACAATTGATATCGAACTTCCTCTGGGATATCCAGCGGAAAAACCTCCGATCTTCAATATTAGCACCAATCCTCAGTGGCTATCGCCTAGACAGCTGGCAACATTGAAAGAGGATGGAAAGCGCCTATGGCTTGAAGCCGGAAAGGACATGGTGGTCTACACATACATCGACCACATACAACAAATGACAGATGATGTTTTTGGTATTGCGCGCGACCATGGTGACGAGATCAAGCTTCCACGCGGCTTGAAGATTGCACTTCTTGACTTCGACATGAAGGCTAAAAGGGAAAAATTTGAACAAGAAACATTTGAATGTGGTGTATGCCTGGAGCCCAAGAAGGGAGTGAATTGCCACCGCATGCTACTTTGCTCTCACGTCTTTTGCATTCCTTGCTTACAAGATTTTTACAACACGTGTATAACAGAAGGAGATGTCGACAGCGTCAAGTGTATGGCGCCAGATTGTGGCAGAGACATCAACCCGACACATGACGCCGTTCAGGAGCCTGAAGATGCAGCCTCTCGTAAGAGGAAGAGAAGGAAGAAAGACCGACTTATCAGCCCAAGTGAACTCCTTCAGATCCCGTTGGAACAAGAAACGGTGCAGCGCTATGTCTTTTTGAAACGAAAAAAGAAGTTAGAGTCGGATAAGTCCACGGTCTATTGTCCTCGCCAATGGTGCCAAGGAGTCGCTCAATCGAAAAAACACCCGAAGCCTGTGAATCCCATGGCGGACGACTTTGACGATTCAGCGGATGAGGATGATGCTGCCGTTGAATTCGACCCATTGGGCGAGGAATCTCAGCTTCCGCCAATGGCGGACAGGGTAGCTGTCTGCGAGGATTGTCTCTATGCATTTTGCTGTGTTTGCAAAAAGGGATGGCACGGCGAGTTAGCGAGATGCTCACCAAGACGGGAAGCCGAACTCACAGCAGAAGAGAAAGCCACGGAGGAATATCTCAAGCTGTACACTACACAGTGTCCTACATGCAAGACGCCTTGTCAGAAGAAGATGGGATGCAACCACATGATCTGTTTTCAGTGCGGTACACATTTCTGTTATCTCTGCACAGCCTGGCTTGCGGAAGACAATCCTTATAAGCATTTCAATACTCTGGACAGCAGCTGCTACAACCGCCTCTGGGACTTGGAAGGTGGTGACGGCATCGATCCCGATGGCGCTGAAGAGCTACATCGCCTGCCAGAGAATGTGGCGGATTTTGATTCTGAACCTGAACCTGAAGATGACAATCTTCAGGATGACCCAGACGATGGTGACGACCAACCAGTCTGGGAGTTCAGTCCTGATAACAGCGACAGCGACAGCGACGACGAAGATGGATTGGGCCGTCGGAGACCTCCACCACCTGCCCCGGTGCCTCCTCGCGTGATACCCGTCGCCGGCAACCCAGACGGCGAACCAGGCTTCAACCCCCGCGGCCTGGACGCCGCAGGACGAGCTGTAGCCGCCGAGCGTCAAGCACAAGCTCTAGCCATGGCCCAAATCAGAGATCGCCCCGGCGCAAGAGAAGCCTTTCCTCGTCCTCCTGTCCGACCCGGCGCAGGACTCCAACCCCGCCGTCATGCACCCGGCAATAATCAACCAGTGAGACAAGAAGGCCTCCAACGATTCCTAGAACTAGTCCAAAACGACCAAGAAGATGAATGGGACAGCGATGAGCTGAACGAATGACGTGTACCCTCTCACACACCCTGTACTTTTGTTTTCAAATGATGCACGTATACATATCTGACGATTTACGATATTTATGGTTAAGTTATGGTTACTTTTTAGAAGGGGAAAAATCATTTTCATTTTCAATCTGCATTTGTGATTTGAGCGTGTTTTACGTTGATTTTCTGCATCTCATCTGTCAATAGACTCCATCTCGTCCGGACGACATATTGCTTTCGCGAGCCAACATATGTTTAATATTGCATTTTATGTCCATTCTATTACAAAAACGACACGAAGTTATGTTTAACTATTTCTGAATTGTGACTAAATAAACTACCTATCTCGCTAAAAAAACAATGTCAAATGCAAATACCAAAAACAAAAACAAAAAGCAAAGAACCAGGGGATCGAAGATCTCTTCAGATCCGTATGCAAACAACAATAAAAACAGAGCAGATTTCAAAAAAATTTAACAAATATCAAGTAAATAGGGTATCTTTGTCCAACGCCAGGCTGTGTCTATGATAATGATGATGAAGTTAAGGAAATGGGCGGAGAGAGTGGATTTGAGTATACTAGGCCAAGATAGGTAAGGAAAGATGATGGTTGGTTCGATGCGGCGGATAATAAATATATATGAAAGAAAGCAGGAAGGAAGGAATAAATGAGTGGGAGGGAAAATATGTTATGATCGCTCATGTGTCCCGAGCCCCTTTAGAACAACACGTTTATTCCGACCGACAGAGGGGATATCGCTGACACTGCGCATACTCATTCTGGACGAATTGTGTAGTTCACGCTCGGTGCGATGGTCGGTGTGTTTCTGTGTAGGTGGCTTGACCGTTATTGACGAGGTTCGTCGTGCTTGGCCGATGACATCCTCCACCCAGGCTTCGCTCTCCGGAGTCATGGAGACGTGTCTGGTCCGTGGTTTGGGACCAGCTAGACCTAGAGGTGTGCTGGAATGCGAAAGAGGTGTTCTTGCAGATCCGGGATGGGGGGAGTAGACGCTGGAGCCGTCGCCTAGGATTGATGAGACGCTGACTGAGTTCAGGGAGGATATAGACGTTCGTCGACCGACTGATGGGAATGAAGGAAGTGGAAGATTCTCGGTTGTGGTTTCGACATCATCGATTGCCAGTTCGGGAAGTTCAGATGGTTTGGATATCCGTCTGGTTTTATGAACCGAAAGAGAGGAACCTGGTCGGTTGCCTGGAGTTGGTACATTTGCAAGCCTTTTTGGACTAGTCTGAGCGATGACTGTAGCAGCTGCTGATGTAGTTGACCCTGGAGAGGTTGTTGTTGTTGCCGGAAGACCTTTGACCTCGACATGGCTGCTTGATGGAGTCTGACGGCCGTGATGCATTACATATTCACGAAGGTATTCGCCCAGATCGGCCCAGCCACCGCCAACACGGACCATGACCCGTTCGCCGTCTTCACCAACTGTACGAACAAACAACTTGGTTGGCTCTGTTTTTCCACGATGATGCAAATGATATACCTTGACAGTCTTGTCTTCACTTTTGTGGGAAACAGTGCGTCTTTGCCTGGACGATGGGGTGAAGCTTTCTGATGGCGTTGGCGTACCGGCTCGGCTAGGTGTGGAAAAAGGAGATCGCGCTTTGAGTCGAGGTTTCTTTGACGAAGACATGGACGATATTACCGACTGCTGGTCATAGTCTCTGGCAACGTTGTTACTGAGACGAATTCTGCCAGGGATGGTTGTGAGGATAGAGTGGATTTTCTCTTGCAGGTCGCTATCGGCTTCATGAACTGGCCGTATCGCGAAAGACCCGCCATCCGTGGAAAATGAATATCGCCTGCGCATGTCACCGGTACCATTGCTAGAGACGTGAGAACTAATGCTCTCCATACTTGGCATGTTCTGCAAATGATGATTAGGTGCCTGTAACAAGTCGCTGGTAGAAGACTTTCGACGCCATGGTGTTGGTTCTGACTCGACATCGTAAGGAGAGCCAAGTCTAGAGCGTGAACGAACTCTTTCGGTAGACTCATAGGTAAATGAGTCGGATTCGACTCGGTTTCCGGTTCCAACAACTTTGTTTAGTGAAGATATGGTACCTCTCATTAAACTTGAGCTTGGGCCGCGTATAGCTCGGCGGGGAATTGCATTAGGCGGAGGCGATTCACTTCTGTTGCGGAACCTTGGACTTTCTGTGTTTTCGCGCAAATAGTGTGATGTATCTTCACGCGAGGACGCACTGTCCGAATGCATTTCCTGACTGATCGAATAGCTTCCATCATAATTATCGTTGATGAATCGCTGTAAAGGTAAACTGGCATCATTGCTATGTTTGTACGCCTCCAAATCTTGCAAAGCAGAACTGCTCAATTGCGGAGAGCTTTTTTCACGGACTGTCCGATCGCTGGTGCTGCTAAACACTCCTGGTGAGAAAGGCACAGAACGATAACTTTGACCGGATGCCTTTCTTGAATGAGGTTGCGCTGCTTCATGGGTTTGAAAAGGTCGAGAAGAGATGTCCTGTTCAATTGAGGATTCAATCGATTGGACCGGTATATCGGCATGTAGAGGAACGTTTTGCTCAAGGAATGGTCCAAAACTTTGACTGTCAGTGTCCATGACCTTGATGGGTGACTCTATCAAAGAACTCTGAGGCGTCTCTTTGATAGCGGCATCTTCTAATGCAGGTGATGGTGTCATGACGGAATGTGGGCTGTCGGAGTCTGGATGTCGTGGAGAGAACTCGCTTGCATCTGATTCTGGGATAGATGCATCCGAGCTTGATTTTTCCATAGTACGGTCACGAATCTGATCTAGGATGTCACTTTGGACAGCATTGGGGGTTTTGACGGTCCCTGCCACCGGCTCAATTGTAGATGCAGGTTCTGTTTTCGAGAGGTGTTCACCTGAGATCTGACTCGGAATTGTTATTGTGATGTCGCCATTATCAATATTAACATTTGACGCTTCTATCAGCTGTGGTTCATGGTCCTGGAACTCTGCGGAGGACACATCTTTTCCGAGATCTGCTTGCTGCTGCTGACCTTGACTGATAATTGATGGCATAACAGAAGCTGGTACAGTGTCAGATTGCTCTATTGTAGTAGCCTCGGCTTGTACTTCATGAGAAGAATCAGAACCATCACCGTCAGGAACTGGTAGTAGCATTGACTGCGATGGTTCGGCATGACTTTGTACGGACTCTGCCTCAGAATCCTCAGATGTTGACTCCTCAATCACCTCGAGAACAGGAATAGACTTTTTCGCTCGAAGCCGTATCGTTGATTCTTCGACCTGGTCATTTGTTGCAGTATCGACCTCGATTGCTTGTTCATAGTCATGACTGGGCTCCATTACCGGAATCGGAGAGTTTGCATCATCTTCTCCTCGTTCAAGTTCGGCTGTAGCTGTTGCAATAGCTACCTTAGGAGTGTCATCATTAGATTCGGATTGCGAATGAGGTTTCGTAATCGTGGCTATAGGCGTAGGATTTTCATTGTTCGTAGGCGAGTCTGGGACTTTCGCATTGTTGATCATAGGCAATAACGTCGTAACTACGGTAACGGTAGGCACGCTGTCGATAGCGTCGACTGGAAGAGCAGGGATGATATCTTCTGGCGAGGGTACCATGATCCGTGATGTTGTGTTAACATCTGGAATGGGTTCGACAGTCTCGTGGACGGTAGAAGAGGTCGGATCCTTATGAATTTGAACATCTTCTGTCGCATCTTCATCAGGTGGTTGGTCTGTCTCAGCAATATCACGTTGTAACTCGTCGTTTTCGATAGCAGGCTGTGTAGGTGCTTCAAATTCAGAGAATACCCATACTTTCTCAATGGCCATCGTTGCCGTTAGCTGAACCCAGGATGCAAAATCTGCCTCCAGCGCATCCATTCTGTCAATCCAGGTTTCCGGTATGGAGTCCTCTCGACCCTCCAAAGCATCGAGAACAGTGTCCATACGAGACCCAGCTGTACCAATGAGTTCAACGAGTTCCTCTCGCCTGGAGTTAGAATCGAGCATGGAATAACGTTTATTTCGTTGGGACTCCTGAGTCGCGTCCAATATGGAATCGAGGGATGAACGTGCGGTGTCCAATGAAGCCAACAAACCCGGTATCTGGCGCAACACAAGTAATCGCACGGTCCAAGTATCCAGCAGCATATTCAATCGCGCCAACGTAGGCAAAGCTCGAAGTATAGTGGCCGTAATGACAGCAGTGAAATCACTTAGTTGCACGTGTGTAAACGGAGGAGTGGAAATCGCGCTGAGGGCACTGTGTGCCGATGATGGCCGGGATCGACCTGGTACATGGACGTTCATGATGTGTTCCTTGAGTTCGTCCACGTTCAAACCCTCCATATCGTCTCTGATTTGCTCCAGTCGAGCTTCGTATTCGACGACTTGTCGGGCTGGAAGACTACCCCAGTATTCCGACTGATTGTTCAATGGTGAGATAAAGCCTTTGCCTTGTTGTATGCCGAGCCCCTTTGGCCATTGCCACGCTTGTAATTCCTTCAACCATTCTCTCAATTTCTTAGCTGCTAAGGCTGCTCGGGCTCCAAGTAATCGATCTTCAGGCGACGCTTGCGAAATGCTTCTGGTAAGAAGATCCTTCGCGTAACGCTCATGCCTAGTCACGGCATTAATGGCGGCGAGGGCATCGAGGATTGCTTCCGGTGAGAGCTTCCCGAGAAGAGGGTCTTCGTCAACCGGCAGATGTTGTAGATGCTGCCTTCGCTTCGGGGATCGTAACGGACTGTGAGGGGACGGCGGCGGAGGAATGCGGACTGTGGAGAACGAGAAGGAGCGGCTGTCGGACATTGTAGCCATCAAGGGGGTTATACATACAACCCAGTATGTAAGCTATTAGATGCTTCACTCGATAGCGAGATGGGGAACGTTCGGCAGCAGATGCCCTTTGAAAAAGAAATAAGTAGACTTGTGATGCCTCCAGCCAAGCATGCTGAGCTGATGTGATGTGATTGTTTGTTTCTGCCGAGTTCAGCTCCGGGAGAGCGGCTTGATGACAGAGGAGGACAGGGCTGACTGTGGGATAGAGATGACCGTGAGAAGAGTACGATGGTGACAGATTTCCACCAAGGCTTAGTGAATTGCTTACAAAACGAGTGGGGTGGCTGGTGATCAACGAATGGCAGAGTCATACAATGACCGAAGGAGAGTTCTGTAAGGTGGAAGTCGACGGCGGTTAATGTGTGCGTGATGGGATAACGAGCGATCTTTGTCTCCGATCGGCGAAGAGTTTGGCAAAAACGAACGGAAACTGAAGAAATTCAAAGTCGAGCATGTGTTCCAGAAGAATCAAATCCGAAAGGGGCTTGAGTAAGCAAGCAGGAAATATTTTGGAGGTTGAAGATAATAGATTGAGGTTTGATACGGCGCTTGCCTGTTTTGATCGCACTATTGATTGGCGATGCCCCATTTGTCATCGGCTGATAGATTTGGGGGAAACAGAAGATAACCTCCGGAATCTTCAAAGATCAAGATCTCTTCAAAATATCTTGGATTTCATTATGTTTCATTATTTACTAAGACATAAATGACACGATGACAATGAAGTTGTTGTCAGCTTCTCTCTTTTCTCCTTACCGCGTCTCACGCGTCACGCCAACAAATACCCCAGCCAATCAGCGTTCTCTATTTGGGTGCTATCCGATAAGCCTCAGGCATCCAGGCTCCTGACACCACTAGCCCTAACCCTAATTGATCATTGCCCTAACTGTGAATTTCTATTTTTTAAGGCTGCTTCAGATTTTACTGCTGCATAGCAGCCCGAAGAAAGCTTTGACACGACTCGGCATTGAATAAGTGCTCCACAGCCCATTGACCCTTATTGATCGCTTCAACTGCACGGGGAAACATCGCTTCCTCGTACTCGACAACTGCAGAGTCCAGATTATCAATTCCGTGCTTGATGATCTGCCTGGCCAATTCGACGCTGTCGTGTAGGGCATTGTTGACACCATCTCCGCCGGGTCCGCTCGAAGAAGAAAATGTTAGTGACTTGCCTAACTACGCGCTAATTGGACTTCTTACGTTAAATGTGCAGCATCCCCGATCAATGTCACCCCCGGAACATGGTCCCAAGGCACAGACGCCCTTGAGATAGAGTACAGTGGCCAAGATCGATAACCATGGGTGGCAGACTGAATGAGTCTCCTGAATTCTGGAGACCATTCAACAAACTCATGCTGCAGTAGTGACTGCCATAGAGCCGATGGCTCGTGAAGTTTCGTTGGGTCCGGATTCCAGTTTTCAGGAAGCTTCATGCCCACTGCGAGATGATAGGAGCCATCTCCGAGGTAATGCAAGAAGAATTGGCGCCCTTTGCTCAGGGCTAGGTAATTGCCATTCCCGACCATCGAGGTCAACCAGGAATAGTATGGGTTGTCTGGCTTGAGGAATGTGGTGAAGAAGTGAGTGCCGAGGTATTGAGGCTCAGCAGGCGTCAGCTATGAATTCTTATTAGTCAAGAATGTCTTTCATGGTGTTGATTGAAAATTTTGTGCTTACCAATTCCCTGACTTTGGACCAAGCGCCATCTGCGCCTACAACAAGACGAAATCCAGATTGCGCGCTACCATCTGTAAAATGAACTGAATGTGTTCCGTCGCTATTCTTCTGCACACGCTCGATCTTGCACCCCCAGCGAATTCTTCCACCCGGAATAGAACTGAGAAGAAGTTTTTGCAGATCTTTCCGATCAATCTCTGGTTTATCTTCATTCCTATCTCCGGAGACGGTAGCAAAAACAACACCGTCTTGGGAATCGACAAATTTCACAGGCACGCCCCAACGGGCAATTTTCTGGAAATCTTCCATCAAGCCGGCCTCTTCCAAAGCAGCCTGTCCTGAGCCTTTGTGGATGTCGAGCGTGCCACTACTGGAATGCTCGTCGGCCCATAGGGCAGACTCGACTCGTTCGAATACAATATAGGGGATATTGGCGAGCTCAAGGAGTCGTGCAAAAGTGAGACCAGCTGGACCGGCGCCAATGATGGCGATAGGTGCTTGCGACGAAGGCATTATAAGAGGACAAATGAATTCTTGGTGATTATGCTTAAGTACTTACTTTGAGCATTCTACCAGGACCAAATAATGATTTATATATACGAGAGTAATACGAGCTTAGGGCTGCGTGTATAGCAGCTCGGGAGCGAATGGCCTCGCACCCGAGTACCTTCATCGTAATTCCAACCTCCAGCAGCCAACAAAAGAAAAGCTTCCACAACTTTCTGCAACTTCCAATCTCAAATAGCAAGGAGCTGCCAAATCTTGAATAATGGCAAATGACTTGAAGGATACCTAGACCTGCTTCACACGAGGCCGAAGTCTTTACTATTTCATTCTGAGAACATGCGACAAGATGCGCCGAAGGTAGGCAAGCCGGTTTGTTCAATATTCCTCTCCCGTCAAGGAGACATTCATGCATCAGGTAACTACCTGCCCAGTTCCTAGGGCATTTTTATCAAATGTTTTTATACTGTTAGGGTTAAGCGGGACTAATCGGCAACATTCAGGCTCAGGAACATGGAGTCACTATGATGCAATAAGATTAATCTTCAAAGCGGCCATGTTTATATAAACAAGTTTAAAGACGCAGAATCAATTACTTCTCAAATGCAATCTCAGCTCAGTATCCGGCATCTATTCAGCCAGCTATGGTGGAACGAAATCAGTATGCAGGTACCGGTGGGACACCTTCGGTGGCATCCTCCGTTGGGCCACCCAAAGCACTAGGAGAAAGTGAGCAGTTCATCACCAGCATAAGAGTAGTCCATTTGCTGACCGAGTGCAGAAATCCTGGCAGATATCCCGACAGAGCTAACGACCGAGTTGAAACGGCTGGAGGAGATGTTCATCGTAGATCGCGAGAAGTTGAAGCTCATCACTCAGCATTTCGTAGAAGAATTGAAAAAAGGTGAGACTATTCATGCACAATGAGCTCTGCTGATATTAGACATAAGAGCAGCACTACTGAGCAGCAGGGTTGACGGACGATGGTGGTGATATTGTATGTTCAAGAACTTCATTGTCGATTCTGTGAGCAATTAGACTGACAAGTATGCACAGCCAATGAATGTGACATGGTCATTTGGATATCCTACAGGACATGAAACCGGCAGTTACATCACCATGGACATGGGCGGCACCAATGTACGAGTCTGCAACGTCGTCTTGACCGACGGCAAAGGGGGCGTGGACGTCATTCAAAAAAAGTTCGTTATGCCAGAAAGCCTCAAAAAGAGGGTATGTTGTTATTCATTTCGTCTCAATCATTTCTAACGAAGTATAGAACATACCGGTAGAAATAGTTGCAGTTGTCAATGATACAACGGGCACGCTTATTGCATCTGCATACAAAGACCCGCATATGAAGATCGGAAGTATCTTCAGTACCGGTGTCAACGCGGCCTACATGGAAGTATGCGGCGCGATTCCCAAGATCAAACACTACGGATTACCGCCTGATCTCGAAGTCGCAATCAACACGGAATACGGCGCCTTTGATAACTCCCAAAAAGGTCTTGCCTCGAAACCCCTTTGATTGTATCATTGACGAGAACTCCTCTCGACCAGGGCAGCAATTGTACGAAAAAATGGTGGCTGGGTTATATATTGGAGAAATGCTTCGTCTTGTTCTGCTTGACCTGTATGAACGGAATCATATTTTCAGGGGTCAAGATCTTTCGTATCTCCGACAGAAGAATTCTATTGACTCGCTGTTCTTGTCGACAGTCGAAGAGGATAAATCGGACGCGCTGCACGACATTGCGTTTATTCTTAACAGCGCTCTGAACATCAAAGCAATCGACTATGAGTTGAAAGTAACCCGTTATTTGACCGAACTAATTGCGACACGTTCTGCTCGGCTATACTCGTGCGGTATTGCTGCCATCAGCAAGAAGAAGGGTTTGGATGCTTGTCATGTAGGTGTTGACGGATCTGTTTCAATAAGTATGCCCATTTTAGAAACAGAGCCGCGCAGGCTTTGAAAGAGATTCTGGAATGGCCCGAAGGTTCGTCGGATCCTTTCTCACTCTGTTCTGCAGAGGATGGGTCAGGGGTCGGGGCAGCCCTGATAGTGGCGTTGGCGATGCAAAGATCTGACGGCATTGAAGGAATTAAATGTGGTCAATGATACGGAGAGGACAAAAAAGCCGATGGTTTGTACCTTTTCCATTTGATTAAGGAATGAATGGCAGGCATCGATTTAGATCTTAGAAGGGAAAGAATGGATAGGGTTAATTAGGGTTAAGTAGAAGTAACCCTACAGTGCACGGGCCAAGAGTAATCGTTCTTTCCTTCCGTCCACTTAACGCGTCCTCAACTTCCTCCACGACAACCTCGCGTAGACTTTGCACTTCACCAACACACCCTGGACAATGAGCATTCGTTGACTGCTTAAGGCTCATAGTTACCTGATGTGATTGCAGGACCCTACAATCAGAACAGGATGCGGTTCCGAAGTCAGCTCACCAATGTGGGCACCTTTGCAAGTGAGGCACCATCCACACCACACTGAAACATTGCACCTGACCAGAAGCTTCATAGAACTTGCCGCCTCTCTTAACTCCCTGGGGAAGATTTGCTGGATGAGGCTGGAACGGGAAACAGTGCACTTTACTATCATTCCCGACCAAGGTACACAAGTCTGGGCTGTGTTACCGGCGGTCAGTTAGACTATCGATCGCTACAGGAGTTTTCAATGCTGACTGCGCGATCAGGAAGCCATTTTTGATGAAAGTTATGTGCTTGAAGCCGCAGCTGGTGCCGTCAACCTCGAGGTTCCCATTGCCGCACTTTCCCGTGCTCTGCGGTCTGCGATTGGCGACAAGTCTGCTCAGTTGCGGTTGACTCGGAAAGGCAACGTCCCGCTTCTTGCCCTTACCGTTGTCTCGTCTTTATTAGTCCCTGGAAATATTCCCGTCGGTTCTGAAGTTGACGAGTTTGGCGGGATTGACCATGACCAAAGCCAATCGGTTGCGCGGGCTAGTGCTCCTCGGGAGCGCGAAACAGTAGTCACCCAGGAAATACCAGTCAAAGTGTTGCATCAATCTGCGGTTGAAGGCTTACATGAGCCTCGCTGTCGAGACCCGGACGTCCATATCATCTTACCAAATCTAGCACAGCTAAAAGCAATCTCAGATCGCTTCACGAAACTCGCAGCGAGCAGTAGCAAATCGAGTGGAGGAGCCTCGCTGGCGTCGGGCATAACTGCCCCGAAATTGCAATTGAGTGCCAATATGCATGGCTCGCTCAAGATCGGGATTGCAACGGACTCATTACGGATCTCAAGTGTCTGGACAGGATTGACCAATCCACCACTTGATCCAAGACAGATGCAGGGTACAGATATGGACCAGCTTCCAAGTGAGCGGATGAGACAGCTCGGTAACTCGGATGATGATGATGAAGCGGGGTGGGCTAAAGTAAGAATTGACGGGAAAGACTGGGGGAGGGTACTTAGCGTGGGCCGACTAAGCCCTAAAGTTGTCGCTTGTAGGTCCATATTAGTCTGTCGCAAGCCCAGGGTTAACCACTCGTTCAATCAGGTTTTATACACGAGACGGCTTTGATACTCTATGTCTATTTACGTGGTGGCCTTTCAGGAGAAGAGTCTTGCCTAACGGTTAGTACCTCAAGACTTTATTTGATCTGCTTTCTGCTGACCAATTAGTACTACATCAACTCCTATTCGACTTGAACCTGAAGCAGTATAACTCAGCATATAATATTTGCATAACTCATTCCTTGCAGGAGGAAATACACTTCAGACCCAATCTTTATGGCTCTTCGAGCAACTAGACCAAACGAAGTCAACGGTTAACACTTTGAACCAGGCTACCTTTTGACATACGATATGTCAAGCGAATCTATCATACGTTCATTGCTTGCACTGTGGCGGAAGCCACTATTGACCTGTCCAAACGCCAACGGCGTTGGATAGCCGCTACAAGCGGACTAGCTGCGTGTGCTATTTCAATAGGCTGGATGGCGATTTCCTTTCTGGTTCGGGTGGCTTTACTCTATGATGACAACGCTTCTCGAATGATCGTCAATGCGTTAGGGGATAGTATCATACAGGGACGCGATTGACATGGTGGCGGTCATTGGATATAATATTCGATATCCACTATCATAACAATTCAAATAGTCGCAACCACCCAGAAGGAAAAGCATTTGCTCCTTGCGATGAGTTATTATATGCCTTTCTCTTCGAAATCGATCGAAACCGAATATTGTACTATTATATTCATTCCATCGCATAGTCACCCAGGTAACTGTTCAGTTGAGACGTTATTGATGCAAAGCTTGACGGCACGCTGTCGAGGATCGGATTGCGACACCGCATAAACAGTTACTATTTCTCGCATTAGAGCGATCACACAATAATTTGTCGAAGATACTCCAATGCTTCCAGATATCTAGAATACAAGAGTCCAACTACCAGCTGTCGGATATTGGAACGTCATCCGAGTGTCTGACATGAGCCCGAACAGTGTCGGTATTCCAGAAAGAAAGAGTAACAATGCTGGAACACTGCCACGGACTCGGAACGAGAGAAAACAGAAAAATGTTGGACGAAAGGCGAATGTGATGTGTTATCTCGGCCACCCGGATAATCGGACAGCGCTGTTTTGATGTGGAGTGCACAAATGCAAGGGGTCGGAGCCATCAACTTTATTTGAACAGGAAATCTTTCCCCCTCCTCCCCACTCGATATATTCATTGCTAGATTTTTCGATGGAACCACATGTCTGCATCTCGTATTCAGGGCACTGACGCATTGAATCCATGCATTTGGGCAATTCTTGTTTGTCGCTTACGCATCGACACTACTTATCCGGTTGGCCCTGCAGCCAAGCTCTGATCTTCAACTGTTTTCTTACTGAGAGACATCCTTCAACGCTGTCCGTCATGGCTAATAGTGTTAAAGACCATGCGAGGGACGATGGATCGGAAGATTATCAATCGTTTCTTTGGGTCGCCTTTTTCAACGCAATTTTTGAATGGATAAACGCGAACCTCCGCCGAAATCCAACCTGCCCGTGATATGTGATAAAGGGGGAGTCCGAGGAGTTTAACTGAGATCTTAAAAGACAGCGAATAGCCTATTGCTGATAACATAATTGACTTTTTGACTTGATTCTTTCCCCCAAGCACTCGTATACAAAGAAATATTTGAACACCATGCAATGCCAGCACTGCCCGAAACGTTTCTTTGATAGGTGAGATGTCGCTTTTCTTCACAAATTTGCATTCTTTTTGAATACTTTTCATCCTGTCCTGACCAAAGCTATCGCAGAAATGAGTTCGACCTTCATACCCAATCTCACAGCGACCGGCAGCGAGAAATCCAAGACCCAAAGACAGAAATCGGAGCATTCCTCCAGGCGAACGCGCCGGAGGGACCGCGAAGAACTGTTTTACAAGCATCGACTCTGCTGTCACATTGGAATGTTACGGGAGGGAAGAGTATGAACAACCTAGAACAATTGGTATCGCGGGGGGGAACTGATTGGGGAATCAGATTACGATCAAGCGAGTGCAGACATCAAACATTTTCAGGATGTTCTACGAAAATTTCCGCCCCGGCCCAATAAAGACCTCTATACGATAGAGCTCAAGAATGTTTCTTGTGCTGACTGCGATGCAATATTTTCGTCAAGGTGAATATTTAGCTCAAGTGCGAGAATACCAAGGCTAGTCTAATTCAAAACAGTGCTGAATTGGGCAATCATCGCTTCTCAAAATTCTGTCCTGGTGCAGCGATCGTGGTCCATGTCATGATGAGAGACAAGTAAGCAGGCACTTCATGAAGAACACGGTCGGATGAGACTAATATTGAGCAATGTCGTTACAGCCTAATCAATAAAGGTTATAGGATTGAGAAAAGACTGGTTCCTTTGGAAGGCTACCCCTTGAGAGTACCTTGCAACAAGTGTAAAGACGTTTTTCCGAGCGACGAAGCGAAAGAGGCACATGAGAATTTACGTATGTCGACAAGTATTTAAAGAATACAGCTGATTGCCTGACACTTACTAGATCAAACACACGAGCTCACATGTATCCAATGTGGTCAAAAATGCGATACCCCGTACGCTTCTCATTCGGTACCTGGATTGGCGACAGAAGCTGAATATGTATAGATATGAGTTACGAGTACATTATGACTATCACGATGATATGGAATTCCGACAAAGTCGAAAGGAGGCTAGCTCCAGCAAGCCTAACCATCGACGAGCTTCTAGTCATCCACAGATAACCCACGGAGCCTCATTATATATTACAACAAGTCCTACCGAAAATGCTATGAGGAGGATGCACAAGCGGAAGTCGCAAAGATTGCTTGATGCCTGGTCTTTGAAAAGTGTGTGCTCCAGTCCTGTTGATGGAAAAAGGCTAATTGAAACAGAAACCGGAAAAGGTGACGAGGGAGAAATTGTGGCAATTGCTTTCTCACTTCCTGAAGATATGGAAAGAGGTATTCATTCGATCTCTTGCCCGTTGTAGATCTTTGGATCGTGCCCGATGCTAAAGTTAGTCAGTTCATGCCACCGAGGGGAAATTACAAGACGTGGAAGCCCGTGCTGTCGTCAACTTTCCCATCACCCAATTCACGACGTGGCTAGATATGAGGGATAATGGTATGTTCATTTTGCTACATTGTCATGGTACCCCTCGACTGACAATGCGGTTTAGATGAGAAATGCCTTGATTCGCCAACATGCAGTGAGAAAGACAGCCTGTCGGAAAACGGGCGACCATCTATCGATGAGGACAAAGTTGCTGTCGCTCCCCGTCGAATGTCTCTACTCAAATCCGTCCTTGGCTTGAGATTACCAAAACGTGAGTGCAAATCCATCGTCTGGAAACTATCTACTTACATGAACCAGGACTGTCTAGATCAGACACATCGTCCAGCCAACCTCGCAAATTGATGAAAAAAGAAAACTCCGTACGATTTTCTTTCGTGTCAAAACCCAAGAAAAGTGGAGAGACAACGAGAGGTGAAAGTCGCACCAGCAACAGGATCCTCGAATTATCAGAAAAGACCATAGATCTCGGGCCATCGCGTCCAGAAGAAACTGGGGGCAGTGACGGCAATCCCTTTATCCATCTGCGAATATCAGTTGATGGAGCTATTGTCGAAGACAAGTCTGGCCGGCGCCGCGTGCTTCAGATGGAACAAATAGCCCACGTTTATGCCGTGGTATCTGCAGATACTTCACTTGCATCAATCAAATCGCGGATCACCTCATTACAATTTCGCGCTGAGACGGATCTGGAAGGCGAAAACCCGAGAGATGCTATTTTAGCATACAAAGAAATCCTGGACATTCTTAGTACGTATCAGGCGTTGGATACCAATCTTCGCATCAGATCTGGCATCTACCACCGATTGGGATCTATCTATAGTTCTCTCGGGGCGGCTGGAGAGTCCGAGTATTACTTTCTCAAGGCTTTAGCGATCTACAGGAGGATATACGGACGCGATCAGAGCGTAATATATGCTCTACTCAATGACATCGCTAAACTGTGCGAGAAAGATGGATATGCGACCGAAGCATCAGCTCTCTATGAGAGAGTACTCGCTGGCCGACTGAGGGTACTAGGACATAATGACCCGGAAACACTCAATTCTATGCAGGAGCTTGCAAGCATCAAAGCGAATCTAGGGGACCTTGAAACGGCGCTACAACTCCTCGAGGATGCTGTCCCGTCATTTGAGACTGTCCTGGGTCTTCAACACGAGAGCACGCTCGTTGCCATGAGTCACTTATCGATTCTATACCAAAAACTTGGTCTGAACGAACAATCACTCGCCACATCCCGGAAGATGCTTCCGCATTGCAAAAACGTGGTAGGTTACGAGAGTCCATTGACACGAAACACGATCATCAGGTATCTCGAGGAAGCTGGAAACTTTGACTTTCCGGCGGATGTCAAGTTGATCCTTGATCACTATCGACGATCCAGATCCGCTGAAAGTTTTCGTGTGCTTCAAACCTTGGGGCGGGCTTATATGGATTCGGGTCTGAATCGAGACGCATGTGAAGTCTTTTTGTCGTTATTAGACGAGACCACTGGTGCTAAAGAACTGGATTCGCTTGAGTTCTTTGATGCGCTGAGCGCTTTGTGCGTGGCATTGGAACATCTAGGACACTTTGATGAGGCGATCAAAAATTACGGACAACTTTTGCAATCGGCGCATAAAACGCCGTCAGACCATCCCTCACGGTCTCGTATGGATTATGCCAGGAGCCGAGTGACAGATTTGATTCATCGGCGCGAAGTTTTAACTGCTGAAAGGCGTGCGTGGGAGATGTTCGAAGACGGACCTTGCACATCTTGTCAATTGAAGACGAAGTCTTTGTGTAATAGTAAGTATGCGATTTGAAGGCAAGATGGACTCAGAGAATGCAATTGCTAACCCTTGAAGCTTGCCACATTGTCCGTTTCTGTAGCGTTGCCTGTCACGAGAAAGGCCGCCTAAAACACAAACTATCCTGCATTCCGTCAGTGACTCTTCGCGAATCCAGATCGGTTGCAATAACCCCACGGTGTCCTCCAGCTGTGCAGAATGATGCACTCAGCATGATTCTCCCTGCCGACAGAGGCAGTACACCCCCAAGTATCACAGCGAGTCATACCGTATACCTTGATCCACGGAACTTCACGACTTTCCGCATGAAATTGAGTTCCAACGTCAATACGCTCTTGGTATTCTCTCCAGAAGCCGATATCAGATACACCATCATCGGCAATCTTTCCGAGTCAGGCTCCGACCAAGTCTCCCTGCCGGCTTCGGCATCCATGTCAATATCAGCGGGGAAAAAGCCCTCAAATATGACACCATCCACACTTGCAGGCCACCAATGGCTCACACCCGCACAACAAGAATCAGTGTCAATCACACCAATGGAGCAGTCAGCTGCTATATATCTGGTCGTGGCACCAGGAGAACAAATGATGAAGAGCCTTGTGGAGAAAAGAGTACGCGCCCGCAGTGGTGGAGGAGAGAAAGAATATTTCGAGGCACTAGATGTTCCGGACTCGCAACTTATAGAGTTTGCGCAGGGTCTGATGATGAATGGATATATGGGTGAGGCATTTTTGTATATTGTTGGGTGGATGTAGTATGTATTCTTTTTCTTTCTCAATGATACTTTTCATGATATATTTTTACTAGGTTGATTCTAAAAAGTATGGATTATCGAACAACAAAGATGTGTGTGCATCTAAATTGATCCCTATAACTCCCCTCTGTGCAGTTGATTAGTACTCACATGTACTTATTCAGTAGATCAAGGTACTGGATCAAAATCACAACCGCAGCCCATCTTTACTTCTTCCTAGAACCCATTGTATCTCCTGCACAATTACGTCCGGCCTTAGAATATTAACATGATGCCCACACCCGGAAACCTCCACCCACCGCACATTCGACGAAAGCTGTAATTGTTCGCGCTGCAATTCCTCAGACCGGGAATTCCACTTATCCAATAGATCCCGGAATGCCTGGCGCTGCTCAACAGTACCATTGCTAGCCTCCACGCCGGCCTCGTACATCTTCTCATAGTCCCGAAATGACTCGCATTTAATCACACTCAAAGGTTTGTCCCCTAACACTCTCTCCTTGAACTGATTCTTCTCACCTAATTGCCTGCACACTGTCTCATACCCCGCAACCTCGGCCTGTATCGCAGACGCACTTTGACTCATCTCAATCGCCCTCGTCCTCCACTCCTCAGACGACAACTGCGCATTTGCCCTCAGCCCCGTAACAGCAGAGAATTTCAGGTTACCCATAACGGAATTCATGTTTGGGTCTGGGAGACGGAAATACTCCGGTTGTCGCTCCGTGGAGGCGTCCGCAAGGACCATACCGGCTACTTGACCAGATCTTAAATATAGAAATTCTCGCGCAACAATGGCGCCATAGGAATGCGCGACGAGCGCATACGGGCTGGTAATATGAAGCGCATCAAGAAGTGTGCACAACTCCTCTGCTGCGATTATTGCCGCTCCTTTGGTGAAATTTGCGTTGTTTTTGTCATTGTCAGTGTTTGTACTTGCTCGACTTTCGCTCTTCCCGAGACCAGTTCGATCGTATACCAGTATACGCGCGAAGCGCGATACGTTTTCTTGGACTCTGGGCCAGGATGAGGATGATTCGCCTGCTCCGGGGAAGATAATTACGATAGGGTCGTTGGTCCATGTGGTGTTATACGTGTACCCCGCAACTAGGCCGGTATCAGAAGCATTTGATTTTGGTCGATGATGGCGAGGCGGACCGCTTACTGAGACGAATAGGCGATGTGTTCCGATGGATACAAGTGATGAGAGGGACTGTGCAGTCTCCCATGTGGAAAGTTCATTGGTCATTTTGCTCGGTTTTATCGTTTATGTAGAGAGATGGTTGATGAGACGCCTGTAGCGTGGATTTACTTAATTTGTTGGTTTAGCCTCAAGGACGGTTGTTTTAGAGGCCGCCCTAGCCCTAACATGTCTGAACAGGTAGAAAGCTGGATGGCGACCATCTTGATTTTGCTGATGACACTCCAGTGCCGTCTTGGAGGACAAATATGTGAACATCATTATATATCCATGTATGCTGGTCTGTAAAACGATATCGCATATATAAATACCTTCATGCCGAAGCAGGCAACCACGTCTGACATGGAAGGAGTTCCGTGGTTTTGGTCAAATGAGCGTTTGCCACTGAACGTGACATGATCGGAGTATTGCTTCGTTAGTGAATCCTTGTATTTGATTGTATCAGGAGACATTGGAAGCTCGACACCGTACGGCATGCGGAAAGATTATGCTCGACTCATGACCTGAAGTAGGGTCTTATCTTCCTATTCAGACTGTCTATGCAAATGCAATACAATGCAAAGGAGGGCCTGATTGGATAATATGGTGCTCTATATGTAAAATTAACATCACTTTAGGTGTTTCTTCATGTATCATGCATGGCACGGTCGAGCCCAATCTGATAGTCCAAACCACCAAATGAATAAACAACAATAGAGATAATCTGGATCCACTGTAAACGACACTACGAGTCAGAACAATAGTCAAACGATCAACAACTAATACTAATGCGATGAGCTCATTGGCAGACGAGAACTTGACTAGATTCCGGGATCTGATATCCCATTTTGGAAACCGGATACATCGACCAATAGCATTGAGAAGGGTCGGATATTGTAAAATTGTCAGATATTGTAAAATATATAGAATTAGCTTGTTTCTCTCTGATGACATTGTGGAGCAAGACTCATGGCATAGACATTGAAACATATGATAAATCTACAATCATCAAAACTCGAAAATGGCAGAATTGACTCGCACATTGCCCGCATCGTGGTATTGTAGTTCGCCCTTGTACCAGCTGGAAAGGCGGGCTGTTTTTCTCAAGGTGTGTGATGAATACTTCCAATGATTTTTCTGTCGATGCTAAGTCTATCTTCATAGTCATGGTATTTGATCGGACCGGTTGTCAGATTCCTGAATGTGGACGAAAAAGTCAGCTTCGAGATTGCACAGCAGCAGATCTATGCTGTACGAGTTTCTGCAACGACCGAATTTCCGGGAAGCGAGGATCTGAAGGTGTTTGAAGCCAGTACGGTACGCATGTATTCGTTTCTGAAGCGTTTATGACTGAAACATCCATTTCTAACGGTCTCTCGGGCCCAGGGCAACCAACTACCCAGCTATGTAACTCCAACCGGACTTTTATTTGCAGCACTAAGCTCATCCGCGCCATCATTCCATGAATTCTTCCCCGATATTGAGAAACTCCTCGCCAAAGTCGACTTCACAAAGCGTCCCTGGAGACGTAGCATCAAATACGAAGGGAACTTTAACTGGAAGACGATGGTAGATGGATACCAGGAATGCCTCCATTGCCAATATACCCATCCATCATTTAGTGTCTACTACCCTCCAACCTTCTACACGGTATACAATCATCAGAATTTTTCTCAGCATGTTGCAGATCCAAAGAAGCCGGATGATGGTTTGTTTCTGTATTTCTTTCCAATTTGTACGCTGAATGTTTACGGTGGTGGGATGAGTTCGTTTCGCGTTTGTCCCACCGAGGATCCAGGAGTTACAAGGATGGAGTTTGATTACTACCATGTTGAAGAAGGTGCAAAGTTCGAAGATTACTTTCAGTTCACAAGGCAAGTTGCCATGGAAGACTTTGAGTTGTGTGAAAAGGCGCAGACGAATCTGGAGAAGGGTGTTTACGGGGAGGGTATTCTGAATCCTGAGAAGGAAAGTGGTGTTGCATGTGAGTTTGGATTTTAGCCTCACTTCCTAGAACTGATGTCTTTGCTGATACGGTATACTACAGACTACCAAGAAAGGGTTTTCAATCTCGTTCGACGACAGTTTGACGAAGAGAGGAATATGCGTGACGCCGATGGCGATAGATCAGTAGTTGACTCGGTGCCTACTTCACGAGTCATTGAGGCAGAGGCCTGAGCGAGTCCGAGAACATCTATAGTGATTTGGTTTATCAATCTTTGATGGCAGGGTGGTCTGATGAATAAAGCATACCGTCTCTACTAGAGTCACTTGACATAGAGCATGCACGCCTATCGCGAGATGTCCGTAAATACCTCCTAATTCCCAAATTGCTACTAAAGTGACGTAAACTCCTTGTGATCAACTCTAGGTCTTGCGGGTCTGTTTCAAAGAGGAAAACACTTCCTATTTCGGGAATTATTCTTAACCCTAATGTTGATTCGTCGCCTTTGGAATAGTGAGCATGCCACTTAATTAAACACAATCGTTAGCTGCATATTGATAATGCAGGTGTATCTGCTAGTCTCGAAGTTATCGTGATGGTACATCGTATTTGCATATTCAGCTGCACCAGCGAACTGCTGAATATTCTATGACCCAACCCTCCAATGGGCTATTTATCAGACAGTCTCCTGTAGCTATTAAACTGCACCTAATCATCCCTCGGTTTTAAGCGTCAATCGGGAGAGCTAGTTACTGCAAAAAGCCAACAATGACAGAAACATCGTCGTTTATTGTAGGAGTTCTGGTTGGTGTCGTCTTGGGTAGCACCACCATTCTTTCACTCAGCAGATATTTCGCCCTCAGCGGCAGCAACGATAATAATGGTCCAATTTCGAGAACGCCTGAAAATGAAAATAAAACCTTCAGAGCTGAATCTGAGTCTGCTGTGACAAAAGAAACAGAGTTTCCTCCTAACTGGTTTTCTTCAACCGATAACTTCAATCTCGAGACACGTGCTATATTTTCCAAGGTTGATAACCCTAATATACCTCCCCAGCACTCTCAATGATGCCGAATGAAAATTGAACCAATGACGTGAAGCAAAGAGAAGGACTACGCTAACCATATGTTACTTTTCGGCATTTTCATTTTCATACTTATAGTGCTGGATTCTCCTTACTCATACAAGCCGCTTCTTGAAACCAGGCGACTACCACACATTCACTCTATGCGGCTACTCAATCTTCCTCATTCTAGGTAAAGATCACAAAATTCGCGCATTCCATAACGTGTGTCGCCATCGAGCCTATACAGTTACCCGAAAGGAGTCGGGAAGTAGTACGGTGTTAGGTTGCAAGTATCATGGATGGAGCTACGATGTCAAGGGACAGTTGGTGAAAGCGCCTATGTTCGATGGGGTGCCAGGTTTTAGGAAGGAGGATAATGGTTTGTTCGAGGTTCCATTGAGGGTAAGTGACGGCTCTGGTATGGTTTGGATTAATTTGGATACAGCGAGGATGAGTGAGGAGGGTGATGATGGAGAAAGGCGGGAAAGAGAGGTGGTGGATTCGTTCTTGAATTTGGGGCGAAAGAGGTCTCGGTGGATCGATGGAAGAACTGTCGAAGGAGGGTTTGATTGGAAGAGTGCTGGTGAGTATACTAGACCTAATACCTAGGATCTTTCAATTTGTCTAACGAGTAAAATCGGCAGTCAACACAGAGACCTTTAACATTGGAATCCCTCAGCTGCCAGCACCAACCCTACTACAATCTTGGTTAGGCAAGAGTTCAAGTCAGACATTGGCTTCACGCTTATTTCCCTGTTCAATCGTCTATAAGATTCCTGATACGAATCTATGGTACTCAATTATCTTGCTGCCATCATCGTCAGCCAAGACGCAGATTCGTTGGGACCTCTACTCCCACTCAAGAAAGCCTAATACGGGCATTGAAAAAGCAATTACATCCCAGATTGAAGGAGTGATAAGCATCCAAGCTAAGTCCCTTGAGGGTTCACCCCAGCTTGTAGATGATGAAAATAGAGGTATATCCATCTGTCGCTCTTTAAATAAGTCATGTGCGAGATACCCTTACTAATTGAAACAGATCTTCAATCTGAGATTCTTGTCCATTTGAAAGCTCATCTGAGGGTTGAAAGGGCGCTAGGAATGGAGGTTATGCCCGCAATGAACAAGGCAAAGACCAGCGATAAATTCCTACAGGCTGAAACTTGTAAGTTTGCTAAGTTCTCCCTAGTGAGGGAAGTAAGAATGCTGATTCGAATGATATAGTGTGCAAGGAATTGGATTGTCTGAGTGGCAACGTATCGGAAGCACGCCCGGGCAGTAAACGACAGGATATTTTGGCTTGGTAATAGCTTACCTTTTATATTGTTTCCACCAAGGTGACATGTTGAATCGTGATCCTTTGCTATACGCAGTCAGCTATCGGCCTGGAAAACAGGAATTAGTTCATGGGTGTCTTTACAAGCGTATACCTAGGTATCAATCGGATATCCTGGTTTAGTAGAGTTTTGGAATGAAATTTGGACTCCTAGATTTTAATACAACATCGACTGGTGGTATTTCATGACTCTAATTTCCTTGAATAAGTATAAATGCATGGCTAAACAGAAGCCGCCTCAAAAGCTGTTTTGTTCACAGGCGTAAAAGGCTCTCCCTGGAAGCTCCCATCCTCACCAACAACAGCAATAATATTCTTCATTGCATTCAACTCGAAATTAATCCTCGTCTCCAACGCACCTCCACCAATATGCGTCGTCAAAGTCACATTCTCCATCTTTGCTAGGATGGGCGAAACCTGGGGTTCGTGATAGTGCACATCTAGTGCGGCAGCTGATATATGGCCGCTATTCAATGCTTCAATCAGAGCATCTTCGTTGAGTACTTGACCACGGGCAGTGTTGACAATCCTGCTACCGGGTTTCATGAGTGCGAGTTGCTTGCTTCCGATCAAGTCTTGGGTATGCTTGTTGAGCGGCGTATGTAGTGAGACGCAATCGGCGACTTTGAGCAGTTCATCCAGCGATGAATGATAGGTAGCTTCCAAAGCCTCCTCCTCCGCTGCCGGCGCGCGAACTATATCGAAGTAATGAATCTTCATCCCTAACGCCGTTTTCGCTTTGCACGCCAACTTCTTGCTGATATTTCCGAAACCCACAATACCCAGCACATGATTTCTTGGATTCCGTGAAATGGTAGCAATCAATTTATGTGTAGAACTGAACATTTCAACATCTGCAGTCCGAGCCGCTATCTGCGACCGTGTGAAGTTTCGGAAGACGCTGAGGATCATGTACAATGCTGTGTCGGATACGGCTTCGTCTGATGCACCGGCTCCGTTGGCGTACCAGATCTTGCGAGTGCCTAGGAGGTCGACGTCTGCCCAGTTGAAGCCGGCACCGGCCGAGGCAAATATGCGTACTGATGGCGGGAGTAGGGGGATAAGTTCAGAGTCCCATTGGCCCATGAAACCGCCTGTTTGGAAATGTGGGCGGAAGATAGCTGAGAAGTCCCCATATCTATATTTTGTAAGTATTTAGGTTGAGACAAGAAGTGAGTTGAGTAACATACTTCTTCGTCTTCAATGCTTCCATAAACGACTCCCTGTCGGTCTCTGTTGCTTGAACGACATTGAATCGTGAAGCAAACTCGTTATCGTAGAATTCATGGTTATACTTGATTGCGTCACCGATGTGAAGCACCGTCGGCTTTCTTGAGCCTGTTGCTGCCATGATTGCTATGCTACCTATATATCTATCTTCTTGAGTTTGATGAATTACCACTGACCCCCTCCAAGAGCGATGACTGGTTATTTTTTCAATATTCAAGACAACCTTTTCAGTCTTCTCTAATACGATTGCATTTTGAGCTTCCCCGGAATAAGTTACACCTCGCGGAACTTTATCCGCGTTGAGCATGTGAGGGTTGCCATCGGAGAGAAGACCGCTATACAATCCCTCAGATTCGGCCCCGCGGTAAACGATTGTGAAATACGTAGTTCTTTCGCGTCTTGCCTGGTTTCTGTTGATTTGACTTAGAAGTTTTTATGGATTTGGAAAGGTCCTATGAATGGATTTCGCTCTAGGTGAAATAATTTTCAAGGCTGCTGTCGGAGTATCTGTAACCCAAGCCCTAACCCTAGTTGAAATTAGGGGCATATATTGTCTTCATGGATATGTATTGATCGTGGTCATTGAACTAGTGTTAATTTCTAGGTCGTTATATATCATATTATATTGTGTTTTAGATCAAGCGCCCAGTACATCAGGTAGCGTCTTCTCATAAGCTGCGAGTTCGGCCATCGATCTGATAGCCCATCCTTCTCGGTCCTTCTTCGCAGGCTGATATGGCTTTCGGGGGTAGTAGACCTTCTCATCAATACCCATATCACGGCCGTTAAAATAATATGAACCAAATTTTGTAAGTGCAATGCCCTCTTTGCACACTTTCTCGGCCTCTGCAACGACTCCCTGCAACTTCCGGGCCTCTTCCGTCTTACCGGCTACCCACAGGTTGTATAGGTGAGATGTAGATTTGGGGAATACGTTGCCCATGCCAGTGACACAGCCCACTCCTCCACCAATGAGACAAGGAAGAAGCCAGTCGGATGAGCCGGCATATACGCTGAATTGCTCAGGGGTATATTGGTAGCTGAGACGGGTGACTTTACCTGCGTTACCGCAGGTGAGTTTTGTGCCGACTATGTTGGGGTGTTGCGCAAGTTCGGACATGACGTCTGAGCTCATATCGACGCCGTTTGTGACTGCGGGGAACTGTATCACGCGGTTAGTATGATGAAGTGATTCAATGAATCGGGAAGGACATATACATACACTATAAATGACAACAGGGATCGGGCTGTTATCAGCCACTTCGCGATAGAAACTGAGGATGACCTCCTTGGTCACGGCCTTGGCCCAGTAGTTTGGTGGAAGGAGCAACGCCCATCCAGCTCCAGCATTTGCAGCATCCTCAGCCAACTGAATTGATTCATTGGTAGAATGTCCAGTGATACCCGCAACGAGGGGATAGTTGGGAACTCCGAGGTCAGTGGCCGCCTTCCTAGCAACGCGAATCAATTCCTGACGGTCGCTGGGCGATAATAGAACTGCCTCTGCATTTGTGCCTGCCAACACAATTCCATGGACTCCGCCCCGGATCACGTGTGAGAAATGCTTGTATGCTGCATCGAGATCAAGTTCTTGTCGCGGGGTGTCTTTGTATAGCGAGATGACCGGGACATAGACGCCTGGAGGCAGTTGTTTAGCCTTCGCAGCGATAGTGGAAGGCATGATGACGGTAGTATCTAGTAGGCAAAGAAATTGTGACAAAGTGTAACAACAAATAATCAAAAACAAACAGTATCTCTCTGGATGGATGAAATGGGGTTTATACCTTCCCCAAGCGGAAAAGCCAAACGCGGGGAAGTCGGAGGAAAGGCCGATGGACGAAAATGGATAAAATACCTCTCCATCACCGCCCTTCGCGGAGACTCTGCCGGTCCTCCTCCATCGCTCTGTCGCCCGATCATGACTCTTCCTCTTCATCATCCCTGCACCTCATAGCATCAATTGATCTATCTTATCGTGGGGACATCGAATTGATATCATCATGGCTCCCAAACGACAGCCGCTCCAAGCCGAGTCTCCTCGTGGAGGCCAAATCTCAGGCACACAAGGGGTTCCACTGCCCGATTCAGGGCCATCGTCCTTCAGTGATGCAACAAGAGGGGATCACGGCTTTCTTCCCCAGTTAGATGCCGATAATACTGCCACTATCGCTTCTACTAGTCCAGGTAGTAAGATTGACAACCATAGCGGTAATGTGCTCTCATCGCATATCCACCAGCATGTGCAGCCGGCTGGGACGCCGATGTCTGCCCCGGCCCGAAATAGCAGTAACCCGGCCAACATGTACGGCTCCTTACCAGGCATTACACGCAAGATTACTGCGTGTGCGGCTTGCCGGAAGAACAAGGTTCGCAATGCTTCCGATGATGTATCAGCTAGCTATCCCGTGCTTTGCTTGTTTAACGATAACCCAGATCAAATGTGATATGCCGGCGAGTGGGCCGCCGTGCACTCGGTGTCGGCGGAGATCACTTTCGTGTGTACTAAACCGAAGCTTACAATCATTGTTGGAAGATACAAAGTGAGTATCTGAATTTTTGCACTTGTGGCTAGTTGGCTTGCATGCAAGGCGTGACGGGTTAAGCAACAGAGGCTAACCCATCACGTACAGGAACACGGATAACCTCAAAACAGACATTCAAAATCTTCATCGGACTCTGGAAAGAGTCTGTAACTACCTCAAACTTGAGAATCCTAAGCCTTTGTTCAGCATTAATGGCGACCAACAAGCTCCCCCAGTCAATCAGGCCCGGTCGGACGACCATGCTAATGACACTGAAGGATGCGAGATCTCTCCACCAGAGTCGCCCTCTGCTTCGCATGCCCCAATCGATACCTTTTTAGAAATGGCCAAGATGGGGAAGCCACCATCCAGTGTCGGCTCCCCGCAGAACAAAAAGCGACCAGAGCTTCTGCGAGAAGATTTGATTAGCAGATCAATCATATCAACTACCGTTGCACAGACTCTTCTAGACCGGTACTTTACGCGGCTAGACCATTACATCTATGGCACTGCTGGCGGATTGTATGACCTTCAGAAACTGAGACAAAACTCACCAACCTTACTGGCGGCAATATGCACTGTGTCTGCATTGCATGACTCACACGATTCGCAAGTGTACGAGATCTGCAATAGAGAGCTACGACAGCTAGTTTCACGCTCAATGTTCGAAAAGCGTGATATTAATCACATCCGGGCTCTCTGTATATCTTCGTTTTGGCTAGCAGATGCATCTCGTATATTGTCAAGTGATGCCATCCGCCGCGCTGCCGACTTGCGATTGCACCGGTTGATTGATAATGCTTCGTCGCCGCCTCAAAATGTACCACAGACTAGCCATCATCCACCTGAGGTAAAAATGACTGACCGTCTCCGACTATGGTATTTGCTGTTCATTTGTGACCAGCATCTTTCCATACTGCATAATCGCGATGCTTTGCTGAGAGGAGACAGGGCAGTGAATATTGATTGGGAATCTTACCTCAGCCATCCTGATACCACGCAGGACGATATCCGTATCTTGTCTCAGGTAAATTTACTCATCATAATGAGCGAAATGCGAGATACTCTTGGCGGGGATTACGAAACGCAAGTACCTCAAGTGCTGTTCAGTCAGATCAACAACTACGCTCGACGGCTTGATCGCTGGTTTAATAAATTCTCTCTTCTATTTCAGCCAAACCAGCAAATTGCCAACTTTCCGAGAAAGGGCCTTGAATTACACTATCAATTTAGCAAGCTGTACCTTGGCCATCATGTTTTTCGAAATCTCAATGGCCAGTCTGTGCCATCGCACTACCTGACGGCAGCAGTAGCAGCACATGATGCAGCTGTTTCAATATTTGATATGATTCTGACTGATACAACTCTACATAGCAGCTTGGTCGGCATGCCGCACTATTTTCACATCATGATTGCCTTTGCTGGTAACTTCTTGCTAGAGATTTGCAAGAACTATCACGATCAACTTAGCATACGAGTACAGAACGACTTTGCCCTCATCGAGCAGGTTCTGGGTGTATTCCAAACAATCCCATGCATATCCCAGCATCCCATTCATCGAATGACACTCGGTCTGGGTCGGAAGCTATATGACTGCGCAGCTAGTGTCGGGCTACCTGCAGACAACACACGACAAAATGCCTATGGTTACAGTACTGTACCCCATCAATCTCTAATGTCTGCTGGTACAGGTGCAGGTGGTGTTGGAGGCCCGATGGGATTGCAGCACGATCAGTCGGAATATTCTACCATGGGTGGTCAGCCATTATCACAAATGGTAGCAGCGCAGACGACGCCAGACGAATTCTATCTATTTCCGGATTTGAATTTTGGGTTTACAGATATGACTGCTATGATGGGAATGGAGTAATTGAAGGAAAAGTTATGCCGGTTACCAATTGATGTTGTGTATGGATATCCTCTTTATTTCGATATGTCGTGATGTATATGCATGACACCAAAAACAAGGTTTCTGAAGGAATGAAAGTCACATTCAATCTCCTAAGTCAACGGCCGCATCATCATGAAAAATAACTGTGCCCCAATCGGGTCTATTGAACCTCTTCCCCTTTGGCTTAGCCAACCCATTAATCTTCTCCATCTCTTCCTCCGACAACACAAAATTCCCCTGCAAATTCTGCTTAATCCGCTCCACATTCACACTCTTCGGAATAACACTCCATCCCTTCTGAATGCCCCAACTCAACATAACATTCGCCGTCCCCGTTCCCCTCTTCTCAGCAATTTCCTTGATAACATCCACCTGATGCAAACTCCGCTCACTAACAGCGCCTCCTAGTGGTCCAAAAGCCGTTTGATGAATCCCTTTACTCTTGCAATAAGCGTGCAACTTATCCTGCGGAAGCAAAGGCTGAATCTCAGTTTGGTTCACAGCCGGCACAATTTTGGCTGTTTGTAGTAGCTTTTCGAGGTTGACGGTCGAAAAATTTGCGACGCCGATCGCTTTGACTTTGCCCGTTGAGAGGAGGGATTCCATTTCGCGCCATGTGTCTCTGAAGTCCCAGCCCGTGGAGTGTACTTTGCGGTTCTCTTTGCCGTAGTCTTCGGCTGATGCGGGCGGTTCGAGGGTTACGGGCCAGTGCATGAGGTAGAGGTCGACGTAGTCGAGGCAGAGGTCTAAGAGGGATTTGTCGAGGGCTTCTTTTACGCGGCGGTGGTCGGAGGACCATCTAATTTGTATAATTAGTATGGACAAAGAAAAGAAAAAAAAAGCATGCTTCTAACAGTTTGGTAATGACGAAGTACTCCGAGCGAGGGACTTTGGTCTTTTGGAAAGCCTTGCCTATTTCAGCTTCATTGTAGTCTGTTTGGCCCTTATCATTAGAGTCTATTTCGCCCTGAAAATACAATGAGCCTCAAGACATACACAACGGCGCGCAATCCTGATTTCACACTTAGCATAGAAATCAATGAAACATCAGCCCAAAGAGAGTATACGAACAAAATGCCTATACCCAGCCTCAAAAGCAGCTTCAACAGCCTTAGCAACTTCTCCTGGAGGCGACTTCCATGTTCCGAATCCAACGGCAGGGATCTTAGCTCCGGTGTTGAGGGTGAATGTTTCGACGGCTGCCATTTTTGTAACTTTTTTCAAGAAGGGCTTCTCTCAAAGTATTGTTTGTGTATAGAATGGTTGCAATGAAGCAGTAAGTATATTTCTTATACCAGCAATCGAAACACGGGGAAAGGTATATGGTAATAAAATACGCACCGACTATGATTCTACATATGTACGCTGTAACAGGGGTAGTAGGATTCGGAAAGAAGACCGATGCTATTTTCGAAAGGGGTTCATCATTTATGGTGAACAAACCCCCTTCACGCGGTGCTGACAACTTCAAGAGTGTTATTATGATTTTAGTTAATAATAGAATATTTGGCTTTGTACCTTGAGTTACTAGCGGTTGGAAAGGGTAGAAAGATCCACGAAGTCTTTCGGCCTGGTAATATAGTCATTAGCGCCTACTTGAATAACGACGACAACTTTCTTGAAATTTGTCATTTATACGATTTCACAATGCATTATATATGTCTATACAGAAGACTTAGTTGAGTATACAATTTGTACACCGAATCATATCTTTTTCGGTGCATAGTCTGCTAAATACTCCTTTATCGTCTTCACGAGGTCTCCATCCTGCTGAAATCCAAGCTCACTTGCCCGCGAAATATCAAACTCGGCAGGCCATGAGCCAACAATCTGCTCAACAGAGGTATCCGGAACCTCTTTGACAAGTTTCCGTACCTGCTTGCCACCGATTTGCAGCAAAGCATCTAGCATTTCCTGAACCGTGACTGTGATACCCGGTAGATTGACTATTCTCGAGGATCCGCGGGCCACGACCTTGCTGAATGCTTGTGTAGGAATATCTCTGGCAATAATGAGGTTCTTGATAACTGTCCTTGTCGAACAAACCCACAACTTCATCGATGTCGGCACGGGTAACTCACTCTCTTCGCCGTTTAGTGGCTCGCGAAGGATACCAGAACAGAAACTGGACGCTGCCCCTGAAGGTTTACCGGGCCTAACAATGATCGTTGGTAAACGGACAATTCTACCATCAAGCAGACCCCTTCGTGAATAATCGTTCAGCAGAGTCTCGCCCATTTGCTTTTGTGTTCCATACGATGATTGCGGGAGCGGTATCGTGCTCTCGGTCACTTTCTCTTGCTGTTTCGGATCTGCCGGTCCAAAGACTGCAAGACTAGAAGGGAATATAACTCGAATACCAGGCCGAACTGTGCGCAGAGTGTCCATCATATGCCGCATCGAGTCCACGTTGACTTTCAAGCCCAACTCAAGATTTGCCTCTGCGGCACCGGACATGATTCCGTGGAGGAGGTAGATGTGTGTAAAAGCTGTGGATGAGCATAGTTCCTGACATGTTGCGAGTGAGGTGAGATCTGCAGCGAGGGAATTGATCTTTGGGGACGATGCAATGTTTTTATCGGCCGATGGTACGGGTGGGTTCATCACATCGGTCAGTGTGATTGATGAGACTTGGGCATCTGACAATAGCTCTTTGGTGAGGGCTTGACCGATGAAGCCGCCCGCGCCGGTGATGAGGATTTTCATGCTCATTGTTCTGGTGGTGAGTGATGTCGACGAAGGGTACTAGTAGCAGAAGGGTCGTTAGATAGTGAAATCACTTTCGTTGCGCTATTTATTCAAAATTCAGATTGAATGTAAATTAGCACATGCACATAATTTACTTTACAATGTTTCATTGAATGCTGTCTCTTCCAGATCCATAATGATTGGCGACGATTGCCAACTCGGGAAGGTATCGCTGTATCGGACCAACTCCGACTCTATGCGGACACCTCGCCGAGCCCTAATTAACCGGGGAGCTGTCCGCCATCTAAATGATCTCCCTAATCGCTCGCTTCTCCATATTGGGGAAATGAAATGAGCGCGAAACAAAAGCTCCACACCGGGATGTGTAGCTCCTTATCCTAAATATTTTGATTTGGGGGTCCAGCAACCTATCGTATTTTACTCCAGGGCAAGGTACGACGAGCTATCTTGGAAAGCCTTCTTACTGGTTTATAGGCTTCAACACCTCCAGGTTTTCAATCTTTATTAATGCCAACAGCAGGCCTTTATATACATAATACTGCGATTCACGTGTGATGGCGGAGGCGGCTTTAGATATGGTGGTCATTTCTGGTGAGGAGCTACGAAAACATCGCACTCCGGAAGACTGTTGGATTGCTGTGCATTCCCAAGTGTACGATGTAACTGAGTTCCTTGAAGAGCACCCAGGCGGCGCTGCCAGTAAGTTTCTATTGTTCATTCATTGAGCTATTCCTATCGCTTAGCGTACCTCAGCAAGAGGTGCAGGTAGAACAATAGAGCTGACATGAACACAGTTATCCTGAAATATGCCGGTGCCGACGCTACACAAGCTTATGACGAAGTCCATGCCCCGGGTATCATACATGAGACTCTAGCTGGAGAACATTGCAAGGGTCAAATCGATCCTCTTGATACTCCCAAGATCGAGGAACAAGTGAAGACCACCACTGTTGAACAAGTCAAGGTTACCCAGATAACCACTGAAAAGTCAGATATCCCACACCTAAGTACCCTGTTATCGGTGGCAGACTTCGAAATTATCGCACAAAAGAAGTTTTCCACGAAGACATTCGCATTCTACTCATCAGCAGCCACCGATCTCATTTCACATCGCGATAACCTCGACAGCTATCGCAATCTTCTGCTCAGGCCACGGGTGCTTCGGAATGTCAAAAATGTTTCGATAAAACGCCGCATTCTAGGCTACGAGAGCAGCGCACCTTTCTTCGTCAGTCCCGCAGCAATGGCAAAGCTAGCACATCCAGATGGCGAATTGGCCATCGCACGAGCTTGCGCAGAAGATAACATTATCCAGATCATTTCTAATAATGCATCATACCCGCTTCAGGATATCGTCGCAGCTGGAAAGCCTGGTCAAATATTCTTCCTACAATTATATGTCAACTCGGAACGACAAAAGACGGAGCAATTACTCAACAAAGCTCGCGAAGCCGGCATAAAAGCGATATTCGTTACAGTGGATGCACCTATACCCGGAAAGCGAGAAGCCGATGAACGAATTTCGGCAGAGAACTTCGTCTCTGCCATGAGTGGAGCGGTAGCCACGAATGATAAGAAAGGAGGTGGTCTAGGTCGGGTTATGGCTCAATACATTGATTCGTCCCTGAATTGGGACGATTTGGCTTGGATTAAGAAGGTTTCGGGATTGCCAGTCTTCTTGAAGGGTGTGCAGACAGCTGCTGATGCAAAATTGGCTGTTGAATATGGTTGTGCGGGTGTTTTGTTGAGTAACCATGGAGGCAGATCTTTGGATACGTGAGTTCCAACCATATAATCATTGCGGGTTTGACTCGCGTCGCAATCTTCATCGTACTGACAAGTTCAGGGTACAACCGGCAATCGTAACATTGCTGGAGATTCACAAAGAATGTCCGGAGATCTTCGGCCAGCTGGAGATCTATGTTGACGGTGGCATTCGACGAGGAACCGACATATTGAAGGCTCTTGCATTAGGTGCTACAGCCGTTGGTGTTGGCCGACCATATTTATACTCTTTGGCTTATGGCAAAGAAGGTGTCCAGCATCTGACCGAGAGTATGTTGACTCAAAGACGCAATTTTAATATATACCGTTACTGACCTACTATATAGTCCTTAAGGATGAACTAGAATGCACAATGAAACTGGCTGGAATCACAAATCTGGACCAGGCAAATCCGGGCATGGTGAATACAACCAAATTGGAGCATCTCATCAGAACGGGAGGTGAAAAGCATCCCTGGATCAAATGGGAGCCAAGGTCCAGAATTTAAACAGGATGTGTTCCTTTATTTATTGTCACGAGTATAGAAGGAGGATCTGAATGTTGGGAGAACTTTGGATACATTCCAGTTCTGGTAGTACTGAAACTCGTATACATCTTCCTGGTTGAATTTACCTGCATTAGACCCGGCATTATTGGCTATCAAAGTCCTGAATCACATTTTTTTCTTTGAAATTCAGTAGGAAGTAGCGAATAGATTGTTTTTAGGATCTTCTCGGCGTAAAGCCTTCCATATATCAAATCCTTCATCTCAGAAGTTCTTTGCGACCCATCTCTCTAGTTGATGATGCTCATCTGGTAACCAACGACGACCAACATATGGACTACGGAATCCCTGCGGGCACCATCATTTCCGTAAAATAGATGGGCATGGATATGGTCGAGACGATTTTTGATGATCCTGAAAAGTTTGACCGAAAGGATTTATGCAAAAATGTCGATCTTCCCTATCCGGCGACTTTTGGATTTGGTTGCCGACAATGCCCAGGACATCATATTGCACGGTCTAATCTTTTTATCGGTCATTTCGGGTCTACTGTGGGGTTCTGATATCCAGTCTGGGAAAGCCAACATGGATCACAAAGAGATTTCTTCGTCAGGAGGCATATTTGTTGTTAGAATAGGGCTATGAATTTCCGTACAAATGTTTGCATGAACATGTTACTGCCACTTCAATACATGATTCCGCTTAGATTATGCCAACTTTCCTGGTTGGACTAAAGCGACGCTTCTTTATGTTCAATAATACCATTGGACCTCCTTCAAATGGTTATCATGCAGATGTATGTATATAAGAAATCTATATTTATGATCATCATTCCAAATCCTTAAGACCGTCCCGGACTTTGGGCAACACATAACGACCATAGTCGATAGCGTCATTCAGGTTGTCATATCCACGAATGGAAATGAGATCAGCACCAAGTTTAATATAATCGAGGATTGAATCTGCGACAGTCTGCGGCGATCCGACCAACGCAGTTGACGCCCCACGTGCGTTCGTCGCTGTCACAGTAGGGTACCACAAGGCACGATCTTGTACCTCTCCGCGAGCAGCAATCTCAAGCAAACGCTGGGAACCAACGTTCTGCGGAGCCGGTGCAACAGCGGGGACCTTCCCTTGTCCGTTGGCTCGGTTGGTAGTGAGCGCATCGAGTGTGCGGTGCGCCTTTTCCCAAGCAAGCTCATCAGTCTCAGCAATGATAGGTCGGAACGTGACCCAAATGCGAGGCCGATCAACGCGACCTGCCTTTTCTGCCTCTGCATAGATGCGGTCGATCTGTTCCTTTGTCTCCTTGAGGGGTTCACCCCAAAGCCCAAAGATATCAGCAAGCGAGCCACCGATTCGATATGCCTCATCGGAAGAACCACCGACAGAGACCGGGATAGTCTTATTTACTGGGCGTACTCTATTACTGAACTGTTTGAACTTGAAAAATTGACTGTCCCAGTCAAATGGGTCGGCGGATTCCCAAGCGCGACGCAAGATCCGGATATAATCCTCGAGACGCGCATAACGCTGATCTTTAGTCAAAAAGTCGCCTTCCTTTGCCTGTTCAGCATCACTGCCTCCAGCGATGAAATGGACAACCACACGACCACCACCTAGTTGATCGAGAGTTGCCAATGCTTTGGCGGCAACAGTAGGAGGGAGCGTATTCGGTCGAAGCGCTATAATGACCTTGATTTGCTTGGTCACGGCGAGAATCGTTGCTCCTATGGTGAACGGATCATAGGAAGATGAATCGTAGGGTACTAAAGTATAGTTGAAGCCATAGTCATCCAAGTTCCGGGCATATCGGATCAGATACTCAGGGTCGATCCCAGCATTCGGAGCCGGATTGATCTCCGTTGATGCGTTAGGAAACGTGACACTGATGAATTCCGGCATTGTGATTTTGTTCTTTCAACTATCTTGCCTATATTTTCCAGGTGAAATTACTCATCTGACGAGGGAACGCGGGGTTTTATACCCTCCCACTAGGGTCGATGAGGAAGCGACGTCAAAAATTGCGTCTTATCACGCAATTCGATCTAATCTAATCTATCTGGGAACATTCGCATCTAGTGTTATAGCTTATTTTGACTAGTCAATAAGATCATAATGTTAGCTAAATAGGGTCTAAGAACGAGCAGTTGACATGGTATTGAGGATATTGCCTGAATGATGGCCGGGTTAGACTTACGGCTTAGGGCTGGTACGGTTAACCCTAAGGGTAACCCTGGAAGGTGTATGTTCTATGCATCATAACGATAACACTAATCAAGGGATGAACGAACACTCATATTCTTCTCGGGGTCTATTTTACTCGATCCTCCATTTGATCATCCTTACGGTGGACCCTTTGCGTGGATCAAAATAGCAGCGTGTATTATCACGGCGAGTCCGTTGATGAAAGACTTGGATGGCTGAAACCACTTCAGTTTATCGATCACACGTAGCATGAAAACTCAAAACTACATATTACATGCATACTAGATTGAATCGTATACGAAATTTGCTTTTCCGGAAAGCACTCATTGGCTAACGAGTAATGACATCTTTCAGCTCTGTCTGGGAAAACTATATCGTAGGCATTAAGCTCTGTAAACGGGAATCTTAATGCAAGATTGAATCTTCTCGGGGTATAGATCATGCCTACATAGTCATACATACGGAGGTTACAGCAATCATCAGCACAGACCGACAATCAGAATGAATCTCGTCCGAATGAACTTACCTCCAACTCAGCGATCTTTCGACTGTCGTTGGTCAACCCGATCTCAAGGTGCTGTTTTAGGCCGTCGAGACAAGGAAAAAAAATGCGCCCCACATCATCGCCGAGGATGGTCGCCGATAACTTTCTCAGCTTTTGTCAACTTCAAAGGGTCTTAGGCTTGAAGTTTAGTAAGCTTCGCACCCTCCATTGGGCTGAATAGTACGAGGGCGAGCAAGCCAGGATAAAAGTCAGCCAGATTCTACTTGCAGTATGCTATTTCGACGCGGACTTCTCGACCGACACCACTCGGGGATTGGTCCAGAATGGTTCGTGGTCTGCAACGTAAGAAATTTGGAATTAAAAGCCGATGAACTAGGCGGCGTCTAAGGTCGTGGTGCATTATGAAAATAGAAATAGAAAGATATGATTTGAGTACGAAGTCTTAATATCATGTTAGACGTGTCCTACTCAATCAAATTGTTTCACCTGTAGTGAAGAATCAAGCAACGTTGGACGTGTCCTACTTGGTGTGAGAATCCATCTCTAGTCAAAAATAAAACAACATCGTCTTGACACTTATCCTTTTCGGGACTACATCCTTAACATCATCTTCAAGATGGATTCCGAAAGAGATGGTCCCAGAGATATTGAGGGGAATAAAAGCGAACAAGCCTTTCTCCTGAACGATAACGTACACAGCTTCTCATGGGAACAGTTGATCGTCACGGTCAAGGACCGCGAAACGAAAAAGGCAAAGGATCTTATCTGCGATGTCAACGGCAGTGTTGGAAAAGGTACATTAGACTTCCCTCTCTGTGATAGAGTTGCAATCGTTATCATGGAAACTGACTTCAATGGCAAATAGGAGAGCTCATGGCGCTCATGGGCCCATCCGGTTGTGGCAAGACAACCTTGCTTAACCTTCTCGCTCGCCGCAACCCTACCACAAATGCCAAAGTTTCGGGCCATACCATGGTCGGTGGTGCCGACATCGATAACGCCTCTTTTAAACGTATCAGCTCATATGTTGAGCAGGAGGATACCCTGATTGGATCCTTGACTGTGGAAGAAACACTCAAATTTAGTGCAGAGCTGGCTCTTCCTAGGTATGTAATTGTCACTAGTACCGTCGAACTACGACACTCATTCAAGTCTGTATAGTTCCATATCCAAAGCCGAGCGCATTCAGAGGGTGCAACTACTACTAAAGGCCTTTGGTATTCAAGGGCAAGCAAAAACCCTAATCGGCACTCCGATCAAGAAGGGTATCAGCGGAGGACAAAAACGTCGAGTGAGTGTGGCAAGCCAATTGATCACCTCACCAAAGATCCTTTTTATGGATGAACCTACAAGTGGGTTGGATTCTACTGCCAGTTATGAAGTTATTTCGTACCTCAAGAAGCTTGCCAGAAGGAACAATGTAAGTTTCGAATTGAACGGTAGTCAAACATGCGTGCTAACATTGAATAGCTCATCGTCATAGCCAGTATCCATCAACCCTCAACCTCCACATTCGAACTATTCGACAAGTTGCTACTACTCTCCAAAGGAAGGACATGTTACTTTGGCCCGACTGCTACAGTTGGAAACCACTTTGGCAACATCGGATATCCCATCCCAATAAATGTCAACCCCGCGGAATTCATTCTTGATATTGTCAGCACAGATTTTTCTCGTGATGAGGAGGACGGCATATATGGTGAAAAGAGCAACTCTGGCCAGCCTGCGAGGACTGCGAATGAACGGCTAGAATACATTTTGAAGAGCTGGCAAGAGTCAGGACAAGCACGCCTCGAGGACACACAAGCAGCTCATCCTCCTGATGGACAGGATGCTGACGCCAAGATGAAATTGTTAGTTGAGGATGTTGCAAGTTGTCGACCAGCCTGGTACCGAATTGTGTTTGCGCTGCTTCATCGGTCTTTTATCAAGAGTAATCGGGATGTCGTTGCATACGGTATTCGAATTGCTATGTACCTTGGTCTTGCCATCATGATGGGAACGGTATGGTTACGCCTTCATGAATCTCAGGAGTATATTCAGCCTTTTATCAATGCTATCGTGAGTTTGACTCCCGTTCATATTAAGGAGCTAAATTGCTGATATTCACATTCTCTAGTTCTTCGGTTCAGCTTTTATGTCCTTCATGGCAGTGGCATACGTACCAGCCTACCTTGAAGACCGCTCGACATTCGTCAAAGAACGTGCCAATGGATTATACGGAGCAACTCCCTTCATTGTTTCGAATTTCCTGATCGGTCTTCCCTATTTATGTAAGCATGACTCCTCCACCCCGGTGATGGTGCCTTACTGACATTAAACAGTCTTGATCTCGCTCCTCTTCTCGATCGTTGCCTACTGGCTCTCGAACTTCCAGCCTAGTGCCGTCGCGTTCTTCACTTGGGTCATGTGGCTATTCCTCGATCTGGTCGCGGCAGAGTCACTTGTCGTACTCATATCATCCATCTTCCCCAACTTTGTCATTTCACTAGCCCTGGTCGCTTTCGTGAATGGTTTGTGGATGAGTGTAGGCGGATTTTTGGTTACTCCAACGATATTGAATCCGTTCTGGAAATATGTTTTCCACTACATTGACTACCAGGTACGTGCTAACAACCCTAGCCCTCATCACGACCCCCCTTTGTCGAGCTACTGGCATACTAACAAAATATATGGAATAGGCATACGTCTTTCAAGGAATGATGGTAAACGAATTTTCCCGCCGCAACTACTCCTGCGGCTTGTCCTGCCAATGCATGTTTCAGACCGATCTTGCATCGCAGTGTCAAATTCGTGGCTCCGGCGTCCTGCAGCAATACGAATACGCCGAAGGCCGCACAGGAAAATGGGTTGGTATTCTCATTGGAATTATCGCTGTATATCGGTTGTTTGGTTGGATTGCACTGGCTTTGAAGCGTACCTAGTACTGTAACACCCGCTGTATGTAGCTAGTTAGGGTTTGGACTCGAATTTTCTTCATTTTCTTGTCTTCTGTTCGGTTTGGAGTCACGATTTATTCTAGAAGGCGTTGTTTAGCTGGCCACGTTTTTGTTGGAGTTTTTGTTGTAATGTAGGAGATGAAAGGTAATTATAGAAACCAAATCTTGAGCTTGCTCGTTGCCCCACGGACATATGTAGCTAAGTAGATGTCACACAAATCACAGCTGTGGTGATGCGGTGAAACACCTACGGGACAATACGATTCAATCGCTACGGATTTCCTTCCTATCTGATTGAGTTTTATGGAAGTTCGAAACTCATACGTATATTGAAAAAGAAAAGCAATATGGGCACATGAATTACTCGATTGAGTTTACATGACCAACTCACGAACTCAAAAATAACTAGCCCTGCGAAGAGAAACTCGGCTACATGCCACGTACATACTACATGGTAGCTACATAAGAAAGGGGACTGTCGGTCTGTCCACGAAAATTTGAGAATCATGGGGCTGGCTGAAACATCTCTAGAATCACCCGACTTGGAAGGCGTTCGGGGACCTGACGAACAAAGGGATGTTTAGTTCTGACGCATGCGTTGGCGCCAGATCAGGATTGCAGGAACAGAACTTCGTTCACGAAGAGCCAGAGACTTCGAGACCAATCAGCGCATCCAAACCCACGCTGATGATAGGCAGCGATAACGCTGTCTTTGTACAATGGTGGGAGGTATGGATGTCTGTCTCAATTGTGCGGAGAAAGAAGGAGAAAAGGAGTTTCAGAAAGATGTATAGATTTAGAAACGCACTATCTGCATAAAGTAGCATAGTTTGGATACACAGGTATGTGGAAAACCAAGAAGGATTCGTATCAGACCGAAACATAGGAGAAAATCTTAATTAGTTCTAATCCTCTCGTACTACTATTTTCCTATATTGCCTGCAGATCTCCAGCAATATCAGTTGATTGGAAACATGCCTCGGATGCTGGTCCTGACCTGATAGGATTCACAGGTGATATGGGTTGGGGTTAGGAGTTTCAACCATAGATGATATATGTTACAGTCTGGAGTCTAAATATCCAGGGATGCCCAGGTGCAAAAGTATTTACCGGCAACTACCAAATGCAATAAACGACACAAAGGCTACATTCAACACGGTACTTGATTCAAAGAAGCTTTGAATCCATCACACTAAGCATTGGAATAGGTTAATACATCAGTCTCAGTATCAATCCACAACTTCGCCGCCCTTTCCATTCCATCCCAAAACCCTACACCACAGTATGATTCGAAAATGACTAGGTTGGTGTGACCAATAGGTATCTGGTCTTACATGGATATTTTTCTGCCTTCACCTGTTCCGTTCAGACTATTTCCATACCGAGGCAACATCCTTGACTTTGATAGCTACGTTCTTGAACGCGCCAGCAGTGTATGACAGAGAAATGGACTCATTGTCATCGCTGGGAAAGATCTGCGCTGTAATCACGCTTTCACCTTGGCCTCCAAATACCTCCACTAAAGACCAATCAACTAGCACACGGAGGGTCACCCTACCGTGTGCATCTGGGATTAACGCGGCAGAGTAGGTACCCGGGAACACTGGGGCAAAGTTGACATCTCCCGAATTTGTTCGATCAACAAAAAACTGCTGCGTTGACGCGTCGTAGCCAATGACCGTTGCCTGAGAACCATCCTTACTCGATCGGACGAGAAGTCGCATGGTGGAATCTTCCTGAGCACTGTTGTTGATGGTAGAGATGATATCAAAAGCTAGCGTCACATCAAGAGATTTCCCAGTCACTGGAAGATCGAATTTTGAACCGGGTAAAGTGTCCCATTTCTTGTCATAACAAGTTGATGAGATGGGTGCTAAGTTATAAGGCTCTTGTACGAGCGTAATCTTGGAATCAATAGTAGTGAGGGAGTATTTGCGCATCACCGACATCGAGCTCCTCCAAGGGTTTGTTGGGATGTCCGACCCGTATGCCCAATTGTTGGCCCAACCAACAGCAACACGGTCATACCCGTGAAGACCGTTGTAAGTTGCGGCCGCATAATAGTCCGGACCGTGGTCTACCCAGTTTGCCTTTTGCTCTTCGGCAAGTGACTCCGAGAAGACAATCTCACCCACCATGAGATGACCCCAGCCTGTCACACCTGTATTGAAATCTGCGATCTCAAGTACCGCAGTTTGGTTGGCGAAATTCGACACGTCCCAACCTTGCCACGCCAAGGTTCCAGCGTTCTGGCCAGTGGCACTGCGGACGACCTTGCCGTTCACCTTCAAATTCAGGGAGGTTTCTGTATCGCTTGGAGTGCCGTAAGTGGAGGGATTGTACGGATGATACCCACCAGCGATTCGGAAATTAATGAAGGATCTAGCGATGACGAAGGGTTCGGATGTTATCGTTCCTGTATTGGAGTCTCCGTGGAAGTACGTGTCCAACACATTGCTAACTTTGTCCTCTCCCGTCACGGGTGTGATACCAACAAAGTCGCCAGTTGCAGTCCAATTTAGAGCCGCCGTAGAAGATGCTAGAGAAGACGTGTCTTGCCAGTCCTCGATAACCGAACTACCTGCTGGTCCGCCGACGGCTGCATAGACAGTATCCGCATCCGCTGTGAAGGTGGTGCCGTCGAAGAATCCCACGAAATATTGGGTGCCTGAACCGATGGTAGGCCCGCCAGGATTCGTCCCGAGCTGCAAGACCCATTTCACATTATTCTTGTCGCCATCGACAGGAAGCGGAAATAGCCCAGGGCATTCCCACTGGCCAGAGACGGCGTTTGCTGGACCAAATGTACTAACCTTCGTCCAGTCTTTGAGGTTTGGGGAAGTATAGATAAGTATCATGTGATCGTTAGGCAAGGAGACCACCATAGTCCAATGCTTCTGAGAGTCATCCCAGAAAACAAATGGATCTCGAAAGTTCTGAATCGTGTCTGCAGTAATGTATTCCGTAGGCGGCTCATGGATGACTGGGTTTTGGGCGTCATATGTTGTCCATGTTATGCCATCATCAAGACTGTAGGCGATAGACTGAGATTCTTGACCACTAACGACAGTCTTGCCACTCGGGAGTGTCATGTTCTGAGCGTAGTGGGAGGTGTAGATGGCGACTAAGGGCGGATGTGCACGCGTACCGAAACCGCTGGTGTTGTCAGTGTCGACGACAGCACTTCCCGAGTAAAAATACTCCTGAACATTTCCGCTTGTATCTTTGCGAACCTCTAGAGCAATAGGTTGCTCAGTCCAATGCAATAAATCCTCACTAGTGGCGTGGCCCCAGGAAATGTTCCCCCAGGTCATTCCTCCGGGATTGTACTGGAAGTATAGATGATAGACCCCTTTGTAATAAAGCATTCCATTAGGATCATTCATCCAGTTCTTCGCGGGTGAGAAATGATACTGATCGCGGTATTGCTCCTGGTATGTTTCCGCTGCGCAGATTACACTTAATGAAGCATACAAAATGGCCTTTCGGATGATCGTTGAGTGAAACATATTGGGCTGTCTGTACTTTGATGAACAGGCCCTCAAAATTGACCGTTGTCTGTTAGGAGAAGAAGTCCTAAGTCCCTGTTTAATGGCGGCGTGATGTCGTTAAATAATTTTCTGTCTCTCCAGATTGGAAATTCCCTTTCTGTACTAAGATAAATTAAATTGCGATACCTGAAGTACAGTAAACTATCGATGTTGAATGATAAAAGGGCAGCACCTGCTCCGTTATACAGTGATTTTTCGTTACATCCGTGGCATTTAGTGCTATGTAAATTCTAGGTTCTGGGGAGGATCACAATTTGTTAGTTGTATGCGCGTTCGTTATATCCAAGGTTCAATGTACTTCCGGCATATTTTGCGCTAATATCACCAGGATACTCCCCACGGGGTAGGATACACTTTCTCTCACCAAGTTTAGATGACATGGTCCGATCAGTGATCACACCTTGTCAGCGCGCGATGGTGGAGAGAGGACATCGGAGGACTGTATTCCGAACAACCCTGAAATCATGCCATCGGATTCACAGCTCCTCCGCGAGATATTGACCCCATCCACGTACGGTTTATGCAGTCTGACCGTGCGGTTAGCTCCGTCAATAAAATGGCCTCAGGACGTCTTTCCCAGGTTTCTAGCCTTCAAAAACTCAAATGGCACGTGAATGAACTACGGCCTTTTGTAAACTCTACACTCCACTTCCAGTCGAATACTTTGGGGCAATGGGGTTGTCGGTACGGGGCCGCGGGGCAATGTAACCTCCTGTTGACCGGTGGACGAATGTAGATAGTAGTGATACTGGACCGGCATCCCGATTCTAGGATGAAGCGTCGGAGTGGAGCACTCCGGATTTGCTCCCCCCAAGACGAGGTGTCTGGGTCTGAGGCTGTGATTTTCTATGATGCTTCCATTCTTTGGAGGTTTAGCGCTGCGCTAATCCGGAGCTAAACAACTTTAAAAATCCTTCTACGTCGTACAGCACCTGGGTAAGACTGAACCAAGACTGAGTAGTACATACGTACCTTCGTGGCCGTGCGGCTGTTGCATTTCGAGTCCCAAGTCTCGTTCTCGAAACTTTCTCACGTTTTGTGACTGCCCAGGATGGGTGAATGGATCCCATCATGTACGTACAATCTTGAATCCGCGAATAATCAAAACTCATCCCGGCGGCCTGAGCGCATTCTAAGTTCTTCTAGAAGGCGACATACTCCCCCGGAGGAAGCCCCACTTCTCCGCGATTCAGAGGAAAATGGCGAGAGTTTGAATCATGAATGCGGCATTCGGGAAGACATTTCTTACCCGAAGGGAGTCATTGCTGGAGTGTTCTGCCAGTCTCGTTTTAGGATGAAATTAGCGCGAACTTTAAAAGTTAAGGACCTCTAGCCGCTACAGGTAACTTCCCCGGTTTTTTTTCTTGGCTCCAGAACCTCCCTCATGGGGGAGTCAACGGCCCATGGGGTTTGGTCTGCCTATAAAAACTGCATCTCGCTCCGACTTCAATGCTCTTTCATTTCAAGCTTCACCTTCTTCATATACCCTGGCTTGACTGCACACAATCAGATTTGCTCCTTCGTTTCAAGTTCTGCCTGTCTATTCGTCTGATTCGTCGCAGCTATGGGTATCCTGCTCAGACAGCCTGAGGGGACCGCGGGGAAGGCATGGCCTGCAATTCTAATCAGCGGGTTCGTCGCCTTTGGAGGTATCCTGTTCGGGTAGGTTTCGATGGTCTTTTTCACCCCCTCAAGTGCCCAAGTGCGAGCTGGAACTCATCGTTGGCGCAGCTATGATACAGGTACCATTAGTGGCATTCTCGCCATGCCCTACTGGGATAAGACATTCTCTACGGGCTACAGAGATGCCACCGGCAATCTCACTATCACCTCCAGCCAGTCTTCGGCCATTGTATCAATTCTATCTGCCGGTACCTTTTTTGGTGCACTTGGTGCTGCCCCAATGGGAGATTTCGTCGGTCGTCGTTGGGGATTGATAGCCTCAACTGGTGTGTTTTCGCTCGGTGTCGCCCTGCAAACCGCTGCTACCGCAATCCCTCTTTTCCTAGCGGGGCGATTCTTTGCAGGCTTTGGTGTTGGTTTGATCTCGGCTCTGAGTGAGTTCTTTTTTTGTTCTGCGGCATGTCTCAGCGCTAACAGAGTAATATTAGTCCCTCTTTACCAGTCTGAAACGGCCCCAAAATGGATTCGTGGTTTTATTGTTGGCTCGTATCAATTTGCCATTACAGTCGGTCTTTTGTTGGCCGCTGTGGTGAACAATGCCACCCATACGCGTGATGATAGTGGCTCTTATCGCATTCCGATCGCGGTCCAGTTCGCATGGGCCATTGTTCTAGTTGTTGGCATGCTTCTTCTTCCAGAAACACCCCGCTATTTGATTAAGCAAGATAACCACCAAGAGGCTATCCGAAGCCTCGCCAAACTCAGACGTCTTCCTGAAAGTGATCCTGCATTGCTTGAGGAACTTGCTGAGATCCAAGCTAATCATGAATACGAGCTGCGCGTCGGAAGTGCCAGTTATATTGAGTGTTTCAAGGGTAGTCTTGGGAAACGTCTTATGACTGGATGCTTTCTCCAAGCCCTCCAACAGTTGACTGGTATTAACTTTATCTTTTACTATGGCACACAGTTCTTTAAGAACTCTGGATTCAACAATGAGTTTGTCATTAGCTTGATTACCAGCTGCGTTAACGTTGGTTCTACTATTCCCGGCCTTTACGCTATTGACAAGTGGGGAAGACGTCCAGTCTTGCTCACGGGAGCAATTGGTATGACTGTGTCTCAGCTGCTCGTTGCTGTCCTTGGAACGACTACCACCAGTCAGGATGCAGTTGGAAATATTATTGTCCACAATCAAGCTGCTCAGAAAGCAGCTATTGCTTTTATTTGCATTTACATCTTCTTTTTTGCTGCCTCTTGGGGACCTATCGCATGGTATGTTGAACATGACCCCTTCCAGTGGCTATTTCTATACACGTATGATGAATACATAAGGCTAACCAATTTAAAGGGTTGTGACAGGAGAGATCTTTCCTCTTAAGGTCAGGGCCAAGTCGCTGTCCATGACTACTGCTACCAATTGGCTGCTTAACTGGGCTCTGAGTTTCTCTACTCCTTATTTGGTCAATTATGGACCGGGTAATGCGAACCTACAGTCCAAGATCTTCTTCATCTGGTTCGGCTGCTGCTTCCTCTGCATCACTTTTGTGTACACAATGATCTACGAGACTAAGGGCTTGACCTTGGAGGAAGTTGACGAGCTTTACAATGAGGTCAGTTCTGCTAGGAAGAGTGTTGGCTGGAAGCCAACCATCACCTGGACTGAGAAGGAGAAACCACACGCGTTTGGAGAGAAGGGCGTGGACAAAGAACATGCAGAATTCCATGAATCAACTGTGGAGGCATAGAGAAGTATCCTTGCTAGGATTGTGAGTGTTGATGGTTGATGAGGGTTTCCGGGGCGATATATCGAATTGAGCAGAGTGCTTTGGAGATTTCCATCATGAAACCCAAATTCTAGATATATTTCAATTCGATTTTTTCGAAGTATCATCTTGATTTGTAAATGTGGGGTTCCAAGCAGGTCAAACTACGGAGTAGACAAATCCTTCCAGCCATTCGATCGTTGCCTCTTTATTACTGATCATCAATTGATGATAGTAGGGGAACACCGCTTTAATAGAACGACATATGTCAAATGCCTAAGTACCTTGAACGACAGGGAAGCTTCTTCAATGTCTAACCAGACAAAAAGCATGAGTGGCAACCAGTGGTAGCGCTTTCGTGGTATAACCCTTATCAAAAGAGAAGGTTAATGGCATGTAAACAAAAAGTACGTAGGCTGCAACGAGCAGGGATACATTGCTGGCTCTAAATATCTGTTAGCTTTACTACACTTGGAAAACCAAGACATTGACAAAAACGAACCGCACGCAACCTCAAAATCTGTGAGTATACAAGTTGCGTTTATCAAGGACTTCTTGGAACTATCAGGGTTCTCGACCACCCCAGCGCCGGTAAGACGCATGTTTATAGGAGCCGAGCCATTTAATGATATGGCACTTGGAGATGGAAATGCGGAGGCTACCATAGAGAAAGCCACGAAAAGCGCAATAGACAGGAATCGAGACATGGTTTTAAGCTTTATCGTGTATCGAAGCTTTCAATGTTGAGTCAACGCCTTCTTAGTGGTATGAATGATCACTGATGATTGATGATGCCATCGGACAGTAACCGGCATTTTAAACATATCGCAATGCTATCATGGATTTTTAGTTGAATTGGCTTGATGTAAACCCAAAATTTGGATATTCAGATATCAAGCTAAAATGTAACATCAGTATACATTGTTTCCTAAATGCTGGGGTACATTCGCATTTTGTGCCACATGTTCATAGCTATGCCGGGCCAATAGTTGAGTCACAGCGCTAGATTTCTGATCAAGATGAAAACGACTCATTTACAGCTGTAATAGATCATCGTCCTATAAGCAATAGACGACTATAATTGTCATCGTCACGGATAAAGTGAGGCTGTAACTGTAATAGCATGTGTCTTTGTGCAATGGCGGAATATCCTAATGCTGGCAGATCAAGGACCGAACATCCATGTACATCTCTATGTAGTAAAGTTTATAGAGCTTTTACATAGACGAATAGAATCATGGTGATGGTGATCATATGGACGCAGACACATCCCTATAAGTATCTACAGATGTAAAGCGACTCCATATGCTCTCCACACCCTCTATTCCCCAGAGTTCGACAACACTGATGTAGTATTTGTACTACCGCCTACATACATAAGAATTATACCACTGTAAACACCGGTACCCTTATACTAGAATTGAATTAGTTTTCGGCGCCGGCTCGGATATCACAATCACAATACTCCTAGCCTGGGATGTGGTACCACAAACACTCTAGGTTGTTGTGGGCATTTCTTCGTTCCGGCTTGTCTTTCATGTAGTAGGGTTACCAGAGCAGTTACAATGGGTTGTATTTCTGTCGGTATCAGGCAATTGCGTTCTTTTTGGTACGTGTATCCTCGCAATTTCACATGATATTATCCAGGCTTCGATGCTACTTATGCAGCAAACATAACACAATTTGCATGTGCGCACAAAACAGTTGAATCCAATGGGCTAATAGAATCCGCAAGAGATATGACAGTCTCGTAGATGACTGTCAACTATATCCTACCGGAATGACAATAGGACTACCCGACATTTGTAGCTTTGGATGTTACAATACCAACGCAACGCATTAGAGAAACATGTAGCACCCGTATGACAAGAAAAACTTCCTTCCTCGAATATATCAAGTAGTCACCTCGCCCGAATTCAACGGTCTCTTTAGGATCATCATACTAGGTAACAACTGGCCTTCTACAAGCTCTAAGGCCTATATTGATACCCTCCACATTATCTACCTACCGACTTCCAAAATGAAGCTGCACCTCAGTCTCGGCCTCCTCCTCCCTCTCTCCGTCGCGGTCACCGGAATCCCCAATGCAATCCCCGTCGAACTAGACGCAAACAGCATGGGAGCCGTTGCCAAAGCTGCCGGTGATGCAGCCGTTGCTCCCGTTGATCCTTCTTTTGTATGCAACGTGGATTACACATTGACTGTAGACTGTAAGTCTCCCCCTTCAACTCATCCAAAGAAATGTATCTAGTAGGCTTACTAGCATATCAATATCAGGCAGTACGTTTCCGTGTACTCTAGTCATCACCACGCTCGTTGTTCATAACTGTGTTCCTGCGACTTAAGTGTATATACGGAATTGAAGCGGATTCTAGGGGAATGATGGATTTATTTTCGTGTTCAAAGTCTGATCAAAAGCTTGGATACAGAGACAAGAATCGATCATTAGTCTAGCGAGCCTCCATGATGTATCTTAGGGCTAATCCAATGGATAAATTAAATCCAGTCAGATACTCCAATCCGATACCCATTTCCTAACTAGGCGGGTTACAGGGCGTATATCTATTAGCTGGGACAAATCGTACGTCGGCTTTAGTCATTTATTGCTTAGATTTCTTAGTAGATTCTCAGCTAGAATCTATGAACCACAGATAAGCTGAGTGTAAAGAAGCCCGAGCTAGGGCTGAAATTCGGCAACCAAGATTAGAACGCCCATTATTAATCTTGGAAGTTTCAGCCAGGCCATCTGCCATTTAGGCGGTAGTTGAAACATTATGAATTTAAGTACGGATGTCTAAAATTAGCCGCAAATACGATATAAATTTTGAGGGAATTCTTATCGAGTCGGTGCGTTGTGGTTGGAGGAGTTCGATTGTTAGGACTTCAGGGGGTAGTTACATATGGTTAGTTAGGGCATTCGCTAGAATAGGCCCAAATTTAGATGTACGTGTATATGTATGCTACAAAATGGTTTCATCTATATACTTGAACATATGCAAGTACAAAATCTTCGCTCACATTATAAGGGTACTACTTTCAGAATAGTTCCGATGAGAAACTAATTCGGCGTATCCATAGTATTTTCGCAATGTTCATATCTCATGGAGCATGGACAAAAAGTAGAAGAGTAATACTTTGTCACATGCAGAAAGGCATAAAGGAAGATAGGAACTTTTAAGCTCCATGCTCGATCTCGTCGTCCGATTTATCTAGATCATCGTCTTCGTCACTACTCCATCCCGCAGCCTCGAGGGCCGAGGATCGAATACCGAAGCTCAGGACAAAGCCGACGAAGGACACTGCTGCGAAAACGCCAAATGCGAGCATTTCGCCTTTTGGTAATTTCTGTGCGAGAGAGAAAAGGCCACCAGATAGGAAGGGGCCTACTGCACGACCGGCTGCTGAAAGGGTCTGCGCGAGACCGTTGAGAGCACCTAGGACGGAGTGGTTGGGAGCTGAGTTCGTTACCTAAAATCACCGTCAGTAAGGGAGATGTCAGTGTAAAGAATACGTTACCGACCAGTAAAAGGGCACTCGTCAATCCTCCCACAGCAGCAACAGTCTTGATGAGCAACACAAAGCAAAGCTCAAGAGCCAACAAAGCAGACTTTTTAGATAGACGCCCATTCTCATCAGTGCCTTTGTAACCTATCAAAGGCATGAGCAAGAATGCAATGACGAAGCCCAATAGGCCGGCGCGATACGACCATTTGTTTCCCATCTTATCGCGCAACTTTCCAAAGACGCAAATCTGGAAAACAATGGTCACGATACCAGAGAAACCAAGCGAAAGACCAATTTCTTGAGGAGATAGGTCTCGACCAGCGGGTTCTGAAGCTTGAGCAAAGATCGGATAGAGAGAGTTGAAAGATACATTGACAAGCGCAAAGATGAGATATGTCAGCAATAGGAGAATGGTGTCACGGTTGAATATTTGCTCTCGAGTCAATTCAGGGGACTGATCATCTTCGTCAGCAGATTCTGAGGCTGAATCCAGGTCTGATTCATTCTGCGTCAGGTCACTAAAGGAGCGCCCACGTCGTGCTTCCGGGTGGTGGTACACAGGTCCAGATCGAATTCGAAGGTAAGTCGGTCGATGGGAAGTGGTAAATTGCCACATCCAGCTGAACAGTTCTTTGAATCTATCGGAGATTGTTGGTAGATTCTCCGCGTCCTCCAAGCTCTCTTCAAGGAGACAAATGACAAAAATGAAATCAATGATCAAGATACCCGCCGATAGAATATTCGGAAGAACGTATGGATAAGGGTTGGGTTGTCCCTTGTTCAGAGGATTCGTCATGAAAACTAGAGATCCACCCAAAAGAGGACCGGTAATGCCTCCGATGCCGTATAGAACGGGAAGATAGGTAAACGCTCGCGACTGATTGCTGCGATTTGTGATCTCGCCCAAACAAGTCGACACGAGGCCAGCATTGCCATTCAGCATACCCATCAAGGCTTGAACCAAAATCGCCTGCCATAAAGTTGTACAAAACCCAAAGAGCACAAAGCAAACAGCGGTGCAAGCAGTCCCAAGCAGAATGACGGGTTTCCTACCCACGCGATCTGATAGCCAACCCCAATAATAATTCGTAACAAATTGTGCCAGTGCAAAAGCCGACGCGATCAAACCGACGTAGACTCCGACATTTTCACCGTGTACCTCCGGGAACCGCGACGTCATATCGGGGAGATAAGGGCTTATTGAATTCAGTGCGGTTTGCTCAGCGAGCGCTATCATGGCTAGCACGGCCATCTGTTTCTTGGGAAGCTTGTTCTGCCCAATCGTGCTTTCATCTTCATCTTCGCCGTTTGCTTGCGGACTACCGAAACTATGTGATCCTTCTGAATCGTTGGAGAGAGGACGGCCGCGCGACTTTGGTGGTGGCGTGTTAAAGGTCTGGTAATGTTGCGTGGATTGTCTCCGAATGATCGGTTGGGACTCCGAGGAGACCATTGTCGATGCTGGGTCGCCGATCGACAGATTTCGTATATAGCTGGGTCCTGATCAATTCATCGATGCATTGACTCGTGTATTCATCATACAACCCTGAAAGCAGTTGCTGAACGGGAGCTTCGATCAAAGCCCGGGAGTAACCGAGCTCGCGTGCCGCACGAGATCGATTGATTGCGGAAGATGATCAGCAGGGGTGGTGAGTGAGCACTACTGTAGAGTATGATGGTCGCTATAAAACGTAGAGCTTGCTACTCAAAGCTGGTGAGAAATGGGTGGCTGGTTGTTGGAGATACGATGGATGAGCGCGTAACCATTGGAGGGGAAGCTGAGGAGGATTTCTCTCGCTCTCGGCCAATCAGATTATTTTATTCGCGGCATTATGTTATCGCCGACTGATCGGGACTAGGGTTACGTTATGTGACGTGGAATACTTGGCTAAGTGCGTCGTTCTGCTGGTGCTTGTATTGTAATTTTGTAACATCTGAAACCCGAGCCTGTGCTTAGTCATGGCGTTTCCATCTTTCTCCAACATGCAACAACTGGCAAACTCGACTCCTTCAGCCTCATCGTCTATAAGTAAGAACAGGTAACAACCGACACATATGCGCCTTCTTTACTGTACATATATGATACATTCGAACCATCAAGACACGCCAATATTCCTTCAATCCCTTCCAGTCTATAAAACCAACACCATCAACACCACACATCATCATCTTCTACTCTTGCTCGACTTCTTCAACCGGGGTACACCGGCTGAGTTTCCCAGTGTCTCAACATGATCCCTACGGCCCTTTTCCAATCTTCGCGGCACTTTCCCTCGAGCATGGAGATCATCTCCTCTTGAGGCAGACTTCCTCCCCACATATCGGGGCATGTGGCTAATACCCTTGCATGCTTGTCGATCAAGTTCCTACAAGTTTGGTCACAATTCAACAGTTAACTATTTCATAGTCACTATATTCTGAGGTTGGATGGAGATGCCTACTTTTCTTCAATCTTATTCAACACCAACCATGCGAAATTCCAGCTATGGCTATGTTCCGAATCTGCCGTGACCAGTGCCTTAGCTTCATCCAACAGCTCAGAGCTGAAGGGATAATTGCGTGTCAGATTCCGCAACTCATTGAGAAGATTGTTGTTTTGAACATAGTTCAGCCACGCAGAAGCCAATACTCCAACCAACGAACTTTCGCGCAGGTCAGTGACCTGAGGCTGGACTGCGGCAAGGAGAATGCGCTCCATGCGTCGAAGCTCAGTAAGGGTGTTGATGCGCCGCGAGCTCAGCGCATCAACAATGGATTGGATGTTGCTTGCCATGTGTTGCGGTTGTTCGAGGATGAGCGTTTGTCTTTCTCCTTGTAGATACATGTAGCTTGTGTGCACGATTGTCCTGTTCTCGTGTTCAAAGGCGAATGTGATTTGGGATAACCTGTCCCTCTTATCCATCGGGCCTCGTTGGAAGCCTATATATATCAACCTAGCCACTTTTGAGGGATTCTATGGTCGATAGTGGCGCGGATATGTATCTAAGTATGAGGCGTATTTTTTCGGATTGTCTAGGCTCGTGTTTAGACCAGAAAACGACTAAAGTCAACGGTCTATCTTCCTGATTGACACGCGCCATGTGATTGCTAATCTACGTCAAATACCAACAGCATGGGCTAGTAGAAGACTCTCCATGCGGCTTATTGGTTACTAGCCACATGACCCAAAACGGTCGTTGCTATTCGATCAATATTGACGCCATTGTGTAAATACTTACACTTTTAGGGTTAGCCCAGGGATGTCGGATGCGCGGCAGAGCTCAGCCTTCGGAATGTTTCGCAACCGCTACATCTACGAGAGGCAAAGTTTTGGAAATAGAACGTTCTTGTGACTTCGATAAGTTCAATTACAGCGTGATTTCGAATACGCTCATACATTGATAAAGTTTTTACTAATCTACGTAAAGCCATGTTGACATGCATCGATGGCTCGGATGTGAGACTATATCCGACCATAGCATAGCTCCCCGGAGGCCCGTACTCTAACCGTTGTCGATCATCCATTATAAATCTTTACTAACCAACTACAACGTGGGGAATTTATGCTTCTAGAACTAATTTGAACCTTCTTGACCTGTTCTAATCGATATATCCGTCCCAATAATTCCGCAGTGTGGATGCTGGAAACCCCCCCAAGATCTATGGATGCAGCACTGTTGAACGATCCACAACGCCAAAATGAGAGAGTGGGTTGGGTATAATGCGATTATTAAGCATTCCCATCTCCAGTTCCATGTCAACGGTTCAGGAACAGCGCAAAACGTAATCAGTCTTGAAGATAGTCTTCAGTGTCGGAAGTCGACGGGTCAGCCTTGTCATCCGTTGAGGCCTGCCGATTATTCGAACTGGTTATGAAGGTAGATATTCAATAGGAAAGTGTAGGATTTGGGAGAGATTATTTGTTATAACATTTACAGCAGAAGTATTTAGTGCTTAGCAACCGCTCAAGAGACTCATGCATCTGGGACTCTGCATTTGCGATTGTAACATTTCCCCTCGCATCGGGATACCCATGTACTTCCCGCCTTATCCGACGAACGAGTATCCAAGGCGATACAGGCACTATTCAGCGACTGACTGAGGTTAATTTAAGGTATTCAAGCTTAGGAACCGCTAAACAAATCTTTCTGATTTTTCATATTTCGGGCTACTATCGTAGGTGCCGTTTTGATCCATTACGCGCCCAGCGATAGAGCAGCGGATAAGATCACCTAATGATGAAGCCCTAACGTGCAAGAGTCGGTCTCTGTTGCTACCTAGGTAGGCATGCGAAATAATGACTCTTCAAGTAACTCAACCAATATGAGTCCATTCATCGACTTTCTGAAAATCTCGTACATGTCCATCCCCTCCATACCGGCCCTGTGTATCCCTCCAATCCCTCCCTATGGCAGTTTCTGGCCTCCATCTAAATCCGTGCTTCAACTTTGATTCAATAACACCCTCCAGTACATCTGCCACCGCAATTCCCACAGCAGGCATCAACATAAACCCGTTTCCAGATCCGCCGACCGCGACAACGAGTGACTTGTGCTTTGGATGGCGATCAATGAGGAATTGTCGGTCAGGTGTATCCGCATCCCAGCATATCCGCGCAAACGAGAATGGTCGATCTGCGATGTGAGGTACCACTTGGCGAAGAAATTCGCGTGCTTTTACTTCTGATTGTAAAGGGATCTGATGTTTGGCGAAAGGGATGGACTTCTCTTCGCCAGTGTCTGGATCTTTGACAAAGTTACAATACCCTGGATGTTCGTCGACGAATTTTAGTTCACCATTTTGTGCATCGGGTTCCTGCTCAAATGAATAATGTCTCAGTAATTGCATCGAAGTTAACTATCATGGGGATCCGACTTACCATAAAGAATCCTGAGTTCATATTAAATAGAACAGGAAGATCTTTCCACATTTTCCGTTCCTCGTCGGTCATTTTAATATGAGCGAGCGTCCAAGCGGTCGGTCGAAGCTGACGCTCAAAATCCAAAAGCTGATCACTATTCGCACCAGCACAGAGGATTGTTCGATCAGCTCGATGCTCGACCTCATCAGCAGTTTGTGCGCCTACCACATCCCCTGAATCGTAAAGCAAGCGCACAACTTTCCCCTTGTTGTTCCCTGTCTCAAACCGAACACCCAATTTGATAGCTTCATGGTAGGTAGACTCAAGAGCTCCACGTGCAAACACCCAGCCGGCACCGGTCTCTCGGAAAAGTCCTTTCCAACCTGGGAACGAGCCAGTTAGGATGCCATCAGGCATGGCGCTCCGAAATTCAGCTGGGGTTGACAGCACTCGTATCTTGTCTTTACATGATTTGATGTATGAGTCGATTTCGTGGCGAGCTGAGTCTTGAGAGGCGGCCATTATAAATCCCGTGGGATGGTAGAATGGCTGATATACTGAATCGGTCCTCCATGCCTTAGTGGCTAGTTGGTGCATCCGGTTCCAGACGTACTGTTCGTCCGAGTCTGTTGATGACGGGGAGCCTAACAGCGTTTAGCTATAGGGATTTTTTTTTCTCTCTCATGGACCATATTATGCGTACCTTCTTCTACGATTTTGTTTACATCATTTCCAGCTGCGATAGCAGAAGGAATAGGGTGTGAGTCCAGCACCGTGATGTTTCTATAACCCCGCCGAGCCAGTTCTAAAGCCGTGCTGCAGCCCCATGTTCCTCCGCCGATAATCAGAATTGTCGAGGTGCGCGTGAGTTGCGACATTGTGCCTCTAGATCTAGTGATTATCGACTAATGTGTTTAAGAGTATTAGCAAGCACATCGAGACCGGACCCAAGCGGTGTTCTTGAAAACTGCAGGTTGTGATGAAGTTCTGATACGGTTATAGTGGGGTTGTTACTATTCAATCCGTATATCCGAAAGGAAAAAGATGCTTGGTTATAGTGGAGATCAACAGCGTCATGGTTGATTTGCGTTAGAAAATGGAAGTTGAAATTGATTATGGCATTTTGTTGTTGATTCATTCAAGTCCTAGTATCTTCGTATTCTAAGTATCAAGAAAATGGTGTTCGCCCCGCAAAAAAGAAAAAGGGAATACTGTTAATCAGCCAGAGCAGCCATGAAAAGGGGTATAAGATTGTGATCATACACAGTCAAGTTAGAATAATCTTCACTGAAGATAGCAAACACCAGTTTCGGGTCCGGATGTGCTAAATAGAGTATATCAGTAAAATGTCAGGCACATTCTCAGACCAATGCAATATACATACCTTTCTCAGGAAGCGACATCGCACAGCCAATAATAATCCAATCTTCTATCTTTCCACTGTCGACCCATGGCCGATACTGCCCATCCAGGCTGTTGAATCGATTAAAGGTCATATATTTAGTACCTACTATACATGAAGTATACACGGAGTATGTAAACAAGTACTAGACTAGGTAGAACTATCATCGTGAAAAGAAAGTGGTCGAGAGACAAGTATGCCAGGGCCAGAAAAGGGTATTACAACGAGTTGTCAAGTACAAAAATTAGAAAAGATGCTTTCCGGAATGCTGATGCAACCATAACGCCCGTTTGAAAATGAACGCTGATGACAAAAAAAATATTTTGTTGAAAGAGAGAGTAGTGGAGCCAATTTTCGAAGGCTACAACCGTCAATCACAAATTAAAAGGAGTAAAGTGAAAGTATAGATCATGTGTAGGAACCCCAGGTAATATTCAAAGTCACCTACACTATGAGGAAGTGTCTAGGTTGTTTATGTTCAAGCCCATCGCCAGCTGACGGTTCCTCTATGCCTCGAAATATCAACGAGGCAATCATCGCGGCCACTCGTGGCATTCTCGGCAAGGCTGTCAAAAGCTTTGAATCTATTACGCTTCTCTCGTTCTCTGACGAGCAGTTGAACAGCTGCATTGATATCCAGCATGTCTCCCGTATCCGTAATCTTCAAAGCCCAAGTAGCATCACGCTCACTGAAGCCGAGTTCGTGCACCATTCGATGAATAGCCTTGTCAACAGGGTCGATGAGCCTGTTTTCAGTGACCGAGTATCGTGGTGGAGGACTCAATAATGGTGCCATAGAAGTGCTGTCATTATTTGCGGAAGAGTATGGCGGAACACGGTGAGTCGAAGGATCATCACCATCAATCCAAGACGAATTTTCCGGTTGACTAGTATTCCGCGTGGAGTTGATAGTCAAATTCCTAATCCTCTCGCGTCGAGTAGCAGCAGAGTTCACAGATTCTTCATTAGAGACTGGTGAATTGGAAAGCTTGTGCTGTATGGATACCCTGCTATCATAAGCACGAGCAATTGCTTCACGAAGAAATGATGATCGAGTACCACCGTCTTCCGGAGCTTCCCATTTGGTCATGCCCATTTGCTTGGCCTTGGTGAAGATTTCTTCAGTCGAGTGATCAGGAGATACGGAGCTGAGCCCAATTAAGGCAGAAGGGCCCAAAGTCAAAATGTAATGGGTCCATTCTTCCAGCGTGGCTTCTTCTTTTGCAATGTCGCCCACAGAAATGTCCAATCCGTCGAATATGCCGGCCACTCTAGCGTCTTTGCACTCGCGGTTAAACCCCTGGACCAAGGTACCGAGACAGTTCCAGATTTCCAGCATGTCATATAATTGATTGCAAGTCAGTCCATCCCCATTTCCATCACCAAAACCGGAAGGAGGGTCAAAGAGGACATTGTTCATACTAAAGAACGGCTCAGCTGTAATCACTGTAGCGCCGGACTTGTTTTTCTTTGCCAGATATCCACCGTTCAACCAGTCGATTTGTCCATTTAGGTCACCTTCTCTGTTCTTGCCGCATCCGAAGATACGACAGAAGGTCCAGACTCGCCAAAATGCTTCATCGATCTCTGCAGCACGAATATCGTTTTCCCCGGTCAAGCCACCAATAGTTTCCGATCGCACTATTGAACCACATCTCGCGTAAATCAAAGCCTTCAGCCTGACTAAGGCGAACACATCGCGGGCATAATGTTGTAAATATGAAGAAGCAGTGTACTCTGGTACTGGGGCGTCAGGATCCTTCAACCCGTTCGAATTGTCGTTCCATGGCGGACTCATTTCTCGCAGTTCCCATGCTGGTGGGTTCATGTTAAACAAGGCATCTTTGATCAGTGGAAGCTCGTTGTTCTTGAATACACGATAAAACTGTCGGTTAACTTGAGCGTATTTGAATAGTGCATCAAGATTGTCAACGTTCTTCATCAGCGCTAGCACCACTTCATCTGTCATGCAAGCCGGCATTCGGAGATTGATATGGAAATCGGAATTAGTGGTCTGTGAGATCGGAGTTGAGCCGTGTTCATCCAGCTCATAGAGCGATTGTTTACGTGGAGGATAAGCCGTCACTACCGAGTGTGATGTGGTCGGTGTACCCATCATGAGAGGAACCTCTTCCGTTTTTGGGGACATGTCCTCGTGAACAGTTTCCATACGGTCGAAACCGACAAAGACCTTGTTATTGTGTGGACCCCTGTTTCCCATATTTGACTTCTCCGTGGGCGACTGGACAGGAGTAGAATCTGTAATAAAAGACCGTGCCTGAATGCCGATGTCATCTGGAGTCTCTGGATACCTGTTGTCTGGCGCCATGGATGATGGGGGTAATCTTTGGCGCTGTATTGCGGACAGAATGGAATTAGTGTCAAGTTTGGGTAGCTGCTGTCTGAGGATCCTCTCGGTTTCGGAGGACAAACGAGGAATATGACTATTCGTCAGGAGCGGAATGCCCAGCTTCTTGACGGCTTTCAGAGGGTACATTGTTGACCACTCGCTTTCCTCGTCATGCTTGCTATGGTTGTCATCATCTTCTTCGTCATTCTCGTGATCCACATTCAGAGCCTTCGCAATTTCTGCATCAATGTAACGATCCGTACTTCTGGCCAAAGCGGCTTGTTCATCTTGTAGGCTTTTTACGGGGCTCTTCGTCGGTGAGTTAGACTTTTTATTTCCACGATTCGGCTTTGCTTGACCGGTTTGGTTATTGAATCGTGGTCTTCGCAAGCTGGGCAAATGTACAGACGACCTTATCTTCCGGGAGACGCTCTTCGAGGATTGCGAGGTTTGCACATTCTGTTTGATGCTGATTTCAACTGGTTCTGAATCTGTAGATGAATTGGAATTATATCGATTGTGTTGAACAATGTTGTCTTTTGTGGTTGTGTCGGGCTTCTCGGCTGGAGGGAAAACCCTATAGGTTCGGTGCTGCTTACCCTTGGAAACGGTCTCTTGTTGATGCAGTTCAGATGGCTTGGTGGTTGATTTGCTAGAGTCGGTATTGCGTTTTGGTTTCGGAGAAATATTCAATGGAGCCACCGCATTCTCGTCATTGTCGGTCGGCTTCGAAGGTGATTGTTCAGATCTCAGGGCAGGGTGCACATCTCCTATCTTTTCCAACTCTCGTTCAAGGTCATTAGCTGCTTGTGATAGTGTCTTTTCTGTCGCTTGAAACACTATCAAACTGTCGATGGGTGATTCGGACTGGCTTGACGAGTACTTTGACGCAACTGTAGCAATGTGTTGAGCGCTTTGCGGGTTAACTATAGACAAGGTCGGAGGTATGGCCGGTAATGGCTTTTGTTTCAAATATTGTTCTTCTTTCCTTCTATTCACTGTTGAGAACTTCACTGACTTTACCTTACTTTCTGGCGAGATTTTCTTTCGTGAACTGTCCACAGTCTTTCTCTCTGGGGTAGATGGTGTCGTTGGACGCTGAAGAGGTTTCGTGTCTGAGGATGAGCTTTCAGCAACAAAGTCTGATCGCAAAGTGGAATTCGAGGACGCAGAGCTCGGGTAACGCGGTTTTTCTTCCCACATTTCCGGCGATGAGGAAGTTGAGGCGGATGGTTCTGATAGATCCCCTTTATCTGTCTCCGTTTGAGCTTCCAGTAGAAACTCTTCCACGCCAAAAGTTGGACCCATCATTGGCATTTCTAGAGAAAGGGGCGACACAGCTGACGCAGGGAAATTTGGCAGGGTCGCATCTTCGCCCACCGGAAGCAATGCTGATACGATATCAAGCTGCTCGGATTTTCGGTCGCTTGCATGTTCAGGTCTGCCGGTTTCCAATTTCGAGAGGCTCGGTTTGCGACTGGAAAATAATTCGTCGCTGGCGCTTCTATGTAATGCCATTCGGTGCAAAGCAGTCTCGGATTGCGACAACCTCATTGTGGTAATCTCCAAATCGCCGGCCGATGTAGCTATTTTCCTGAGTCCCCTAGTAGACTGGTATCTTAGGAGAGATTGCTGCAATTCTTCGTTTGCCGGTGGCATGCGAACGTCATGGATAGTTCCAATCACTGTAACATTTCGTTTACCATCACTTTCGACTGTCTTTTTTCCCTTTTTTACTCTCTTTGATAGGCCGAGGATTGAAGTGAAGGACGACATTAGGGAATTTGTATCGGGCTGTCTCATGTCAGCCGTCTATTATGTCAACCACCTCAATCACTTCGACACATAATGCGCAAACAGAGTTCCCTGGAAATAGCGCATAGGAAGAAGATCTCTAGGAATGTCGACTTTACTTACATTCGAAGGTGAACAGCTGGCCCGTGTTAAGTCCGATCAACCCTGAATTTGCGAATTGCCGAAATCTTGTTTAGTCTTTGGCGGCAATCAGACAAAGAAGCCACACATGATCCTTTGAGCCTCAATATATGGAATCAGGGTATGGTCGGAATCGGCAACTTCATAGAAATAGAGAAAGTCGAGCGTTTGCTTTCCGGGCCGATACCTTTTTTCTCCTTTCTCCCCGCAACGGATGATCTTCTTCAACAAAGGACGAACTGACAGCCTGTTTTGAGCAAATGAGGCGTAGATAAAGATAGAAGTTCTCGAATATGGATCCGACTTATTCTTTGAAAGACAAACTTAGAAGAAGGTTAAAAAAAATTTTTGAAAAAAAAAAAAAAAGTAACAGAAAACTTGCAATGCGACTTGCGGGTAGGCAAGGCAAGGTAGACCCCAATTTCAAATGGCGAATGGTTATCTCACGTCAGGCGAAGGTGAGCTCGAGTAATGTGATCCTTGATGTTGAATAGCGTTCTGGCCCCTTCAAGGTTCATGTACGCTCGACAACCATGTATAACTCACGAGGAAAGAGTATAAGTAGCCATGCTTCACAATGCATGTGCGTGCATACATACAGAATTAGCACCTGGTCAAGGAGAGAAAAAAATGACGAGGCTAGAGCAAGTGAAGTATTTTAGAGCGCTGAAACAGCGAGTTACCCTGTCGCAAAATCGTTACATGGAGATGAAAAAGTCCCAGTTAGATCCGGACTTCTACTAAAGATGACGGATGATCGACTAGGATGACCCCATCGGGAAAAGTGTTTGGGGGCTGTTAGGGCCATTTTGTATACACACACCCATGCCAATGCCGATATGGCTGTGCTATGCAAAGACGCCAAAAGTTACCAAATACGTAGTGCGAAGTGCTTAAAGATCCTTCGTGTGCACAGTGACAGTTTACAGTACAGGACAAAGTGCAGCAGATGGCCCTTGTCATTCTGTCAATTGGCTGATCAAATGTCATCAACTAGTTGGTGTCCATGCTGTGTCGGGTACATCGGGATGCTACATCGCCTTTTAGATAGTTTATTGAATATACCGCGCATATATTCGAGGCCTTAACATGAATGTTGTCCTCCAGCTGCTTTTCCATCTCCCCAAGCCGACGAAAATCAGTTAATGTCATAACTGAAAATAGAACCATAGTAGCTCGGCTATTGATTTAGACACGTGTACCTCGTGGGTATTTCGGTGCCGTAATGTTGTGAACATCTTTCCTGTAAGTGAACCCTCGGACAACTTTTTTAGTGCCCGGGTTGCATAAAGCGTTATGGTACCCAGTGAAATAACTATTCAGAATTCGATCGGCCTGCGTTACCAACAGTGGCAAACTTCGAGAAGCCAGCAGAATAGATTAGTTTAGCCAATTGACGCTCTCCAAAAGTCGAAAGATCACGTCGTACACGGATGTCGAGTAACAATGTTTCGTCATGACTAGCGAAAAAGCCAACAGCTAACAGGTAAAGTCCCCGATCTAAAGCACTCTAAAAGCCACAATCAAGCCAATTAACGTCGTACGAAGTCTAGAAAATTCAGGTGTGAACCACCTTCTCAAATAGCAGTCCGGCGCGTTACGCACGCGCAGGAGTGCTGATCCCCCAATTTCGGCCCCCAAGTTTTGCCAGCATTGGAACCCTGCAACCAGTTAGCATCATTTCCTTCCGGGATATGACACCTTTACAAACTCTTTTTAACTTTCGTGGTGGGCAGAATGATGCAACAAAATAACTGTTATTTGATAATTCAGAATTTGAAGGAATCTGGAGAAGTCCGTGAGTTGGTATCATGATATCAGTATCATGGTCATCGGGGTTGGTGTTTGCGATCCTCAAAGTCTGAGCACTGGAACGGAAATGGAGATCGAGCCACCTACCATGGTAATAATTGGTATCACCCATGTTCATAATGGTGGTGGCTGGCTTCGGCGTAAAATATGACATGGCGGAGTGTCCCCAGATTGCTGCAGTAGTTTCTGATACATCTACTACCTATCGGTAATGTACGTACCCCATGAAAACGCCGAAGTGCGTAGTATGTCGTCCTTCTCTACTTTAATAATACTTTGCAAAGAATGAAATAGTTGAACTCAGAAAATCCGGTAATCGTTCAGATAGAATAATAACCACGAATTCAAGATCCTATATCTAGATTGCTCAGCTGATTGTTAAGCTGGGTAAGTTGCATCGAGCTGGATACCTGCCTGTCACAGCCCGGCTTATAATTGACGGCGTATATGCGAGGTATAGTATGTATTTTTTCTCAGCCACCATCTCCAGGTAAAGTACTCCATAGTAAGTGATACATGTTCTTATGCAGGGTTTGTTTCATTCTCAAGCAGGTGTCAAGTATGTATCATTGTGGCTGGATTGTTCCATGCATCCATAGAACTGACGAACGCCCTTGTACAGTGAAGCGACAGTCACCGCTGAAAATCACCTGGAAAGGAAGGTTCCCACGAGTTGAGAGGAAATTAATATTCTAATTAATGTGAGGGGGAGATGTACTGAGTAACGGAATGTGAATGGTTTCTAGAATGCATGTACATATGCATTTTGGACGACTGGGTTAATAAGTCTTCTACGAAACTCATCGCTTAAAATAGAACTGCCAGACTTCATCTACTTAAATTACATGCAGGTTGCTGCAGGTTCTCGGATGCAGGTACGCGTTTGAAGAACCAAAAGTCCAATTCTTAGTGATTTCATGCCAGATTCTATCAGATGTCCCGATTAGGAAGGCATCCATCGATGAAAGGAAACCATGCGCTATCATAGATCTTAGAAGACGCTTGCTCATTCAGATATCAAGACAGTGCTACTTTTATCTCAATATCAATTACAGAAGTAGTGGCATGATATATGATGCGTACGAGTCAAAGATGAACGATCTACTTCAACCCGCAGTCTTATTTTTGGACCCACAGAGCTTGAATATTTTCTGGCTAACGCGAGGCATAAGATGTAAGAGGAAGTCATAAGATAGGAAGAAAGTAGTTTATGCATTTCTTTGTCCTGGAAAGATCCGGATCTAATCATGTGTCAGGAGGGTCTGAGATCTCTTTCTTCAACGACTCTCAAATCGAAATTTTTGGATTGCGCCACAACCATGCTTTCAAGATTTCAAAATTGATACGATGAGTCTAGAATGCGGCACGCTTCCATCAAAGGCCCTAATCTCTTAGGCTTACCCAAGCTATAGTGATCATACTCAAGCAAGTGATAAGGTGTTGTCATCTACTACAAAAGGAATGGCCATCTTTAAGAACTGCCATAAAATTTAGATGTCTTTCCCTATTAGCTGTCTAACTAGCCAACTGTATTTTCTTAATTAACTCAATATTGAACCAGCTCCTTGCTTACGGCTCAATATGTCGACCTTCTTTATCCTATACTGAACCCCGAGAACACGCATCCTACTACCGCTAAGCAAAGTGTCCTCGGCCGAAGAAGATGTCAAAGCCGATGCCAGGGAGACGGTTCTGATTGAAAGAAAAATACATAAAAAAAGGGACGTGCCAAATTCAATCTGTCACATGAAGATAAGCAATGACAACATGTAAAGTTCCAAGGTTTGATCCGATAATAGTTACGTATATGCTCCGAGTCTATTTCTCTCCTCAGGACAAGGAGTAAAAATCTCAGAAAAGGCATTAATATCAAAATTAACCATAAATAGCGTTGCCAAGTTTGCAAAGATATAGATGTGTCGGAGATGCCGAGCCTGAGGCAGGAACCTGAACATGTGTCACGATTAGCCCTAACTCTATTCTATCCCATCAGATACATACATCTTCAAATCGCTGATATACTGCTGATCATCCGAATTATCTCTCTCTTGCGATCTCTCCCATAATTTTTATATCCAAGCTAGATTGCGACGCTACCAGCGACACAGTATCACCCTTTTGGTATCTAGGTGCAGAAATATACACTCGTTCGTTGACTTCACGCAGCCACAAATATAGACGTAACACGATAGAATTTCAGGGTAAGAGTCAAACCTTAAGCTAGGCACTAGATTTTGAACACTTGACGGTTTTTCCCTTTTCTTGCCGTTATTTGAGCTGTTGATGTTACATATTTCAACCAAAGTGGGGTTACGTTGCCTTTGACCGATCCGCTAACGACCTCCAAATCTCAATCTTTTCATAAACCTTGGAATTTATCAACAAATCTCATCACCAGAAACAATGTCCTCCTTAACCAGTAACAACGAAGAAGCTAATGACTCTCAGCGAACCTTCCTCGAAATAGCAATCTTCAACGCCTCCTCTGCTCAAATAGCATATACATCCTCCGCCGATCGTCTGGAGCTCTGCGCTGAAGGATCAAGTGTCAATGGCGGCACCACACCTTCTCTATCAACGCTAGAGTCGGTAGTTACCTCACTTCAAAGAACACAATCCAGCACAATTACTGGGAAACATCATGCCACTCCAACACAAGCAAAGAGATGGATACCGATATACACCATAATCCGGCCCCGTGGCGGAGATTTCGTCTATTCAGATGAAGATTTTGAGACTATGAAGGAGCATTTACGAGCTCTGAAATCAGCCAATTATCATCAGGTCGAGGAGAACAAATCACAGGAACGGGAAGGCTTTGGAAAAGTGAATGGCTTCGTATTCGGTATCTTAACGAGAGACAATAAAGTCGATCGAGAACGAAATGCGGAATTGGTGAGACTTGCGGCGCCGTTGCCGTGTACGTTCCATCGGGCTTTTGATGAGGTTATTACGACTTGTGAGAAGCACGTTTCGGACAGTGAAGAAAATATGCTTCTTCCTCAGACGCTGGTAGACGAACTTAGGGTCGTGATCGAGGCCGGTTTTGCGTCTATTCTTACTTCAGGTGGAAGTGGAATAAATGCAATTGATGGCATAAGGAAAATAGCAGCATTGACGGAAGCCGCTAAAGGCAGGATTGAAATTATTGCGGGCGGTGGTGTGCGGTCGACGAATGTGAGGGAATTGAGGAGGCAGAGTCCTCGTACGTGGTTCTTTCATTCAAGCGCTATAGTGGGTAATGGGGATGGACAGGTCGTAGATGTTGCTGATAGCAATGAAGTTTTCGCTCTGAAAAACGAGTTAATGGTGCCTTTAGGTTCGGTTAAAATGTCATCAAGTGCACCCAATATATAGATTAAGGAAGGTCTTGATATATGTGTATTATTGCATTTATCGTGTACAGAATTATCCAGTCTGAACGCCATACATAAACATCATTAACATATACATCGTTCTTTCCATGACCGTACATAGATTAAAGAGTCATTTTTGCGATAATAGACCAGTTGACGGGTTATACCATCGATTAAAAGGCAAGAGTATCAGCTAAGCCATCAAGCTCACGCTGATAGTTGCGATGCTCTCCAACCTGAAAGAAGAACTTTCCCAAGAAATCCGTCGCACCTTTAATCATCTTCCATCCTTCCTTGAAGCTCTCCGGTTTCTGCGGCCCAGCAGCACTAACCACGCCATACGACTCGACAACACCAGTGCTACTCTGCGTAGCAAACTGTAAAGCCTCAACGCCCGCCAAAGCCTGCTTGACAAGGTCGACTGCTTCACCTGTTGCACCCAGCGCTTTCAAGTGGCCGAAGGTCTCTGCTATCCAGTAGCGAATCTGTCCAATCTTGGCAAGTTTCTTGACGTGTGGTCCACCAGGGATGAAAGTCGCGTCAAACATTGTCGAGCGCATACCATCGTATTGATGGTCAGGTGTTACGCCCTTTCCGGTCTGGGGATCAACGCCATCTGCGAAGATGGGTTGTCTCTTTGTGCCGATGACGAAAGGTAGAGCACCAGCAGCTTTGACGGCGGTATACACCCCGTTAAAAGCGACAGAATCGAAGCCATCGCCAATGAGGATGGCGATGCGTCGACTGGCCACAGTTGGAACGCGAGGTTTGAAGTCAATCTGCGAAAGACCGCGAGCCTTCTTGCCGTGGTTTTGCTTTCCTGCCTTTTCGGGGGTCGGGGCGCCGACCATCACGGCAACCTTCTGAGCAAGTTCGAGGTCAATTTCTGCGATACGCATGGCCATGCGTTGATAGACAACAGGATCGTCACAGTGATCAAGCTCGAAACTGAAGGCTTTGGCGACGTGGTGCTTCTCGTACTCGGTAAGAGAATTGTAGAACAACTGCGCCTGGTTGTGATGTTCGTGAAACTTGGGTCCTTGGCTACGTTGTTTGATTCCTTGGATTCTCTCAGGGTAAGAAACAAAGCCGCTATCTTCGGGCTTGGTAGGTGGTACTGCATCAAAGCGGTTTGGCCAGTAGTTGACTGTTCCCTTAGTTATCTTGTGACGCATAGCTCCATCACGATTGTGATTCATGACGGGGCAGACTGGACGGTTGATTGGCAACTCCTCCCAGTTAATTCCGAGGCGAGAAAGCTGTGTATCAAAGTAGGAAAAGTTGCGTCCTTGCAAAAGAGGGTCGTCGGAGAAATCAATACCTGGCACAATGTGGCTGGTACAGAAAGCCACTTGCTCGGTTTGAGGGAAGAACTCGTCAATGTTCCGATTGAGTTCCAGCTCTCCAATAATGCGTAGAGGTACGAGCTCCTCAGGCCAGATCTTGGTGGCATCAAGAGGGTCGAATTCAAAGTTATCCTGGTTCTCCTCGGGAATGACCTGAATACCGAAATCCCACTTGGGGTATGCCTTGTTATCGATGGCTTCCATGAGATCTTTTCGGTGGAAATCGGGGTCCTGACCAGCAAGCTTCAAGGCTTCGTCCCAGACTAATGAGTGAACACCTAGGTGAGGGATGAAGTGAAACTTCACCAAGTGACGCTTGCCCTCTTTGTTGACGAGAGTGTAAGTGTTGACTCCGAATCCTTGCATCATACGGTATGAGCGAGGAATAGCTCGATCAGACATGGCCCACATAAACATGTGTGTAGACTCGGGATGAAGGAAAGTAAAATCCCAGAAGTTGTTGTGGGCAGTCTGGGCCTGGGGAACTTCGTTGTGTGGTTCCGGCTTGACAGCGTGAACTGTAACGGTTAGCATGTCTCTGACCATTACCTCATGATATTGACACACCGAAATCTGGGAACTTGACGGCATCCTGGATGAAGAACACGGGAATGTTGTTTCCAACCAAGTCCCAATTGCCCTCCTCTGTATAGAATTTGACTGCAAATCCGCGAACATCTCTGACAGTATCGGCACTTCCTCTGCTACCCTGCACGGTTGAGAATCGGAGGAATACGGGGGTCTTTCTAGATGTATCATTGAGAATACCAGCATGACTCAACTCGGGAATGGCCTGTTTCAAGGTGAAGTTTCCAAAAGCTGCGGTCCCACGAGCATGCACAACTCGCTCGGGGATGCGTTCGTGATCGAAGCGGTGAATCTGAATACCAAGTATGTTAGTATGTCCGTATCAACACAAGAGAGAAGCGTTAACTAACCTTTTCACGAGCAATCTGGTCTTCCAGCAAACTAGGACCCGAAGTCTTGTCGTTGACTACCTTCAGCCAGTGATCGGTATCAGAAACCGGTACTCCATGGTCAGTGGTAAACTTTGTCTTCTTGTGAACATCAGCGGTATCGCGCGAGAGGTCAATCAACTTCTTGTCTTGGCCGGCGGCAGACTGAATAGCCTCCTGGGCCTTGTGAAGGCCTCCAGCAACAGTGCTCGTCATGGTGAATGTGATGCTGTGAATTGATCTTGACAAACTTTGATGAACACCTGGAGAAACTGAGTTGTAAAAGTTTATGATGGGACACCAGGCCTTTAACTAGAAAGCAGAGGGATATGGAGATGCGATGACATGATGTCGTGTTCATGTTGGAACGTCATCTTGACGTGCGGGAATAGTTTCCAAATCGACAAGAAATTGGCCAATAAAACACCTGGCATTAATTATTCAGAGAAGGGCCTAGATCTGATCCTCTCCATACATTGTGTGAGTAGATTTTTAAGGCATTTGTCTAGATGAGCGGCCATCCTTCTGGCCGAGGCGTTTCAGACGACCTAACGCACATAACCTTGTTTAACATAGTAAGAAGACATTACGAGTCCTATGGATCCTTTAGGCTGACTTGATTTAGCTAAAATCTTGAATCGTTCGCCTTGTTGAAATCAAGTCTTCGTGATTGGCGGGGACAAAACCGAAGAATCCAGCAACTAACCATGACGTCACTCGTACTATAACTTCCTATTTCGGTAATTTGTTCTACCATTTCCTCTTTCGGCGATTTTAGGGCTAGCTGTACGTAATTTTCGTAGTGGGGTGCGCCTTTACGCAGCGATGCATCCAAAGATCATGGCTGTCTAGCTTTTGGCTGCAGCTTCAAATTTTTGAATGCTGGCTATGAAGACACACCAATAAAACCCTTCAACAACGGGATATTCAATGACCATGGCTAACCAATCAATTAGATTGGTCGTGCTACTGTGCTTGCGCTTGCATGATCCTTATTTTATTGGCTCCATAGACCCTAACATCCCTGACGTGGCAGAATCCTTGCTGCTTTACATAAGAAATGACCCCAAGGACTGGTATAGCGGGGTAGAATCAGCCTGATACCTAGGTAGAGACCCAACCTCAGCCATCTTATTTATCGTCATCCCACCCTCATAAACGTCAAAATGGGGCCACTAAAAAAGTCTCGCCACGGAGCGAAGATCATCGCAAAGCTTAAAGGCACACTTGGATTTGAGGATACGCATAGACACGATGGCGGCCAGGACGCCGATACCGATGAACGTCAAACAGCATCTTCCGGTGCAAGTGTCGCCGGTAAGATAGACCTTGATGACAGAATCAACACTAGCGACAGCACGCTAAATAACGGGGACGGAGATGGGGATGTGCGTGCATCGAGGGCTGACCGTCTTGAAACTTTTGAGACTACTTGTAATCATACTCCCAGCCAACCTGCGCAGATCCCCGGTACAGAGAACATGGATTCCGAAATGGCTAAAGATGAAACATCTGAACATAAAATAACTGATGTAGATCATGCTGGTGCTGCTGACAACTCTCCGCCAGAGTTCACTCATAACATTCTATGGGACGAAGCCTACCAACATCTCAAAACGGAAAACCAGGGAATGTTGGACGCATATGAAAAGATCCTGTCCCGTGTTTTCCTCAAATCTTCACCAAAACAAACACAAGGCAGTGATCCGGACAATGTTATTGCTCAAGATGCGCCTTCGAGAGACGAACAGATGAAAATCGTCGTCGAAAAAGGATTGGAAAAAATCCAACAGGCAAAAAAAGTTACGGAAGGGTATGGTAAATTCTTCCAGCTCGTGACACCCTTCAAAAATGTTCTGGATACTGGATTGCAAAACGTCCCTCAGGCTGCGTTACCTTGGGGGGTCGTGTCGGCAAGTCTTGATGTGAGTAAACTAAAGCTGACATGTCTCTCCAAGTGCTAACGAATTTGGTCTTTTTTTTTCTTGTAGATTCTTGCTAAACCGGCCAAAGTAGGCGCCGTCCTTTACACTGGAGTAAACGAGGTCGTTTCACGAATGGACTGGTATTCCGCCCTCACGGATAAGCTGCTAAAATCAGACGACATCAACGGGGACAGGCCGCTTGAAACAAGCAGGTTAGAGCTCAAGAATAGAATTCTGGATCTCTACAAAGCTCTCCTATTGTACCAGATCAAAAGCGTCTGTTACTACTACCGGAATCAGTTCCAGGTCTTCCTGCGTGGGCTTGTGGAACTTGATGATTGGAGTGGTGATTTGAAAACGGTGACCGATGCCGAAAATGCTCTTCGAAACGACTTGAACCAGTACAATCAGGAGCATATAAAGTTATTACTTGAAAGTACCCTCATCGTCGCAAAAGATCAGGGTGACTTTCGAAAGGAGATGGAACGCGAGAAAGAGGAGAGAAAGTGGTTGAGTGACTTGTACTGGATTGACCCGCGGGATGAAGTCGAAGCCATCAAGGCGAGGACAGATGACCTTGTTGGTGCTTCATATCAATGGGTCTTGGCCACCAGCGAGTACAAACGGTTCGCTGATTGGGAGGCGTCGGGCTCCCATTTGCTCTGGATCAAAGGACAGGCAGGCACTGGCAAGACTATGCTCTTGATCGGCATCATACGCGAACTTATGAACCAGTGTCTATCCGATCCGAACTCGCCGCAAGTGGCATACTTTTTCTTTCAGGGCACGGCCGACCAGCTGAACAACGGGGTTGGAGCCCTTAGAAGTCTGATCTGGATGCTGGTTTTACAGCAGCCGCATCTAAGATCGCATTTACGAGAGATTTACACCACATCCGGATTCAAGGCGTTCGAAAATGATGAGGCGTTCGAGAAGCTATCTCGCATTCTTAAAGACATGTTGACCGATAAACGACGAGAGCCCGTCTTTTTGGTCGTTGACGCCATCGACGAATGCGATGAAAAAGCCGTAAAGGGGACAAGAAATTCTGTAATTCGACTTTTAAAAGCTCTTCTGTCATCTCCAATGTCAACCTCCAATGTCAAGTGGTTGGTTTCGTGTCGGCCCTTGCCCGAAATTGAAAGCGAGATGGTAGGGACTAGTCTGCTCAACAGAAGTGTTCTTGACCTTGACCAAGAAAGCCTTGAAAAGCCTATCAACTATTACATCGACTACAAGGTCCACCAGCTGCGAGAGAAAAGCCATGAGGAGAGCCTTCTTACTAACGTGGCTGGAACTTTACGACGGCGAGCTGGAAACACTTTCATGTGGGTTGCATTAGTATGTAGAGAGCTGATGGTTTCCCGAGCTCGTGTCTGGCCTGAAATCCTCGAAACCGTCCCAGAAGATTTGATGCAGTTGTACCATTATCTATTCCAAAGAATCGAGTCAATGAAATGGGAAGGAGACGTCAAGGATTGCATAAGAGTTCTCGCTGCCGTCATGGTTGCTCCCCAACCTCTAACGCTTTCTGGAATTGGTCAGCTAGCTGACTTACCGTCTACAGAAGAGGCAAGACTAGTAGTGAAGTTATGCGGCTCTTTTGTTATGATACGCAACGATCACGTGTATCTGATCCATCAATCTGCTCAGGACTACTTACGCTCGAGGTACAAAAAGATGGAGGCTATAGTGCAAAACTTGGGCCACGCAGCGATTCGTCGCCTAGGAAACGAGCAAAAGTACAAGGAAGTCGAATATCTTCTTTCTGCGCTTTGGATGTCACGCGAATTACAGCGCTCGTCGAAACAGTCTATCGTGCTTGTAGTTGGCCATCGCTTGATCATGGCGCGCTACTACATAGGCCAACTATTTCCGGCACTGAAACTTGCAGAAGATATCTACTATAACGTGTGTCGTTTCTGTGGTGATCGAGATTTCATCTCTTTGGCATTTGGCCTTTTAGTGTCGCAATTGTACAACACTTTGGGCCAACACGATCAGTCTAATTCTCAAACGTACTATCTAGGAGCTGCGAATGTGAATGCGAATATCTTAGAGGCGTTAGTTGAAGCTAACAGTGATTCCGATGAAGACGAAAATATTGAACTTGGCGACCAAACGCCTCCACAAGACATTGCATCTCCATTGGACCAGAAGTTTTCTACTGTCGAGTACATACACCGACATCTATATCTATTTAAGCTTGCCCTTCGACGTCACGGGAAACCGCTACCGCCCTTTTTCAATCAGTATAGAAGGCTCAGTGACTATTTTATCAAAATGTTTCCAAAGGAACTGGGGGGTATGGAATGGGATCTGAATATTCATGGAGCCAGTGAATACGAGAGAACAGATGATTTGCCTCCTTCCAGCCTTGATGATTGGGGTCTGACAGCTAGTAAATAGCCTTGAAGTAAGAGGCTAGTCGTGAACGGGTTCGGATAGCTCGATGAAGATGGTTGCAGAAAAATCGCATTGGAGACAAGCTTCATATTTATTCGCAGAAATTCTGAGCAGACTTCGTTTTCCATTGCTTTGGTCCGGTTGTACAACCTAGATGAAACAGGACGATTCAAAACGCCCCAGGCCTCCCCTGCTTGCTTTTCAATCGATATATCTCCGTAAGTATCTCAGAGTGTCAATGGATATCGAGCATTCCATCGTGCATACTAGTCCTCAGGGACATAATATAGAGGCTAGCGCTCTATGTACAGCTAAACTAACTATGTGTCGTACATATAGCTAGAATAACTAGGTAGAAGGAGAAACTTGGTATGTCCTTTTTTTTCCTTCTTAGTAATTTTCAGGGCCACATTCCTATGTGCATAGAATACATAGTTCCTATAGATTGGCAATTTTCCCTTCCCTGCTCAGTTGCTTAGCTATTTCCACCGTGTGCTTCACGGTCTCGCTACTCATTTTCCAGTAGTAATCCGTAAGCTTCTTGTGTTCGCCGCTGCCCTCTTCCACATCCGGATGATGCCACTCGTAAGTCGACACCATGTAGATATCTGCCTCTTCAGCTCCACGTGAGAGAATATTGGTAATCAAAGTTCCAGTTGAAGGGATGGTAAACGAAACCTACGACATTCCATGAGGACAAAGCACTATGCATAAATTCATCGGCAGTATACGGAGATAGACGAACCATGACAGGCTTCTTGAGAACTGCAACTTCTTCGATCTCAGCTTCCTCTCCATTGACCGTAACCGACCTGATCAGACTAGTGAGTTGTCCGGTTTGGTCGTCATGTTCCTCCCTGATAATCCGACAAGCTGTAATGGATTTGACAAAAGCGACTGGGTTGCGGCATTTGTGTTCCAGGACTTTCCAAAAATCGGCCAATGTCATGGCGTCGGTATCATTAGAGGAATTTGTCGGAACAGTGGTAGAAGTATATATAACAACCATGATGCAGCTTGCGTTGCTTGAGAAGACGAGAAATCACCAGGGCATGCGTGAACAAGAATAGAAAAGAACGAAGAGATAGATCAATAAATAGATAGCCATGCGCACTAACGCATCAGACGATATTCCAGATTTATGATAAATGATAAATTAGTACAGACTGCTGTTCAATGGACGGATATAAATCTACCTAGGTATTCTTGAAATTCCATGGTCAAGATATCTGCAGGGTCGGACCCTAGCCCGACTCTACAGCCGACCCTACAGCTTACTACATATATGAACTTCAATTTGGTGTTTTGCCTCGATGTCAATCTACGACATAAATAGCACCAAACGAACGCCATTATCGAGTTGTAAATCTATATCTCACGCCTACTCCGTGTGATTACACACATATTATTCCGTGTTGCCCAATATATTACTTGACAAATATCGCTCCTCTTCAAATCGGTCTTATTCTCGGTTCGACCGGACCTAATCGCATCAGCCCTCAGGTGGGCAACTGGGTCAAAACAATCCTTGAATTGACTAAGGCTTCGAGCCCCGAGTTCTCGATATCCATGGTCGATATCGAGACATTCAGTCTACCTAATTTCAATGAGTCGGTTCATCCTTCGTTGATCACCAACCCTATCGAAGTTTACCAGTCAATCGGCATGTGCTTGGAGTCAGGAAATTGCCAAATACGACGCATATATTGTTCTTTCTCCGGAATACCACGGGGCCATTCCTGGCACATTTAAATATGCCTTGGACTTCCTCTATCATGCCTGGACCGGAAAGCCAGCCATGATTGTGACCTATGGCATCATGGGCGGCGCCTCCGCCAGTGACGGTCTCCGTGTGATTCTCGAAAGGGGATTCAAAATGAAAGTGGCTTCATTCGCCCCCAAACTGGAGTTCCCTGGCCGAGACCCAACGAAGAGTAACAGCAGTCAGGCGTTGATGGAAGCGATGCAAGGAAGGTTTTATGCTGAGACCACGAGTTGGGAGAGTAAAACAGATGAAATCGTTGAGGGATTCAAGGAAATATTGATTTCTACTGCTGCAAAGTAGACATTCATTTGTGAAATTATCAGGGGAAAAGGAAAATTGATATGGACTTACAATTGAAGCCAGCTGGGAAAGACGGTTATGAAACTCAACTTCACGGTAGTTAGGAAGACATAGCTCAGACGTTTGACCAAAGCAAAGATCTTACCGGATAATTTCCAGCTTTTAGAATAGACTTTCAAATACTGAAGAACTGATTCGACAACATCCTTATTCAATGAGCGGTCAGACTGTTCCGGGTTTTGCTGCAGACAGGAAAGGGCACCAAGGTAGAAGCAGTGGTGGGACCAGATTGGAATTATTGGAGCATAATGGTAATGCCAATCTGGGAACTGCTTAATGCGATCCATTATCATCTGAATAGACACCGCCAGGACAGAGCAGGTGTCGGTCAGTCTCTCTTCATCATAGCCCTCATCAGTGATATCGGCTGTCGTTATTCCATGGAGAATAATCATAGCACTTAGTATGTCAGAGCTGACTATATTAATTACCTTCAACTGCACAGGCTGCACTCACTTGACGCAAATCGCAAGAGAGGTGCAATTTTTCCCCTGTCCCATGTTCCCTTCTTGAAGCACCGCTGTGGCAAGTGTGGTCAATTTCCGATCGAGGTCATTACAATGGCCAGGACTGGGAACTCTATGAAAATGAGCCCAGCGATCCAGAATTACTTGTTCCAGCAAATAGCACGCTTGCACAAGTCGAGTATAATATTCCAGTTCCAAATCATTCTTGCTTTTGTGTTCTTGGCAGAAAGATTGCGCATATGGAGTTTGAGATGTCGAAGTCTGGCTTCCATTTAGAAATAATTCAGTTTCTCGCTTCTTTGCAGCGGCAAATTCTGGCACTGGAGGGGCCGGACAAACGAATGTTTGGGATACGGCTGGGTTGTCTATGGCAGCTGCCATGATAACTCTGAAAATATTGATACGTCAACTATGTCAATATCGACTGGGCTGTGGGCTTCACCTTTCAAGAATAAAAAGACTCCACCATATCTGTTTGGAGCGTGTCAACGTCGTGCTACAACCAATGCTATCTCGTTCAAGAAAAAGACCTGTATGATCAGCGAGAAGAGCGGCAGACGCAATAGTCGTCATGGTAACTTCGATCATGGCCTGTAGGTACTCATAAATCGATAGAAGTAAGCCTACTTGCACCAACCTTTTACTACTTCTTCTTTGTGAGATAAGAAGAGTGAAAAATCCCTTGCACTTCGAGTAGAGTTCTTCCACCTCCAGGTGGCTTTCATGGCCACATATTCGAGAAAGTAGAAAACAGGAGTAGATCAATAGAGATGATTCACTATCAGGAAAAAACAGGATACTCGAGATGCATTCATCCAGTTCACTGGACACAACCACCGGAAGCCATTCGTTCAGGGTTTCCAGGCAGGGTACGCATTCTGAGCGTATATCGTGACCTCTGGAGGTTAAAGTCTCCAGTGTGATCGTCGTCAGATGGGTATCTATATAATCTACCCATCTTGTGGGGGGATTCGACGAGGAATATCCATCTTGAAACCTCCACGAAGAATCACTAGGCATGAGGTTGATAGAACGACGTGGGAGTAGTGCGCGACCAAGACTATCCCCCCCTCCGGTATGGCCCAGCGGCTCGTCGTAACGACAGTTAAGACCAATCCTATGGAAGATCAGACATATAGAACTCAGTCTAAGGACCACATACTACCTTGCACATCGCCCACAGCGTGGAATTTTCTTGTCACACTTTTTCTTCCTGTTACGACATGGTATGCAGGTCATACTTGATAGTGGGCGCATGCTCATCTGCAAACTGTGGTCAAAAGGCACTGAGAGACGATGTTGAGGGTTTGTTTGTTATTCATGGTCTAATGTGTACCGAGCAGTATAGTCCATGGCACAGTTGAAATGTGTTATTGCGTTAAAGAACCCCTCGTTAGGCATTACTGGTACATACCTTTAAGTCCGGCCGCTTTTCCCGACCTCGCTAACACGCACATATCATTGAATAAAAAAGTGATGTATTTATGTAATATGATACAATAAACCCGGGTTAAAACAAGTTTTGTCGTAACAAACTTATCTCCGTCCAGAAAATAAGGTTGCTTCATAAATGCAATGGACATAAACCTTAGAAGTCAACCCTATAGTTAACAAATGCCAATGGATCTCCATAGTATTTTTACTTTCTGGCTGTTATGGTTTTATAACTGTCTTGCCATATTCCAAACTTTCAGTGTGACCTTATGATTCCTTTCCTTTATTTTATGAATCATATATTTAAGTCCATATGCAGCCTAGCCTCGGCCCCGGGACCCTTAGGACAACGGGGGCTCGGCCCCTAACGGTCTCGGGCGTAACGCAAATCCGGGCTCTCATCTCACCCCTATACGGCGTATTCGCCGGGGACCTTCGGGCGTGCTTATAGGCCACTGTGCCTATAAGGATCCCTCTTTTACTTTGATAAAAGTATAGATTGTTTGGTAAGTACATAGTAGAACCGCGAACTTTAATTTGCATTTTAATTCGAGATACTCTCTAAAGTAAAATGTTTGGTGCCGCATCAATTCCCTCTAGCTCGCCAGCCTGCGATTGTATGTGGAAAGTGAGCTCAAACCTGGAGATGCACGAGACTACTTTCAAGAACTTTGGTAGAAGTATCTGATATTCACCATCGAGTTTGACACCTAAAAAATCGCAACTCCGTTCGGAGGACTAGCTACACCACCAGGAACCTATCAAGCCAATATTAGCAAACATCCTCACTCTCAATAAGTAGTGACAGGACTCACCCTTAATGGCATACTACTAAAGAAAAACGACTATCTCTTCCTAAATATATCGGAGGAAACGTGTTCTTCAGATGTCGAGGCTCGTGCATATACATCAAGAAATTTGACTGGCAATGAAATGTTAAATGAAAGGCGATTTGAATGTTGCTATTCTTGTAACGATGGTTAGCTAGTAAGAGCCTTTCAATCCCCTAACATCATCGACATGGCCCTCCAAACTCCATCTAGGCACCTACAGAATCTCAACCCCAATAGACCAGAGCTGATGAAACAATCATCCCTCCCATCACCGCAAAGCCCATCCGTCCTGTTTCAAGCTTGATCCGGACTCGGTCCTGAGGCAGATCCATACACCGAAAGACAAGCAGAGCAACCCAGACGCTCGCGATACTGACCGAGTTCGGCCATAGATGGCATATTAGCAGGTGGCGCCGGATCCATGCCCGTGGCAGCTCCATCAGCCATCGCGACGACTGCTTCGAGGGGACAATGAGCCATGCGGCGGTGCCATAGAGAAAGGAAGTCCATGACCTCTTGGCTGAATTGGTGTGAGGACTCGATATATGGCATTTCGAAATGTAGATGTGTTTCGAAGGCTTCAGTTATTGCTGGGAAGGCGCGGGGTATCTGAGCTTTAGTGAATGAGTTTCACCGCATCAGAGGACGTTTACTTACTTTGAGCTTGAGATGAAATACTTGATACGTTTGGAGTTTGCAGGGTGGAAAGGAGAGTCTTTGTCCCAATGATCCTTCAAAGGTTTGATGGTGAACGATGAATCTCAGAAATTACTCGGCCGCCTTGAAGGAATGTTGCCGCCCTGGCGGTGCTGAAACAACCTCAATAGGCATGTTTAGCCCAATGACGGTGCGGCAATAATGCCACCTATATTGTCAATCAATATCATGCATTTCAATATCAAGCTTTCGACTTGTCGAGTTTTCCGGTCTCTAAGTGAATTTCCACCTTGGAACTTGGATAAACAGCTGTTCCCCTCGTTTTCTGTACTTCCAGTACCATGAGCCTCTTTAATTGACTCTCAATACTCTCGTATTCCCAGCCTGTTGGCTATAGCCCTTTGCAACTTGATTAGAATACTACTGGCTTCACTACAAGCTTCTTGGGGTCATTGACGGTGGAGTATACAACATGCTACTGTAACTACTGTGAAAAATATCGAGTAATCACATTTCTCATTCAAGCCATCAATGACTATAGGCGACTGTAAATATGCAGCTACAACGTGAACTTAGCGTTATCTGAACCCAAGACCCAATCCTTGATCCATCCGCGAAGCCACTCGGCCTGAATCGCATCCAGACTTTGCAAAGAAGGACACATCTTCGCAGACTGCTCAATTGCCAGTGGCTTCTCTTGATTTGTGTTTGCCATGAGACTCTCAAAGAAGTCCAAAAGCTTCACTGCTGGATTTTCACTAAGTGTATCGGCAGTCACCGACTGGTCTACTTGAACGCCATTACTTGTCGAGTTTGCGCTCGATTGTAGGAGCTTCAGCCAATCTTCGTATTTGAGTACACTTATGGCAGATTTTGATGATGAACCTTCTTCCAGAGCTTCGACGACTGCCGGGACGAGGCTTGGCCAGCTTATCCAATTCGGGTTTATGGGATGATAGACTTGGGCTCCTGCCGATTCAGGAGAATGCGACTCGGCACCAAATGAGATTTCCAACAATAATGTAGCAAGCTGGTCTATAGGTACCCATTCGATCCGGTCAAGAATACCGGCACTGTCCCCGTCTCCTCTAAAGCCAAGCGATTCGGGGATGGCTTTGAGATAGTGAGAGCTGATAACCAGACTTGGCAACCATTCATGGCGATTCCATCCATGCGGAGGGCCTTGTTCTGGCGTTGATGTACCTGCGATTTGTCCTACTCGAGCAATCCGGACTTCTGCAAGACTGAGCTTCCTGGATGCATAGTCTAGTATCCTCTCTGCGACGTATTTGCTTTGACCATACCCCATGCCTGCAGGACACTTGGTATCTGTGATGATTTGCTCCGGGACAAAGTCGGGATTTGCACCGGAAGTTTCATGATAATTTGAGACTGCACTGACAGACGACAGATAGACTGTCGACGCTAAGCGAGGTGCGCCAGTTGCAAATGATATAAGACCTAACACGCCATCCAAGCTTGATCTGAAGGACTGCAGGGTCTGGTTGAAGTTGACAGGCCATGCGTTGTGGATGAAATGGGTCACAGTTGACTGCAATTTGTGATACAGGTCGGGATCGGCTAGTCCAAAGTTTTTCTTCGCCAAATCCACTTTCAAGAAAGTGACTTGGGCTGAGGGTAGTTCAGTATTTATTTTTCTTTTTGCGTTTCGGTCTCGTTGAAGCGCCTCGGAATCGGATGCACGATTCAGGCAATAAACGTGGATCACCTTGTCATTTTGCAACAGCTTTTGTAGAATATAGGATCCGACAGCTCCGGTTGAGCCTGTTAGGGCTACTACTGCACCTTCGCTGGTTTCGACCTTCTCCGGTGGGTTTGTCTCACTTTCGGACTGCGCGATAGAAGCAGCAATGTCGTCAATTTGTTTTTCATATTCTGCCAATGTCGTCGAAACGATATCCACACTCGTATCCTCGTTTGTCTGAGACATTATCGTTTTTGTGAGCAAGTCGATGGACGGGCTTGAATAAATGGCGCTTGGCGGTATGTTGAGTTGCCGGCTCAATTGCAAGACCTGAAGAGAATCCATTCCAAGTGAGAAGAAATCAGTATCATTGGACAAGCTGGTATTCCACCGGGTAATTTCAGAAACAAGGTCGCCTAGTTTTGTAGACACTGCTTCCGGATCAGTCATGTCGATTAGACTGAGTGCCGGCTTAGATGCAAACAAGTCTTGCGCTTCACGTCCGGCGTAGAACTTTTCAATCTCCTCTTCATATAGGACAAGAGTCGCTGCTCGCTGAACGGTTCCTTTAGCAGCACGTGGCAGCGGTTTTGCAGGATCTGCGAGGATGATGTTTTCCTTCGCAACTCGGGCATGAGCAGGGCAGTCTTTATTAGCTGTCTGCACATTCTCCCATATTCTGTCAATAACCTGTTCACGCTCTTCTGGTGACAAGGGTTCGTTATGATGAAGCTCGACGATTAAGCATGCTTCAAACCGTTGGGCCCCAACCACTACCGCTGAGCGGACTTCTGGGTGCCGTGACACTTCCTGCTCGAAAGAGATGGGATTGGTCTTTTCGCCGTTCAAGAAAACGATAATATCGTCTTTTCGGGCACGGTATCGCCATAGCCCCGGTAGAGTAGGGTGGGGAGTCAGAAGATCTCTAGTTTCGTACTCTTGTAACTCTGGGAAATGAAGAAACACAGGTTGAAGTTCTTCATTCTCCTTGCTGCGCACAATGACCATCTCGTGCAATTCACCGTGGTGGTGGCGATATTCAATGTTGATGGCAGGGTGAATATTGATATATGCCCATTTATCCTCATTCTTGCTCCCGTCGGTTAGCGAGTGAACCTGACTGAGTAGACTGACTTCACTTGATCCTGTTGTTTGATACACCGGAATTTTCGATGCGACAAGATCACCGGCTGCTTGCGGTACACTTCCTCCCGCAAAGTAAAGATGCTTCAATTTCCGAGATACTAATTCCAAAGCATCCAGATCTTTACTCAAGTCTTCCAGAATAAAAGGTAGGACGAACGCCCAATCCATATCGACATGCTTAACCGCATCGAGGAACTGTGCTGTTGATAGTGGCTGGGTGGGTAAGGGGTACACAGGCACACAGTCATTGTATGCTGACACCATAAGCCCAAAGCCAATGCCGGAGATATGAAACGGTGCTAGAAAGGTAAACCAATGCCCGGAACGGATAGTGTCATTTCCACTTGAGAATCCCTCCGGTGCTGGGAGGGAGGTCAAGTTGACTGTGCGAGTGACAAAACGATGTGTATATATCAAGGGCTTGGGAATTCCTGTAGATCCGGATGTGTGTAATATGAAGATCGGTTCATTTTTGGCCTCCTCGTATGATTTTTCGTATGGATAATCAGGTGGTGCATTATTCTCATTGCCGCTGAGTAGTTCCTCAAGAGAAGGGATATGGATTACTGTATATGGTCCTTCTTCCAACAAAGCGCTAATGGCAGGGGGCTGTGGTTCGACAGTGACGAGTTTCGTACATTCTAGTCGTGAAAGTAGATTCAATTGCGCAACTTTGCTGTTACGCGGCGAGGGTAAAAACGCCTATAATTTGTTACTTCTGGTGATATCTCCACAGCTCATTAAGAAATGCACTCACTTTGTATCCGACCTTGATGGCGGCAATAACCAAGATAAAATACCTCGGATCAAACGGACCGATATATGCTATCGTCTCAAAATTCGAACTTGGTCCCAGCTGGTTATGTAGAAGCCATGCCACTTTATTTACAGCATGGAAAACTTGCTGGTTCGTTGCTGTTTGCAGTCCTTCTGCGTAAGTATGCTCCGAAACGGGATACTGCGCCCATGCGCCGTCCGGATTTTGCTGTGCGCGGCTTTTTAGGACATGTGGTAAGAGCTGCTGACTGTCGGATTGGGTGTCGCCTTTGCCCATTTTGTGTGACTGAGTTTCTCGTGGTCGTTTTGCTCTTGGTTGCGATTTGAGCTACTATGTATTTCTCACAACTTCATCAACTTCATTGAAATTCAATTTATTGCCGACGAAAACAAAATACATACATTAGGGTATGCTCAACTATTTATACTGGAGCCATTGAAATGAAAATTCACTCTTGAGGTGCCACCAAGACAGCCCTAGAGGTTGAGCTCGGAAAATATTGCTCTGCCTGTCGATGGTGGCCCCTCTTTTAGTGAACCCTCAGCCGAGCTGTGCACCTCTGTGGCTCGGTTCATGCAGGTAAGTGTTGCGATGCAATCTAATTGACTTTTATATCAGCTTTATACCGGATTTCGGCGATAGTTCGTGCTACTTTAACTTTGTCGCATTGGTCTTGAATTAAGTGAGCAACAATTCGGTACAAAGACATCCGATTTGACATTCATGGATTACGGTAACTTAATGATTTACACAACTACCACTACGACTTAAAAATTCATCATCCGCTACACAGAATATCATTCGAGTTTGCGCACTTCAGGCAAAATAGCGCAATGTCGATGCGCACCGAGGTAGCACACAGAACGGGTCGCCCAGTGTGGCTGGCTGATGCCAGGCATCGTTGACGTGGCCGTTCAGACCTACCTCAATTCGACAAACGTTAATCCTACCTGCTATTTCGAAAATCATTACCCTGCCTAATTTCTGAAGTCTACTCAATACTGCGCTCAGGATCCTGTGCTCACCTGGTTCCAATTGTCCCGACTTTATTCAACTTTCACTGTATCCCAGTAAGTTTGCTCCCATCTGGGATTCCTGGATTCAAATTTCACACCCGGTCTTTGGATGGCTAGTTCCAGGTTTTCCCCGAATTCTTTTTCAATGAACGAGACTGGATAGGTATTATGTTGGTGATACCAACTAGACCCAAAAGCAGCGCGCATACTAGATGATCTAGTATGGTAATATATAGCGAGCAACAAGGATCACGTGGAATCTAGAGCGAGGGCGTGGGCAATGCTCCAGCATATTACGAAGAGTCCCCGATATGATCTTGCCGCGGGTTGGCATCTCTCTTCCGTATGCCAGCCCGGTCTTTCTTTCTCTCTCTCTCTCTCTCTCTCTCTCTCTCTTCCTTTTTTTTTTGTTGTGGTTCCGGGTAAGAGAGATACGTATTTGCCGCTACTGGAAGTTGGCTGGTGGGCAAAATCTCATCTACTAGTCTTATCTGCCTATCCATTCCATGGAAAGCTAAACTTAATTAGAGGAAATCACGACCCCTGAGATGCTGCCTGAAGGTTTAACCAAACATCCCGCGGGCATCTACGCGGACCATTCATTGTCCAGGCTTCAACGGCTTTAAGATTGTGTTACCTACGAATTGCATCATGAGACGAGGCATCCAGTAGACGTATATATTCAGGGAAAGTCCGCTACTGCACAGATTTCTTCTCAAACTTCCATCATCTCACTCAATGCCTATTACTTACTTGCCGATGTTCATAGTTGTCGATGCGACCATTTGCTATTACAGTACTTGAATCGCCTCATTCTCTCTGCATCACGATGTCGGAACACATCAAAACGAGTTTTTTGATCATGTCAGATTCCCATGGTCATCGGCCGCTGTCGGGTGGGTTGACCGAACATATCGACGTTGCAATTCATTGCGGAGATCTCACAGACGAATCAAAGATCGAGGAGTTTCAGAAGACGCTACAATATCTTCAGGAACTGAACGCAGATCTCAAATTAGTGATCGCTGGCAATCATGACTTTACATTGGATGTTCCGGCTTTCAAAAAGCTGGTTGCAAATGCTGCGCAACCTTTGGAGCCAGAGCTGGTGCGAAAGACGTATGGAGATTACGGAGAAATCAGAAATCTCTTCTTATCTGCAGATGCACAAGCAGCTAAAATCATCCTCTTGGATGAGGGCTCATACGAATTCAGACTTCGCAACGGTGCCTTATTGCGCGTTTACGCTAGTCCTTTCACACCGTCGTTAAGTGGCGATTGGGAGTTTCAGTACCATCCAAACCATGGTCATAATTTCGAGATCCCGGGGACTGTCGACATCGTGATAACCCACGGTCCCCCAGAAGGAATACTCGATCGTACGGATGGAAGGTATGCTGGCTGCCCTAGATTATTTCAGGCTGTTGCTCGTGCAAAGCCTCGTCTACACTGTTTTGGACACATCCATGAGCGCTGGGGAGGAAAATTGGTGACCTGGATGAAGTCGAATTCGGTTCCTTCTCATCTCACACATATCGAAAATGACGAGTCCACTGTTTTGAGCAACATTTCACAGCTAGAAACTGCGCGTCAATCTAGTGATTTGACGTACTTCTCCGCTGATTGTGATGTAAATGATCAAAACGCTGATTGTGATGGAAAGATACGGACGCTATTTGTCAATGCTGCTCTTCAGGGGACTTCTGATATTACTCAGATACCGTGGATTGTCAATGTTCCGCTCCCTCGTGTTAGAGAATAGAACGACAGGGCTTGGGTATACGTTATGGGCTAGAAGGATACTATTTCACAGTTTGAGACAGCGACGGTCTCGCATCGATGGATCGATGGATCGTAGAAGGGGTCGTTATTATCATGTATAGGAAGAACTGTCATGCATAGGAGGAATTCATGTTATAAATGTCCGGGTGGTAGCAGGGTCAGGGCAAGTGGTCAGCCGGCGGGCTTTTGTCCTAGTCCCAGAGATGCTACAAACACCAGTTAGTGTTTTATCCAATTCCAGGTGGATATAGAGTTTTATTGGTTGCTTGAACGGTTCATGTATGATCAATCAAATGTTAACAAACCTGCCAACGGCCAATCAAGGGATTTCCTGTCAGATGACAGCTTGGAAGAGACCCGTGCCAATACAAGCTCAAACCGCCACATAGGACGGCATTACTCTCACAGGCGTGGCTCGCTAATTTTTTGAATCAACATTATCCATAGTCGTATCAAGTTAAACCATAGGATACCATGTGTTCTGACTTGTATAAGAAGAATTTGCCGTACGATGTCAAAGTTTAGGTAGCTGCGAAGTATTACAGCCCAAAACAGTGTCCTCGATGAATCAGAGTCAGACGGTCATGGTAGGATAAATGCAATTGGTTGCCTAGTATTCCAGAATGGTGTCTTTGTTGCCTTCGATATAAGGATTCATTGAGGTAGTTGCCTGGATATCATGGTTCTGAGCCAAATCAGTCGTCAATTGTTGAATACGTGGCTGCCTGCTCCCCTACTCCTAATGGTAGATATGAATGGGCCTTCTCGATATAATTGAGAATTACGAATGCTCCGGAATCCCCCAAAGTGATATTAGAGCATCGGGGCGAATAGCGTTGTCCGTGGAGTGCTATGTGGTAAGCAGTATGCATACAGAGATATAAAGATCGGTCACCCGGACATAACTGCAAACATAATACCTAGATGATCATTACTTGAATACTATATAATCACGTTCATGTGTATCGTCGAGAATTCTTTTGATTCAAGATAAAATCATTAGCTGCTTTCAAGGTTTGATTGAGACATTATATATGATATCCTTGTAATCGGTACCTAGGTAGACTTCGCCCTGCTGAATATCCTGTGAATTGTGTTTCCTTTCTTATTCAACCTTGGAAGTATTTCTGAGAGATATATCCAGGGTTGTTGCATCTAGCCTTTCTAAAATCCAGTTGGCATCCCTTTCTTATTTGTCAGATACTTTCTTCTTTTCGAAATGCCTCGTTTATCAATAGTGCTTTTTTTCCCCTGTGCAGTCTGCTCGAAACTCCATTCCGAAACCAAGCAAGTCTGCACTTAATTTGGATTCGGAAATCTCAAAAAATGTAGTTGTTTATGATCAAGATTCCGTATCAAGAGCCGCGCACATTGATATGAACAGGCCAAAAAATCACAAAGCTCCTATATCTTGTCCCATCTTTTAATTCACCATCTGGCATCGAGTCTAGGGAATAGAGATCTTATTCTGACTAAGATATAATTTAAAACAACTATAATACCTAGCAACCAATTGGAAGGGAAGGGATGAAGAAACCGTCAGTGTAACAACAGACATATACATGTGGACCAGTAGATAGTTCATGTTTCCAATGTTTACCTACCTGCGCCAAAACCTGGCATGCTATGCAACGCTAAAGAGGCATCATTATCCATATGAGGATACTTGCAGGGGATGCTGATGCAGATTTCTTCTATGCGATTGCGCTTAAAGTGTCACTTCCGAGAGGAGTCCTAATCTTCTACCGACATGCTCTCTAAATTTATGGTAACGAAAGGTGCTGGTCATGAAGAGGTTCCGGTTGAGCCTATAGGTAGTAAGAGTTCTCTGAGGAAATCCTGGCTGATGATTACAACCAATATGCAATCTTTGAGTACACAGTTTTTTTTACTGATTCTTAGTGTTTCAAGTAATCCAAGGTTGTATATTACAAGTAGTTACCAAAATAATTGTAGAGATTATCCAAGCCTGTCTAGATACACACAGGTGGGCATTACCTATCCAACCGCAGAACACAGCTCATCCTCAGAGTTGCAGACCTTGAAGCGCGACTATGAAAGAAAATATTGAGGGAAAGATCCTGTAGCACTCAGGAAAAAAATCACGGTCCAAAGTTGCCTCGCGATGGTTCATTTAAAATTGTTAAGGGATAGGGGCTAATTATTAGGGCTTAGGGTTACTCACAACCTACAGAAGCGTTCGCACACCGCCTTTATGACCGCCTACGAACCAGCCACTCCCATTCATATCCAGTATAAGCCAAAATAAATCCGGCAATATGCCACGCATTGAATGATCGCGGAACAAAAAAAGGAGTTTCCGCGTCTGCCATCTTCGCGCCTCAAGATTATGACTGATCGCACGACAATGCAGGGCCTGGTGGAAAGTTATCTTCCACGCGTTCAGCAAGTCTGGAAGGGCCTTGAAATCGACTCCGAAACCCTCAAAATCGGCTTGATTGCTGCGACTGTGTCGGTTATCGCGCTGTATGTGGGATACCTCTACATCCTGAGTTTGGCCGAAGCACCTGTTACGTTCAACGTGCCGCTACCAGAACAGCTACAAGCAGATTGGGAGGGGACGAAGTGGGATGATCTAAAAGGGGAGGAGAAGAAGATTCTTGAGGCCCAAGTTCAGGGCGTAAGTGGCATTCTGTCTACATTGGGTTGGTGTAGAGCTGACGGAAATCTTGATAGAAATGGAACACGGAGCGCATCGTGAGCTATTGCCCGGCCGACGGACGGATACTATCCACAAACATACCCCTTGCGACGCGCGAGACAGTCGACAAGGCCGTTCAAGACGCGAAACGAGCACAGGTTGAATGGGCGCAGACAACGTTTGCGGAACGGAGGAGACTACTCAAGACTTTACTCAAGTCAGCCTTTACAACCCACCATTGTCTCTCTCCTGAGCTAATATGTGAGGAATAGATACGTCCTCGATCACCAAGACGACATCGTGACGGCGTGCTGCCTCGACTCCGGCAAAACCAAAGTCGATGCCTCCTTCGGCGAGATCCTAGTCACGGCCGAGAAACTAAAATGGACAATCGACCATGGCGAAAAGGCACTTATACCAGAAAGTCGGCCAACAAACTTCCTCATGATGTACAAAAAGAATAGTGTGCGCTATGAGCCGCTTGGTGTTGTGTCTGCGTGCGTTTCGTGGAATTATCCATTCCATAATCTGATTTCGCCAGTCATTAGCGCTCTGTTTGCGGGTAATTCGATTGTGGTGAAACCATCAGAGCAGACGGCTTGGTGTTCGGGATTCTTTGTTGATATCATCCGTGCAGCGTTGATTAGCTGTGGCCATTCGCCGGATCTTGTGCAGTTGGTGGTGTGTCTACCACAAGTCGCGGATTCATTGACTTCGCATGCCGATATTTCGCAATTGACATTCATCGGATCCAGGCCTGTGGCGCACAAAGTCTGCGAGTCGGCAGCCAAATCGCTGATTCCAGTTACGGTTGAATTGGGTGGAAAAGATCCGTTTGTTGTGCTTGATGACTCGATTACTGTTCGTGGGTTGGAGTCTATTGCGTCAATCCTGATGCGCGGCGTGTTTCAGTCTGCGGGTCAGAATTGTATTGGTGTTGAGCGTGTGATTGCTCTTCCGGGCACATACGATAAACTCATTGAAATTGTAACGCCGCGGATCAAGGCACTGACTCTGGGTTCGCTGCTGTTGGATGCGAGGAATGACTCGTTTACTCCAGATGTTGGAGCGATGATTTCACCTGCCGGGTTCGCTAGACTCGAGACTCTAATTGCAGAAGCCGTAGAGCAAGGTGCGCGACTCATCCACGGCGGGAAACAATATCAACACCCTAAGCACTCGCGCGGACACTACTTTACACCTACATTACTCGTCGACGTCACGCCCTCCATGCGCATCGCACAAGTCGAACTTTTTGCTCCTATCATGGTAATTATGCGCGCCTCCTCTGTATCTAATGCCATCGAAATCGCCAACTCCACCCCATACGCTTTGGGCGCAAGTGTCTTTGGCCACAACTCGCGCGACGTCGAGACATGCGTCCGCAACATCAAAGCCGGGATGGTCGCCGTCAACGACTTTGGCGCGTTTTATGCCGTCCAATTACCCTTTGGCGGTGTCAAGGGATCTGGGTATGGACGATTCGCGGGCGAGGAAGGATTGAGAGGGGTGAGTAATTTGAAGGCTGTGTGCGTTGATCGGTTTCCGAAGATTGTGGGCACGCAGATTCCGCCGAGGGTCGACTATCCGATATACAAAGGGGAAACACCGAAAGCGAACGGCACCGGGGCGTGGGAGATGTGTAAGGGTGTTGTGGAGACGGGGTATGCGTTGAATATCGCTGGGAGGGTGAGGGGGATACTTCGGATATTGACCAACTCTTAGCCCATGTATATCACTGTATATCATCTACTATGAATTACGTATGTATAATATTATAATGGAAGAATATAATAATGAAATTGAAGTAAGATGTTGCATAAAGGGTATGATAACAGTAACACTCAGACAGGACAAATGGGGTAATCACAATCAAGTAGTAACACATAATCGTAAGCAAAGAGAATCATCCCATCATCACATCACTCAAGTCGTAATCGTGAGTCGATCGATCGAACCGTAACAGTCAGTGAAAGAAAGATGATAGCGAGAATAACGAGCGTCAAGAATCAAGAATCAAGGGAGCCTTTCTTATATAGCCGCCCTGGTGGTCGTGCGATGCCGACGATGTCTTCTGCCGCCCGCATGGCCGCAGGTAACGCAGGAAATGATCACGTCAAAGACGGTGACGATGCCGGAGATGATGGCCTGAAGGATTGCGCCAATGCCGTTTACGATGGCCATTAGGCAGCTGCCGATTGCGCCTAGGATGGACTCAATCTATCATTATAGATGTCAGTATGTCATATAATCCTCAGGGGACGTGATAGAGGGAGAGGAAGAAGGGGATGACGTACGCAAGAGACAACTGCACCCATGATGATAACTTTTGCTGGTTTGTTGGATAGGAAAGAGGTTTACTCGTCGTCGCTGTCGTCTTCGTCGATATAATCGTTGATACTCTTCACGGGGCTCGTGTAGACAGTAGATGTAGATGAGGAGGCAGTTGTTTGGATTGCAATTGGAAGCATGCTGATATGTTTTAAAAGGCTATGTACCTGGGAGCCAAGTGTTGCTTATATGTGTTTGTGCAGGAGGAAGGAGATGACGATGATATAAGTATGAGCGTATGACAGAGTGTGTATGTCAGTTAAACTATGTCAGGCAAGGGGCGTGATTGAAAACAGGCTGGTCTGGTGTACAAAGAGGAAAGTGGTACTATTTCTACAAGATTCTAGCAGTGAGACAGTGAGACAGCTGATGTCACTTCCTTGATTCTGCATCCTACTGGAATGATGTCGAGGGAGGAATGTTCAGCCAATTTGACGTCAGAGACAAAGGGCTTAGGGCTTTTGCTGCTGCAAACCCTAGCTGGTGACATCATGACTGGCACGTGCACTCCACTGCTCCCCGCCAATCAGATTTCTCCTGCTTCTGCCCGTTTGTCTTGTTTGCATCTCTCTTATCGTCTTATCGAATTATCCATCACGCCTGCCATCTTGAGAGAATTCGACCGTCCTACAACTCTTCAACCTTCAACTTCTCATACAACTCTCCACGCTCGTTCCACACTCGTTTTAGTATCTGTCCTTATTCACAAGACTCTGTCAAGCCCAAGACTGGCCCATTCTTTGCCGGTCATTTTCTTACCTGTTGTCCTTGTCAACCCTTCACAAACGCCGATCCAAACACGTGCACTCCACTAAACGGTTTCGGAAATATGTCAACACCCCACTCTGACCGTCACTGACATGACGCCGTCCCTGTCGTCCAACACTCCAATCAACACACCCAAGAGCCAACTACAGCGACAGGACACTGGCGATCCTGAAGAAGCTCGCGATGGTTTGACCGCAACGAAAAAACGCAAGCGCCGCCCAGGACGCCCCCTCCTCTCCTTCGCGCAACTCAAGTCTCGGAAAGCAGCACGTGAAGCTGCCCGTCGATCGAAAAACAAATGGAAGATTCCTTCTCAGTCGGATAGCTCGTCTACTTCACTTCTCGAGGCGACCAAGTCAAAGCGTCGTAATGGCTCATCCGCGCTCGAACAGTTACCGGTCGAGCTTCTGGAAAGAATTTTTCTGTACGCGCTTGAAACCAACTTTTGTCGCGCGAGCCCGTTCCTAGCTTCCGCCGTATCAAGTGAACGAATATATCGAACACTAATTCGACTCGCTTTCTTCAAAGATGCCGAAGATGAAGGTGGAAGGGATTGTTTGCCAGAACCAGGAGCGGGGCATCAAGTCAAAAACGCGCGCGAACGGATTGCAGAAGCATTGAAGCCTGCAGATTACAAGACCATGCGCCTCAACGAAGCAGATCGCGCCAATCTACAAGCTACGATTTTGAGATGTAGGTGGTGCAGCAAGAAGCGTATACTGGTTCAGCTTCCAGCATTGGCCCAGATGAACATTTGGAAGAATTGGGTTGGTAGGGGAATTGTCATTTCAGACCCCGTGCAGCAAGCAATTCTCGACGATTTTTTGAGTGTTCGTGGACAGGATGCTCTTCAAACTTTTCCTACGAGTTATATTAAGCCTCTAGAGGGTATTGGACCAGACGGTAACCCTTACTCAATGTCCATCAATCCACTGTTATGGATCAATATCTTTCGTTGGTCAAAAGAACGTGCGTCATTTGGTCCTTCTGTGATGAATATCCGTATCATACCGGATTATTTGCTACGTGGGCGGCGGACGGACGACGGTAAAGGGTGGTACTTTCCAGAAGAAGATATCGACTTCTTGGAATTGTTCCGTCAAGAATATGATACTTACGGTACAGGCCATGACGTTTCATTCTCAAGAGATGCTCTTCAATCTGGAATACAAACTGCAATTACTACTCGAAACATGCGCGCACTTCGTTCGCTTCTCAAGGTGGACGAGTTTTTCTTTCGACAACGATCAACTCATGAACCTCCCCAAGGATGCACCAACCAAGATACTGGCCAGTATTATGCAATTCCAGAGGATCACTTTCTTCAGGCTATACGACTACCGATGCCGGACGCAATGTATTTCTTCATATTGCTTTTACGCTGCAACGCAGAAAGCGTACCTCCTGACTCCTCTGAATTGACCCAATGGGCTATGGATTTGTCAAGTTACCACGAGAGCGAAGATATAGATGAAGTGGTGCAATCATTTGGCAAATGGTTATTAGATTTCATGATCGAATTGCCACGGTACGTTGATGAAGGCCGGCAAGTCCCACATCGAAAAGCACTATTCCACCATGGCGAACTCAATACAGAGTCCCAGATAGGAAAACGCTTTGGTGAAGAAGTATGCGATTACATGATCTTCATCTCTTGGGAGGATTTTTACCAAACGTGGTTCTTCCATTATTCTTATCACGTATCGAAGTCCTGGTCTACAGATATCCAATAGTGAACAATGAAACACATGATAAATCACATTTCTATACAATTCAATACCTCATCTCGCACTCTCCTATCCTTCAAAGAATCCCATCTCTTGTCATATAACAACTTCAAAAACGGATCATTCAGCCCCGTCACATGCCTCAACGCTTCTTTGAAATGCCGCGTCTTGACCGGCCACTTTTGAGGATAACTGTAGTCTCTCGTCGTAATATTCAACTCCAGCAACGTCGCAAAAGTGTCATAATCCCGATCTCGAATGAGTTGCCGCAATACCTGGTGCGAGCGTTCAGTACTATGGTTATGTTCATCGATATATGTTTCCTGAGACAGCAATGTGAGAAACTCAATTTTCTCACTTGTCCACGGCGCATGCAGCAGTTTGTCCGGCATGCGCGGCCTCTCATTCAGAGACGGCGGACAGGGAAGACGAAACATATCAATCTCATGGCTGACGGGCGACGGTTCACGAATCTGTATAGCACCAAAATGGAACCAGAGCGATACCCTCATATCCACCTCCCCTTGTCGTCCTCCTTCTATTGCTTTCTTGGCCTTTAGAATCAGATCCCCACCCCCCCTCCTCCCAGACTCGGCTTTATCAAACTCCATCGGCCGCGAGAACATCTCATCCAGGGCCTCAATTCCAGCCCGATCCTCCTTCGACACAAACACAAGACCAGCACCCTTCTGCCGCAGGACATGCTTGACATACTCCCTCTGACACTCCCGAAACAGTTTCAGTGTACTCCATCTACACGTCAAAATATCCTGCTGCAACAGCCTCCGCTCGGCATTCGACAAGGCCCAAAAATCTAGCGGCGATGGCAGGAAATCTTCCGTGAAGAAATTGTGGCGTGAACTAGGGTTGCAGCTGCTAAACGCGAGCCGGACGAGCCATTTGTAGATTATGGATTTTGAGAGTACGCCTGCAATGTGCGGGGAGGAGCGGGGGAGGTTGATGGATGGGAGGCTGTGGAAGAAGATTTTTTCGAGGAGTTCGGGAGGCAGACGCTCTAGTCTGCTGAGGTGGTGATGTTGTTGGTGTGGGTGTGGGTGTCGTTGGTGTCGTGTCGACAGTGGTGAGGATGGGGAGGTTTGATCCATTCACTCCTTCTTTCTCGCCTTATGCCCGTTGAAGATGGAGTTAGGTGGTCGGTCCGCTCGAATTCAAGAACTCTGGTGCTATTGACATGGACATGCAGATATGGACATGCCGTATTTGAGGAATATGAGAGCACACCGATCCGGTCTGACTATATGGATGCCAAAGGGCAGACACCATGCTCGCGTGCACAGTCAAGCTTTTTTTTTCCTGTTGCTTGCTTTTTCCGATCCTTGTTTGGTTTTGCCCGGGTAATTCTGTGATGATGGTCTATTGGTTGTTTATTTTGTACGATTCGGGTCCTTGAATCGGCGGTGTCACTTGCATATGTCAGTCTGAGCAGTATAACTATATATGTATACGTACAATAGGTGTACGTACCTGGTTATAGTTCGGCATATACTAGATAGACATATACCATAATATGTTATTCAGTAAAGACAGACTTGCACTTCTTCCTAATCGTGCTTCTTGTATTCCTTGCTAGAAATTAAAAGGCTGGCTGGCTGGCGTATCGACCATGAATAATGTATGGACCCGAGACAGCGGATAAACTTGAAATTTGGCTTCCGGCCCGTAGGTACAGCACACTGAACCAGGGTGTCGGGCGATCGTGTGAGTGCCCAATCAGATACCTGGGTATTCTGAACACTGACTGCGGCAGTGTGAAGAGGGTCGCCTGTCGCCTGAGTCGAAAAACTGGGAGAAAAGGAAAAAGAAAAGGAAAAAAAAGTGAAAAGAAGGAAAGTGAACTAGTATCTCGACCCTGAAGCCACCACTGCGCTCGTTACGCCTCTCGCTAGGTAGCAAGGGACTGAAGGGGAAAGTACTCTCGTACTAGTTGGCGCTAGAAGCCACAGTTTTTCATTTGGTAAGTTTGTATTAACCAAGTAACTTAGAGTCATAGACAGTTGTAGGTACGTAGTATTTGTTCGGCAAAGTATCATGAGGGGAAGTGGATCTTGTATGGACATGTCCCACCATCTACATGTATACCTGCCCTACCTACACTTACACGACGGACTTTATTCCGAAGACTGCATTCTGACTATCTTTTCTCTAAAGACGGGAGATTGGTTCCCAGGGGCATGGATCGGTGCCAGCTCAGCAGACACAAATGCAAAAGACGTGCATGTATGGATGCTACACATGATGTACTATGTAGTATGGAGGATCCGAGTTGTATCCGGTATATTATATATACCTGCCTGGGCCAACCGGTACATGGATGATCTCACCACGTCGGTAAAGAGGATAATTCCGACCTGGAATTGGGACACCCTTTATGGATATACGGCATTACTGGAGAAATACTACATACCCCTCCATCCGAGATTGAGGGCAATCCTTCATCTATAAATGAGGGGCTGTATTCGTCCTGTCCTTAAATTTGGGTTAAGGGTCGGTACATGACTCGCGCAATTTACTAATTATTGCACAACCATGTCTGCATTACTGAATGAAGATTTTAATCGTCGCAAACTTCTTCCTAGAATAGTTAAATACTTGAATACGTAGTCTGAAGTTTAGTAAATCAGGGTCCGTCCAGGACCCGGGGCTATGGAACAAAGAACTTTCGATGATCTTGGTGCTTCTGCATGGGATATGCATGTTCACTACAGAGTACATGCCAGGGTATATGGTACTGCGGCGTTGAGTCGGACTCGGGAGGTTACATATCTATCACATTTGAGACATGGGGTATGCATGCTATGCCTCACGAATGGAAGGATAATCCGAGCAATTGGATTGACAGGATGTTCGTGCAGTTCAACTGACGGGGTCTGGTGTCATGGCTAGGATCTTCGTGATGTTCCGGTTCTGTCGGATCGAGATGTGCATGTACATGTACATGTATGTATGTAGTTGAATGCTCATTGGCCTCACAGATGCTTGCTGGTGGTATACCTGCTTATTTCCGTCCTGTAGGCACCGACGGAATATGCTTTCAATCATCTTAACTACCCCGTGTTGGCATACCTCGTTGTCTCATAATGTTAGTCATGATATTTGTCATGCAAGTCTTGCCTTTTTTTTTCCTCGAGAGAGGGCGGGAAAATTAACCCAACCGGAGTTGCAGATGTTTAATATTTACCATTCTTTTTAGATGGGTACGATATTGATGGAGGCACTGGACCCCTACGGAGCGACCTTGAAAGATGTCCAACTCGGTCAATTGTAGTACTGCAGCGTGAGCCAGACCAATAGATGATGGAGACGCATTAGCAGACAAATGAAATACAATTGTAAACTGGGTCTTTCAACCCCTTGGAGAAGATGCGTCTAATTGAACACTTGGTTGGTTTCTATACAGGAACGACTGAATACACCTTCCACTCGCTTTGCTTGCTTTGCAGTCGATTGAAAACATTGACGTAGAGAGGAAAGATAGATAAAGCCATCTGAATGTAGACAGACAGGAAATTAATCTGTTTATAGGATGGAGAGATCTCCGAACTTCTCCTTGTATCCAGCTGGCATCCACTTGCCCTTGGACACGAGCGAGGCGGTCTTTTCGTCAATTTCGGGTTGGGCGGTGGCGACCTCGTCCTGTGATAAATTAGTATTTCCCATTGACAATCCAAGCGAGACGGAGGGGGAGGACGTACGACGGTGAGCTCGTCAAACGGCCGGGCAGTCTCAATATTCTCCAAAGTCTTTTGCAGATTCACCAACTCCGCCTCAACACGACCCTTGGTCTCTTCAGCAGACTTGATAGCCTGAGCCTCAAAGGCATCGATAGCCTTGAGCTGGCGTGCGACATCGTAGGTGGCAGGCTTGAAGGTCTTGAAGTGGTTTTCGATCTCGTCAATGACGGCCTGGTTCTTGAGCGTCTTGCGGTAGTACGCGAAGTCGACGGATTGGGGCTGCTCGGACAGCACGGTCACTTTGCGGCGGGCATCATCGTTGCGCTTCTTGAAGGCTTGGAGGGATGCTGCGGTTTGGCCGCGAAGGCCGAGAGAGCTGGTGACTTTGGTCCAGTCGATTTTGAGAGCGGCGCTACGCTGTGGGCCAAGAGTCGGGTTAGTTATCGATCAATTGTATCGTGCAAGTAATATCATCAGAGGAGTGAAGAGATTGACGTACTGGGGCAGCCATTGTGATGGTGTTGTGGTTATGAGCGGAGAAAGAACCTGACGTGCAAACTTGATGCTTCCGGGACGTTGAGTTGTTGTTCTTTGCCGAATCCGTCACGTGATCTCAGCCGCCGAAAGCCGGGACCACTGGAGAAACAGTTGCTAAGTTTAAGGATCGTATACTCATTTCGAATTTCAACTTTACAACATGTTGAGAATTTCTGGATAGATTATGATTCGCGGAATGTTCATGATTTGATCTACATGATAACACGGAGCATCAACTCATCCAGCTCCACAATCGAATAAGCCAGCTAGCGAAAAGGCTTATTTAAATTTTAGTTTTAGAGACAACAGAAAGCAACGTCACATCACGCTAAGCCTATATGCTCAGCGCCATAATCGAGTTGACGATATCATTGTCGTTCTCTTTCAGAGCCTTGACGGCCTTCTTTCGGGACACACTAGCTTGAGCCATGACGAGTTCAATGTCCTTGGCCTCAAGACCAGAGTCGTCCACTTCCTCGCCGTCATCCTCTTCTTCTTCCTTCTTTCCCTCGGTCTCGGGGGCCTTGCCCTTACCCTCGTGGGAGTGGTCGTGGCCGGCGTGTGGGTCGGAGCTGGCAGCGGCCTCGGCGGCGGCGAGCTGTTGGGCAGCGTTGACCTGGGACTGGGCGTTCAAGTCTTCGATCTTGGCTTCACCGAAGATACTATTCATTGTGAGCTGTATTCTGGGTAAAGGTCATGTTATATACGTACATCCAGGTGTTGGAGGAGGGAGAGCGGTAGACATCGGGCTGGTTGATGACGAAGAGGATCTATCATTGGTCAGCCACCATATTCACGCACAGATATTGTCGCTTCTGATGTTCATAATTGTTGTTTCATAGCATTTGCCAATCCACACGAGGTCTGTAGACTTACGTTCTTAGGTCGGCGGAGAGTAACACGGGTAATACCAGGAACATGCTTCAATCCGAGCTTTCCAATAGCCTTACGGGCCTTCTTTTCGTTGCGCGAGTGAATGGTAACGGCGGCACCACCGGGGATGGTGGGCTCCTCGCCAGCCTCGGACTCGGAGTCGCTGCCAGCATCCTCGACACCGGCCTTGGGGATCTCCTCATCGGGGAGCTCTTCGACTCTGGGGTTGGCCATGTTGATGATTTGATGTGAAGGTCCAAAAACACCTGTATATCAAAGCCCGAAAGTCAGTACTCGTTGCGCTGTTCTTAGCGATAGGGTCGAGGTCGGTTCAAGATTCTGGATGCGAGGAACCAACGTAGCGAGCTGTAAGGTTATAGGTAGTGCGGTAGTGGGAGGAATCGAAGGCAGAAATTTTGATCCCAGACACAATTGACGATATGAAACTTGAATATGACGTACCTGAGGGTTGCTGGAGGGTTGCTGGCGGAGTGTATAATTTTGTTGTTCTTTGGTGGTGGTATTGAAGCCCGCTGTGCAAGCTGTGTGAATTCCCACATTCAATGAGGGCCGATGCGCCATTGGCCTAAAATGGCTAGTGCGCTAGCCGAACTGTGCCTGAGGCATATCGAGTCTTACCGTTCTCCATTCATTTTATATGCCAGTATACACTAAAGTTACAGCTGATAGACTGATTACGCAATTAAACGCAAAGATTGAACAAGTAAGGACATTTCTTCGCCCTGATATTACTTTTCATTTCGTTATTCCGTAATTCTCAGAATGAAATCGGCATGTCCTCTTTGCCGTGTCCTCCAGGATCGATCTGTAGTACAACGAAGAAAAAAAAAAAGGAAACATCTCATGACTCAAGTAAGAACAGTTAGCTAAAACCGTCCCGGATATCAGAAGTTTTGTTTTCCCCCTTTTTTTTTCTCAAATAAGATGGATGTGTCGCTGTTCAAAAGAAAAAGTTTATAATGCAACAACAGCAGCATGATCACATGAACTCCAGCCATTTTTGGAAAACCACCCAACTCAGAAGAAACAAATCATCTCCCCTGATTATTCTCCCCGGAACCTCGACTCATATTTAAGCGGAGGCTCTGACCTTGGCGGCAGCCTTGAGAACTTCGTAGCGGGACTAGAAGACGAGTCAGCATCGATCACCTCCAATGTGTATATGCATCTCTGCATTGCTGCATCCATGCATTTCTGCGATCGTATCGTACCTGTTTCTTCAATCGCATAACCTTGAAGCGCTCAAAGTCGGTCAAGTTCTTTCGTCGCTCAATCTGAGCATTCTTCTTGGCCCAGCTGCTGGAGGCGAACTTGCTGTCGATTTCCTCCTTCTCCCAGAGCTTGCGGACGGGGCCAGTACCGGCGGCGCGAGGAAGCTTGGGGATGACGAAGGGAGTGAGAGTAGCGTGGGACAAGGCGAGGGCGTGACGAGGGACGATCTTCTCTTCTTGAGTGGAAGGACCGTCGACGAGCACCTATATCATCGTCGTTAGTCGCTGAAACCATAATCCTCCTCGTGTTATGCTTCAATCCATTTAAATGCAAATCGACATACCCGCTTGTGGTCGATAATCTCAACAATGGTGGCCAGCTTGCCGGTGTATGGTCCTGAGCGGATGAGGACCACACGGCCGACCTCCACGAGCTTCCACGACGTGGTCTTGATATCGATATTGGCGGCCATGGCGAAGACTGTCTGCAGATCAAAGTAGAGTTAGCGGTGTTGTTTTGGAGCGTTCTGGCGTTTTTCAAATTTCAAGAAAGCGTGTGTGTTGTGTGTGTAGAATTCGTAGAAAGAATGGGCGAGACTCACGGTCGACAACTCCGTTTGTGCGGCGGTGGATGATTGTTGTCGAAAAGAACGTTGGAACAGTCGAAGTCGTACGTACTGTGCAGTGATCGCGAATTTCGGCTGCTGGGTGGAAGGGGGACGAGGGAGCCCACAATGAAGTCTCGCTTAGGCCGGGGCCAATCAGCGACTGTCTGCGGTTGTGTGCGGATTTTTGGTGCGGCCATCCGGATTAGGGTTGCTGGCGATCCACTTCGGGCTTAGCTCGAGATGAGTTGCGTCTGTTGGCGGAAGGAATGATTTTCCGTGCCGATGGGAGCTAAAGCAACTTTTCTTCCATCAACTTTGTCGGTTTCTTCATCTTGTTTACACTGCAACGACCACTAGCTCAATGCACCTGATTAATGAATCGGCGCATTGAGCCAGCTTCTAACTGGTAAGTCCTGAGATATATTCGTCTTCTTCCTATTTGCATGATGCGGTAATTTGCGATTGACCCAGTCTCTGTGAACCTCTCGCCGGAGGTTCGATACAGAACTGTCGTGTGATATTCAATTTCTTACATATTCTGATTTGCTTCTATTTGTCACTATATTGTCTACCAAACCATGTGTATTGGGCGCTTGACTAACATTGATTGCTTCAGATGTAGTTTATTCCTCACGATCCGGCATACCGTCTCCTGCAGGGTTTTTACTCGGTACGTTTATTTCTCTTGCACACCTACCCTCCCGATGATTACACCTTATCATGCCTAGATAGTAATTGACGCCTTTGGCGGTTGATATTACCTTTATCACCAAGATCTCTGAGGACCTCTCATTCGAACATCATTCTCATTGTCATTTTGATGGAATTAGACTAACGATTGTTCGTTGCAGATTCTCCAATATCTTTGAAATACAAAAGTCTACCATAGTTTATAGGATAGTTTGAATAGGCTAAATAAAATTATCATGATCACGTTAAACGCAGTTCTACGTACGTACTAATAACACCGCTGCATATGTCATACATTGTTATATAAACATCCAGGACCGCTCACTACTAGCAATCCATTCCAAAGGATATTTGAATTGCCAGACCATGTTTAAGAAGCTGCTGCTTTGGCGGCAGGTGGGCCTTCTCGTGACAAAACCCACATGAAGATGAACTGGACGACGTAAGAGTAGATGAAGAGGAACTGTGTGCGGCGGTTGCGTTGGCCGCGTGCCACAGTATGCATGGTGCCTGACCGCATTGGGGCATCACCGGTTGAGTCGGGAAGGAGAACGTATTTGAGGGATCGTAGCTGTGAACCATTAGCATACAAGAGCATACTAATCGTGGGTAAATGGTCCTGGATACTTACCAGGAAGAAAGCATTGGCAAGGAAGGTGTAAATAAATACAGCCCATCCAACCCAGCTACCAGTGCCGCGTGCCGGAGTGACAATGCCAGCTGCCAACAGAATGACAATAATTCCAACAAACTTGTAACCCGAGTAGGCTACCAAGTCAAGCAACTGCGAATCATTGCTAATGGCGAGGATATACATTGCAATCTTCAAGCAAAGAATCTCGAATATAACGACCGCCAAAGCAGTCGTAGTGATAGAGCCTAGTAACTCCGGATGGAAACTTCCGCGTAGACCAGCCATGACAGTGCAGAGCAGAATATACGTCACAAAAGCCATGGTGGGAATGTACATATCAGGCGAATTGAGGTCATCGCGAGGCGGAAGGAACACTGAAGCGTAATGTTGTTGCTGTAATTGACCATCGGGACTTGCGGTGGCGGCCATTCGAGCTTGTTGTCGTGACCAGGGCTTATGATACCAGGGAAATAGCACGAGCGAGAGCTTGCTCAGAACGTAGGAGTTGGAGACGTTGAAGTAGTGTTTCAGCGCGGGAATCGAGACGTAGCGGTTTATCTTCATCTAGTCAGTATACGGGGTGGACAAGCAGTATGTTTGGATTCGCTAACATTTTGCTCCATATATTCCTGACCGGCCATCATGGCCGTCTTGCCAACCTGGAATCCCATTTGAGCCGTTGGATCCGTTATGAACCCTCCAAAGTTTGGCGCAAATGTACCGCTGCCCCCTTGAGCGGGAGCCGGCTGGTATGGATTGTCATATCCCGACTGAGCAGCCGGGGGCGGTGGTGAGCGCATCATGGGCACTGTTGAGACATGTTGCGGTACAGGGTGGTGGAGCGGAGGAGATTGCGCTGGAAGCGGAGCGAAGGGCGACCGTTGCATTTTGACCAGTGAGTGACTATAGGAAATTAATGAAAGAGACTGTCTGTAGCTGGTGGTGGTGATCCTGACGAGGAAGCGGAGGGATAGGTGTCAACAAGTTGGATGAAGTGAAGTATAGAAATGTTGATGTGCATCGGACCACCAAGCTCCTTAGGTAACTACGTGGCCCGTGAGCGGCGGCCTGCCTCAGGCCTAGAAGCTCCCCGCCACCCTAAACAAAAGTCCGATCTTTCAAGATCTCACGTCAATCATACTTCGCACAATCGTACAGTCAAGCGCAGGATAACATAGAAAATGCTGGACGCTTTCGAAATTGTCACAACTTCTGGCGTGGTTCTGTGGTCCCGGTCCTATGCCCCAGTGGGCTCACATATTGTCAACAGTCTTATCAGCGAAGTTTTCATAGAGGAAAAGGTCGTCCCTACAGATGGCGCTTCGACAGCCTTCAAGAAGGAGAAGTACACATTGAAATGGAGAAGAGCAAAGGATTTGGGCTTGATATTTGTGGTATGCGTTGGGCAATCTGGGTTTCATCATGCTGTCCTGATAAAAGACTAATCTTGATTGATTGTTTCAGGCCGTATACCAGTCGCTCCTTCATCTCAGCTGGGTGGACAAACTACTGGACAATATTGCGATCATATTCGTGGATCTATACAAGGACCAACTCAAAACCTCAAGGGCGAGGATATATGAATATCCATTCGATAAATATTTCGACCAACAAATTCGAGAATTGGAGGATACCACTGGTCCTTCTATTGACGAGTATACCGGTTCATACGATGACATAAAGAAGAACCCACTAGTTGCATCAGACAACGGCGGTCCTCCTCCGCCATCAGACCCTTCACTTCTCACAGGTATGTCGCAGATTCTTTGTCTTCTTAAGTATTCCTACTGACGTCTAAAAGCGCAGCAACAGGCTGCGCACCCCGCGGCGGCGACTTCCAACGAAAGCTCGCCAGTCGCCACACCACAATCCTCCAGACCCGGGACTCCCTCCACGAACCACCTCCTGACGGCGAAATCCGGCCCAGCTGGTCGCGTATCGCGACGCGCGCGTAAAGCTGCAAATGCCAGTGCGAACGTTTCTTCAGGTGATGAAAGTGTGCGAAAGGGAAAGACTGGGAAAGAAAAGAAGGCGCGAATCTGGACCGCTGAAGGTCTCGCGGATGAGGATGACGGTGTCAACCTGGACTACTCGGCTGCTGCTGCGGATGAAGCAACCCCAGCACCTGCAGTGGAAGCGGTAGCTCAGGATACCTGGGGTCGAAAGACTGGCAAGGGACAATTCGTGTTGAAGGATCTCGGTGACGAAGTTCATTCGATTCTGGAAAAGGCTGATTCTGAAAAGGCTAAGGCTGGTGGCAGCAGTGGTATCGTCGGATCTAGCTTCGGCGCCATTGGAGGACTTTTCCGCAACATTGTAGGTGGAAAGACTTTGACGGAAGAGGATCTTGAGAAACCATTGAAAGCCATGGAGGATCATCTTATGAAAAAGAACGTCGCCCGTGAAGCCGCTCTACGATTGTGCGAGGGTGTGAAACAGGAACTTGTCGGGAAAAAGACAGCAAACTTCCAGAGCGTCGATGCTGCTTTACGAACTGCCACGGAAGCTTCTCTACGGAAGATCCTCACTCCTACATCATCTTTGGATCTGCTCCATGAAATCCAAGCCGTCACAGCCCCAACTGCTAGGGGACAATCCCCGCGCCCTTATGTCATTTCTATTGTCGGTGTGAACGGGGTTGGCAAGTCCACAAATTTGAGCAAGATTTGCTTCTTTTTGTTGCAGAACAACTATCGTGTATTAGTTGCAGCCTGTGATACCTTCCGATCTGGTGCTGTCGAGCAGTTACGTGTGCACGTAAGGAACTTGACTGAACTTAGTGCTCGAGAGAACATTGGCGAAGTCGAACTTTATGAGAAGGGATATGGCAAGGATGCAGCCAATGTTGCGAAAGATGCCGTTGCTTACGGAGCTGCAAACAAGTTCGACGTTGTATTGATCGATACCGCCGGTCGTCGTCACAATGACCAACGCCTCATGTCCTCTCTGGAAAAGTTTGCGAAATTCGCAAACCCAGACAAGATCTTCATGGTCGGCGAAGCTCTAGTCGGTACGGACAGTGTTATGCAAGCGCGCAATTTCAACCAGGCATTCGGACCAGGACGCAATCTCGACGGTTTTATCATCAGTAAATGTGATACCGTCGGCGACATGGTGGGAACGCTTGTGAGCATGGTGCATGCCACGGGCATCCCAATTGTGTTTTTGGGTGTTGGTCAACATTATGGTGATTTACGTGGCTTGAGTGTCCCTTGGGCCGTTGGACTTCTGATGAAGTGAGATGAATTTTAGCATTTCGTGTACTATTGTAGTTATAATCAGTATCAAAATCATCATCTTTGAACACATATGCAGCTATGCATAGCAATAAACAATGAATACATTGAGCTAGTATTTACAAAAAAAGACTTAGCTTTCCTTAGGGTTCGTCCCAGAATGGCAATTGCTCGAGACTAAACATTTTCCTAATCGGGCCCGCTTCGATCTACCAGCTCAAGCCTTTGTTTTAGAGAAGACAGGACTAGATGATTTTTTCAGCAAAAAGTTCTACTTAAATGCCTCAATGACTATGTACATGAAAATGAAACAGCTCTATCATATTATAAGTACGATCGCTAAAATGCATGTCTCGTTTCGAGATATATAGCCTGGAGCACCATTGGGCAAAGGGGAAAGAAGACTATCGACAGGAGACTTGAATATCTTATAGTAATCTAACTAGCTGATTCTAGGAACAGACAATTGTAAGGGTAGAGTGAGTGGTTCCTGGGATCGAATTCCTGTGAAGCATTTGTACTAGCAAGAACGGTGAAGCACTTTCTGTATTCAGAGGATAAAATATCGACAAAGCAACCAATTGTACCCAGAAGCCCGTCAACAGATCGGACAGCAGCTCGAAGTAAACCCCTTTTTGCCTCCTTCGAAGCACTCGCATTCCGAACAGCCCTCCGCAAGGCAACACCAAGCATACGCACACTGAGTACCGTCATCTGAGTAGATCTACTATCAGCATATTGTTCTATGGCACACAATGTTGCTTTCATGACCCTGAAAGTAAGAGGTGCTTGGCGTACCATTCCTTATGACAAAGCGTCCGGGCTCATGCTCGCTGATCGAAGAATGGTTAAGTGGAACAGCTCGTCGAGTCAGGCCGGTGATTGGGTTGAGGTCAAGGTCAAAAGCTGTAGGGTATGGAGTAGCCAAAATGCTGGTAGGGAGAATAGAAAGGATTAGACCGCTGTAAACGGTGGACTTCATCTTGTTCTGAGCTTATAAGCCGGTTGTGCTAGTACAACCCCAGGATAAGATATGTCAATGGTATAGATGAGGTTATAAAGGCGAGGATAGTATATACTGCAATAAGAGGAGACCGAGCGGACATCTGGGAATACAATCTGATTTATATTCCTTGGATTAGCTTTTCTGAAACAAGAACGACTGAAAAGTGCTGGCTTTGCATACAAACACCGAAGCCTTTGGACGCCTTATACGCCCTATACGCCCTATACGCCCTATGCGCCTTATACGCCTTGGACGCCTTGAACGCCTTTGAAGCTTTGCAGTGCTTGACTAAACCTTACTCTCTATACAGCTCCGAAAATCTATTAATCCCTACTGAGTACATGTCATACTGACAAGATTCCTTTACCGCTATCCCGAATATGGTGAGCACAGCGCATATATCCCCTCGTATGCCCTCATTGAATAGCTGGCTTTCCTCAATATAAGGATTTGCTAGGATTCTCTCTTATTAAACTAGTGTGCATAGTCCTATACTATCCCGAGCTAGGTGGTAATCATATCTCAATTGAACGATCATTATGAAGTACTTCGTTGTTATGTGCTCTAATAGTCTTTATTAAATAAAGCTCTCTTTACCGACTTGTAAAGCTGCAGCAACCTCATCGATCGCACATGCAATAGCCCCAGGCCCTTGTCTTTCATCCTGCGCAAGTATCCTTTTCCTGCTCGCTCGAAGTTCCTTTACCACATCGGACCATTCTACACGAGACCTGGTCTCCTCAAGAATGCCAGAAGACATATCATCAAGATCAACGGGGATCAATTGACCTTTGATTTTGCGAATTTGCCCGTCGACAATGACCATCTCGATATCACGAGCGGATGAGTGAAATACAACCGCAGCAATGGGATCCTGGTCTGCGGCGCATACCATTGCAGGGCTAATCCCGTCAAATATTATGACGTCGGCCAATTTTCCCTCTTCTAACGATCCAATATCAGCAGCCATGTTTACGGCACGGGCCCCTCCGATAGTTCCCAAGAGGAAGCCATCTTGAGCAGTGGTTCTCTGATGCTTCGGTGCTTTGCCCTGCTGAACCAGGGCTTGGTTTTGGCGCCCTCTCTCAGCTTGTAGAGCCAGTCTCATCTGGGAGGGCACGCTTGATCCGTTGTTTGAGTGACAGTCCACTCCTAGTGAGCAGATCTCGCTAATATCCTCCTGAAAACATACTGGATATCCTAGCCCCATTTGTAACTCGGTTTCCGGCGTGGAAGATAGAGAAACACCGCCACGAATTATTCTTTCGGCATCTGCATCGGTCATACCGGTTGCATGGGAAATTAGAATGTCAGAGCCCAAAAGATCATATTTGTCGAGGGTCTCCAAAACAGATGTTTGTCCTACGATTCATTCTCAGTTCAGATGTGATGAACAAGAAATATTTCTATGAAATGGACATGAAACTTACCTAACACAGCGCCGCGCGCATAGTGAGATGTGATAAGCTTCGTACCACCTCGGCGACATCGACGGAAAAGATCGACAATGACATCCTTGGGCAGGAAAAACGCATCAAATGCTAAGCCAACCTGGACACAACCGTTGCCGAACGGCCCCGTTTCAGCTAGATGGACAGCTTGATCAACTGCCCACTGAGGAGTGATGCAAGTATCGATTGTCAAGCTTGGTACACAACTTTGTACTCTGGAGCCAAAGGAATACCCAAATATGGAGCGAATGCCGGATGACGTGGAAGCTGCGAGAGCCGCAGTGTCTGAGTGTTTTTGATCAGTTGGAGCGCCAGTTGTAATGACAACAATAAACAGAGATACTTACTGTGCTGAGGTGAGTAGTTCATATGCGCATGATTTACCACCATTGTTGTACCCGCATCCAATGCTTCGAGGCACCCTCCTGGCTGGCCCCAGAACACGTCTGTATGAGTATAGTTGAAGGCTTGCATGCTACCTAGGAGATGTCAGTCAGTATTTGTCTTACCAAGAAGAAAATGACCCAACCGGTAGGAATGTACTCTATGAGAGTATGATCTGCATGTCGACCTTTCAACTGGCTCTGCCACAGATGGTGGTGGGTATCGATGAAACCAGGTGAAATGATTTTGTCCGTACAATCTATTACCTTAGTTGAGAGAGACGGAGCCGTCAAGTCTTGTCCAATTTTAGAGATTCTGTTCCCCTCAATCAGCAGTGAATGATTCCGAAGTGGTACAACGGTTCCTTGTTTATTAAGAACAAGGACAGTTCCATTCAGTAGCAAAATAGGTGAATTATCTGCCATTTTACATAAACAAATGCGTCTATGATCTCTTGAAAATCCGAGGCAAATTCGTTGGACCTTTTTTCCCCTGGAACGGATGGCAAAGTTATATATATGTTTCTGGATTACGAGACCTTCCTCCACAGACAAGCTCTTGGTAAGAGCTCCTCACGGGATACGGAGCTTTAGGTCTGTCCATTTATAATCATTACAAATGCCTCATAAATTTGGTCATATCTAGCTCTGGCACTACATACATAATGTAGCCAATTCGGAAACAGGTTCTCCACCAAGACGTGCATCACATTGGGGCAGAATGTGGTCATATATTTTAGAAAATGGTCCTCATTATTGTAACTAACCATTTGAGGCAATTCAATTTACTATCACTACGGAGTAAGTACGAACTAGAGGATCGGTAGTGGGAATTAGGGCTTGTCGTCAGTTTCCGTTTTTGGACATCCAATTTTCTTGGCATGATTCCATTTTTAAACACACGGCGGCATTTATAACTCTTCCAGCCGTTCATAAGAACCGTCTCATATGACTCGAAACTGAACTCCGATACTATTAATGTTGTTGCTGGCAGGACCCTAATAACGGAACCAAGACGAGAGACATCTAGTTGAATCAATTAAGCAGTTTACTCCAATTATTCATGTAAATTTATTATACAACTGGATGGGTCGAGAAAAGTTATGTAACATCGGCATTCATTATTGGGCTTGCCCATATTCCTGCTCTTCGTTTTGTGATGGTACTGTCACGGCCACAGACTTAGGATGCAATTCCGGCAGAATCGCTTCATGCCAGACGGCGTGGCAAGCATGTAAAAAAGATTCGGTATATAAGAACGCGCTAAACACAGTTACAGCGCGGTCCCAAGAAGTGATTTGCATGGCTCGACAGGCTCTGACAAGCATACGAGCGAACCAACGTTTCGCCTCAAGGTCGCCTGCAGCGATGTAGCCCAATATGAATTCCCATAATGTTAATTCTACAGTCGCGCACAACCGTATATTTGGACTTCGAAAAACTTGTCGGAGCTCGGATGATGCATTGCCAAGGTGTTCGTGTTCGTGTCCGTCATCATGATCATGATCGTGGGAGGATTTCGGCCCGAAAAGCCTTGTAAATATTTCGAGTGAAGCCTTTAGAGCTCGAATAGATGGTCGTGGGGTTTCAGAAACAGGAGATTGTTGACATAGGAGGTTCTCCAACGCTTTGTGGAAACTTGTGGAACGGATCGCTCGGCTGGCAGGGAGGGAAGAAGTATTAACCCAAAACACACGATCAGCGAAGCAGAATCGCACTTCTAATGGGAAATAGTCGAACAATGGAAGTCCGGTTGTCCCCACGACGTTGCTGGACTCAATACGGTGTGCTTTGCGAAATATGTAATTCAAAAAACTGCTATAAGGCTGGTTCAGCATTATCGGGGCAGTGCATGGTAGAATTGTTCAATCTTACCCAGAAAGGAGATCTGACAACCAAGGCGGCAGGAGTCTTTGTGTCGCGGCTAACCTAGCACTTGCTATATGGGCTGCACCGAGAATGTGGGTGCCCCAAGTTGATTCATCTTCAACGAGGTGCTAGAGTTGTTTGAACCATTATTTATGAATATTGCAAGGGGTATATAGTCGAAACAACATGAAATAGGAGACCTACTGCAGAGAATGCGAGCGTGAACACCGCGCTCACGAGGCCATCGCTGAATCTGGTGATAGGATCGTTGAGTGTATTATTAATAGCTTGAATTGCTCGTCCGTTATACCTGTACGCTAAAGCTAGATATTCGGCACCGCCTCCTCTTTGATGGTAGTGTGTCGCTGCTAGGCACATCGTTGCTTGCGTCATCGCTGGAGCGGCAAAGACAAGGTCAAGCCAGCTCTGTTGCACCAGACTGTCCCCACTGTCCGACATGATCCCAGCTGACTCGTTCTGTGTTGAAGCAAAGGCGAACGGATAAGAAATCCGAAATACTTGACTTTTAGATCAGATGGGCAAATAGGACCATATCTTTTGGATATACCCACAGTAATCTAAGAGAAAGAACTCCTGATGCGACAAAGTGGCGGTCAGTGGATGGGCATTTCTGGGTAGCAGTGGTGCTAGAGGAAGTTCATTTCTACGTCCTGTTCCGGGCTGGCTACTGGCTGTGCGGGCACGGAAGAGTAATCGTGCTCGATCTCGTCTTCTTCTGGCAAAGTTCGCTCTGGTTGTGTAGGAACGCACCGACGCATTGTTAGCGTCATCAAGATAAGGAAGTGTTGTGTTTATGAAATGCATTGTGTAATTGACAACATCCACGGAGTCGAGTTACGAGGAGAAAATACGTAGTAGCTGCGGCCGACTCCTCGATTGGTTCTCCTATTCCAATGTATTATATAATACGGAAAATTGATATTCCTGTATCTGCGTTACTTTCTACTTGAATAGCATACTCAACTCTCTTACCTGCCTGGCAGTGGTTCGAAGCGAAAAGCCGGGAATTCCCATTTGTTGGCTAGATTTGTCGTAGTCACTTGACTACATTCTGGCTTTATACCTGTCATTCTTTGCTGTAGCTTTGAATTCGGGATTTCTATTGACGGCAGCCACTGTTATAGGTAGTAGATTTAACCACTACACAGCTGTTCTTGAGGGACTAGAAGTCCATTTTATCTATAAAAGGTCAAAGGCTAAAGATGCTATTCCTCTACTTCCCATCCATAGCTGGCCCAGCTCTTTCCTAGAATTCGTTCCCATTATTAATGATCTCACCCAGGAGGCACTAACAGCGACTGGAAAGAATGTCTCATTTGATGTGGTTATAGCTTCTCTACCTGGCTTTGCATTCTCTCCTGGGCCCCCAGCGAATTGAACAATACTAGATACAGAACGCCTTTTTAACATGCTTCTTACAAATGTTCTTCTTAGGATGTGCTTTCCTAATTGATCATGGGGGGAAGCTTTTACGTGGCTATAAGTAAGGCCATTCTTCCCCAATAAATAGTCTTAGGAATTAGTTATCAGTTTGAAGTTATTCTACCTTGTTGATTAACTCACCCTTGGTAGGCTTGTTAAATTAGCCTTACGTCAATCGTGCCTATGATCGTGTATAATCAACAGTTGAACTTAGGTGCTAATCCGTATGCGAAGTTTTCCAATTAGTTCTAACAAAAGACGTGAGATCGATCTACCATGCTCCGGATATCTCTATTCCTAGGTACTAACACGATACAGATATACTTCAGGCATAACTCGCAAACAAAGGAGTTTACGGGAGTTTTTGTCAGAAAGCCCTAAGGCGCATACTGACCCGAGTATAGCTCTCACAGATATTGCAACGCAAGGGATTTTAGAAATTGCCAGTGTTGGACCTTGATGCAAAAAGGGCACTGCAAACCCTGACAAAGCACAAACTTGTTGATGAAATTATTGAACCTGTTGAAGAGAGGGAAAATCGCAAGAACTAGGCAGGATATGATTAAAAACTCTCCGCCAGAAGGACTTCCAGAACCCGTCAAACCGTCGTAACGTTGAAGAAGAGGCAGTATTATTTGCCCATTTGCCTTCCTGAGAATACCCCTCCGGCGCTCAGTACGGAATCGTGGCTTTGAGAACAACGTTGCAAGCACGTTTGGCTTCTAATACTGATTGATAGCACTATACTAGGTTATATGACTACCATCCAACCATCATTATAAAGAATCTTCCAATCCTATCAAGCAATCAAATTAGGAAAAAACAAGTCGAGCCATGGCGATGAAGCATATCTTATCTGATCATACCGCGAGGTCATTTGTGATGGGGAGCACCGATTCCTTACAGATCAGTCGAGGTTATCCTGGAATCATTCTGGAATGAAACAAAAGTAGGCTGCCAAATGAGTTTCTATGCAAACATTGCCAACGTAAGAGCTGTTAAGTTCGGCGATACCACAAGCTATAATAGTCTAAGTATGAACAAAGACTATAAATGCTAGATTTATAATCTAGGTACGCGCGAAAAATCTCTGTTAGATTTAATTTAGTGTTAATCTCTAGATTTATCCAAGAATGGTACTGTGCCAAATCTTCTCCAGCATTGCTTGGACTTCAACGCGATATCTTTTGACTTCTTTCTGAGATTGATATCCCTAGCACCGTCTGTAATGTAGATAATATTTTCGTCCTAAACATGTCAGTCACTTGAAGTTTACGAGCTTTCGTCATTCTAACTTACCAACCCCAACGTTAGTTCTATGCCGCCTTCGATCACCATATTCGGCTGGTAGTTGACAAGAGGTCGGCCTTGAATTGCGCGAAGGATGTTGTTACTCACAACTTCTGCCTGGAATGTGGCAGAACGTCCATTTTTGGGACAAGAATAGTCAATAAAATCAATAACATCACCAGCGGCATATATGTTATTGAATCGATCATCCGCGATCTGTAATGTTGATTTCACCTTCACATAACCGCCAGATGGACTGATTATGTGGGGGAAAAGTTTGGCAATGATATCTGATGCAGCCCGCTGACCAGTGCATCGCACCTTGGGACATATAAGCTTAGAACTAAAATGTGATTGAAGAATACATACCAAAAAATCGCAGGGAATTGCTGTGCCCGATCCCAATACCACAATTCCATCGTTCTCATTGTGCTTTTCGATCCGTTCACCCAGAATCACGCGTACTCCCATTTTCTCTAGGGCTTCGAGGGCAACGCCATGAAGTTTAACTCCAAATTTGTTCAGCAGTGTCTTTCGCGAATGTACTAACGTAACATTCTTTTGGGCGTATTGAGTTTTGGCATCTGCAGCAAGTTCGACACCAGCAGCTCCTCCACCAACTACTACTAAATCGTTTGCATCCCGAATATCCCTCTGCAAGGCCTGCAAGGCGTTGATCCCGTCACTCTTTTCTTCAGCGTCAAACCTAGACGGAGGGCCTGCGTGGGAACCCGTTGCAAGTACCAGGAACTCATAATCCATCATGGCCCCGCTTTTTAGTGAAATATTACTCGGACCAATCTCCAAGACAGTATCCTGTATCATCCGCCAGCTACCATTGGGTGCTCCTTCGAAATATGGTCCGTAAGGAATGAAGGCTTTGTGTTCATGTCCACCCACCACCGAAAATCGCGGAAACACCCAGGTGAAATGGAAATGGGAGCTTTTCTCGATCAAAATGACTTCATAACCGGTCGGCAAAGAATTAGCCAGAAGTTTCGCGGCATGGTAGCCTGCAAAAGACGCTCCAATAACCACAACATTCTTAGGGCTGGCCACAGGGACATAGCGATGGCGATGAATCGCAAAAAGAAATTTTTGTTTGGCGATATCCCGAATAAAACTGATGACCACTTTTACGATTGAAAAAGTAATGACGGCGGTATCGACCCATTTGTTGCTATATATTGTCCCCATTGTATTCCTATAGTATGGTCGATTCAGTTGATATTTCCACTCCTTCTTTGATAAGTATCCGGATATCGACGGAGGATTCGTTGGTTATATCTTCAGACTGCGGAGCGAGCGCAATGTACGTGTTGTAATCCTTAACCCTTAGGCTGGCTGGATGTACCAAGAACCTACTCTGAAAATTATCTTCCGATCACGGATCCGATAACAGGAAGGTCATCATATGGACGGACAGAAGAACACAGTGAGTCCAGTCCGGGGAGTAAAACAGGCGAAGCCCATTGTGCGGACGGCCGAGAGAAGCATAGTGAAGATAGTGTGATAATATTTTCTCGGTCATAAGCTTCGGGCCTTAGTTACTGTTATGACCGAAAAGTCAAACACCTCCGAATGCGATCTGTTTAGCCGCAAGGTCAGATGACCTGATCTAAACTGACTCTACGTTTTATGTTACAAATCAGCCTGCATGCTGACGCTAGCGCACGCTAGACGGAAGAGGAGAAAGCTCTTTTGGTATTCATCCACATTCGCAGTGGGAGGGCTCTTACAGGCGGCCTTCTCTTGGTCGGCTGAGGCCAGATCCTCGGTAGGTATCATAAGAGTGTCGGCCATTGGCAACATAGTCTCGTCCCTGGCGGAAGAAAGACTCACCATCGAGTACTTGTTTGATACTGCTCCTAAAGTGAACAATAGAGGGTCTAATTTACTGAAGTTCACAATTGTGAGCGCATGGCAAGATTCTTACTAAGCAGGGAAGTCAATCAGATCAAGCTGAACCAGCATATTACAAGAAGGAACGCCATTTGGTAAAATCTCCGATGCCGAAATTAGACAAAATTTTATCGTGATGCTCAGCTGTCACGTAATTGTAGTAGTTGGTAGATATTGGATAGTTGCCAGCCACTTCCGTATCTGTGTGGCATGGCACTAGTTACTATTATGCCACCTTCAATTGTTATTAACTGATGATCAGATTAGATCCTGTCAACATGATTGCCCCACCCAACGTTCTGTGGCGTCTTGTCCACTCACAAAACCGGCTAGACTGTCCGTCCTATTTCGGACCCGAAGCCATGGCTATCGGACTCGGTCCTCGGACTGGGTCTCGGATGTTACCTCCCTCTAATAGCTGGGTTATACAGGGGTCAATCAACTTTAACCCCCATATAACCTAGTTATCTAATTGTCAGAGAGTCGGCACGTCACAGCCAATAGATTAGTTCCTAGCGCTCGTTATGTAGTCAAGACAGGGAGCTAGAACCAGTAGCCAATTAACCAACAGGACACCTTCCGAGGGTTTATACGATACGTAGGGTTAGCAAAATAAAGCCATGTTTTATATTGAGACATGGTGGAGCATTTGATAGATGAACTCTGATGCCTAGAGGTGAGTCATAGATCACATGCATTCATTACAGGGTCTACAGCATCCCTAGGCAGAGCAACCAGAAAATGTTCTAGTTTTCAATTTATCAGGCCATGAGTGAAGTCAGCAAGACTAGATTGACTATAATGATAGTTGCAAAACTGGCGCATGTGTCACGGACCTGGATCCACCTTAGTTGAACAGCCTTGTGTCGAGATACGTTAAGCTTGGTTGAACCGCACAAAGGTTCCTGAAGCAGTCGTCGATATAGTGGCTTGGGTGAGCAAGTAACAATAGTTGAACTGGTGTCTGGAAGTCTTAGTTAAACGTAGCTAAGATAGAAGAGATCCCCCGTACAGCCTGGTGCCCGTACAAGTTAGAATGCCTTGCTGACTCTCACTGTTGTATTCAAGTGACTTATGTCAAAGAGCTATGAAGAACTAAATACATGATGGTAAAGAGCGTTCTATATATACAGTCCTCCACGTTCTGTATACTTTGTATCATATACTTTAAAAGTAGCAAGTATAAAGTATACGATATTCTTCCAATGATCTTGTTGAAGTAAGTTAAGTTGTTCATTGTTCTTCTAATCTAGAGGGGCTGATGGACTTGTTATATACACCATGTATGTACAGACCCACTCCCTTATCGGAACAACACGTCCACCGAGATATTTTATATTCAACAGATATCGTGTTGTTTCGAATACCTGTTATCTTATCAGATAACAGTATATTGTTCATATCTTCACGTGACTTCAGTGTACTGCCGTACCTATCCTGATTTCACTTATTGCCAGTGACTGGTCCCCAGTTAATCCGGTACAAGCTCATACCAAAGTGAACCTTTCCTTTCCCGTGATAGTTCCTTCTAGCGCCATGCAAGCTAGTTCCTAACAGCACGCTCTTACTCACTTCAACCGTTTAAACATGTTTCATCCTAACCCATATTGGGACAAGCTCCGGAATAATATTCCAAAAGTTTCACTATACCGTAATTAACCATAAAATACTATGGCATCAATGTAGGAATTCAGTCTCTGGTTCGTTTACTCCCTTTCTCCCCGCCAATTTCCAAAAGCGGTCTCCGATATCAACCCCACTACTATAAAAGCTTTCCGTTCTTTTGCAACGATTGTCCATTTGTACAACCTGTACATTTATAGGTCTTGGAAGGCACTGACAACTCTTGTCTCCTTCCGCAATGTCTGATCCGGCCACCAAAACTCTAAAAGCCAGGTGTTTCTGTGGTGCTGTTCATTTCACTGTAGACATCCCTACGCCGCAACTCCCTCTGGCAGTTCGGTTGTGCCATTGCAGCTTGTGTCGTTATGTCACTGGCGCACCATTTATCGTACACACAACTTTACCTAGTGGAGTCAAACCGCAGTTCATTGCTCCGTCTTCAGACCATAACATCACAAATTATGCTCCAGCTGGATCCAAGTGTACATTCGGATTTTGTTCGACATGCGGGTGCCATATTAATGCCCGCGACCCCGCGGACGACAACTTATACGTGGTATCATCCTCTCTATTCAGCGAGCAAAGCCCGGATTGTTTTCAGATCAAGCTCCACATCTTCTCCAAATCTACCAAGGACGACGGCTTCTCTCCCATGTTAACACGCATTGGTGACCGTGAGATGGAGGTTTGGAATCCGCAAGACGATCATCCCCGGGCTAAGATTGTAGAAGCCGAAGTCGAAGTTGGTGAGGACGGTCAGGGGCGGCTACGTGCAAAATGCCACTGCGGCGGAGTCTCCTTCATGATCAAGCGGCCCTCCCAGGAGGTAATTGGTGACGAGTGGTTGTCTCAGTTTGTCTCTCCTCTCGATGAGAATAAGTGGAGAGCCACCCTTGATGTATGTGACGACTGTCGCCTTATGACTGGCACGCATGCTATTGGCTGGACGTTCGTCCCGTTGCAATGCTGCGAGCCAGCCATTAAGGCAGATCTCAAGATTGGGACAGCCAAGACATATGTTTCTTCTGCAGGCGTGCTACGCTCGTTCTGTGGTACCTGCGGGGCGACTGTCTTCTACAGCCACGAGGACAGACAGCGGGGTGACGGGCGACAGGTTGTCGACGTTGCTACTGGTATCGTTCGTGCTCCGGAAGGGTCCATGGCGCAGAATTGGCTAACATGGAGGTCCCGCATAGCTTGGATAGAGAGTGGGAAGCGGTTTGACAAGGACTTCACTGAAGCACTGGAAGAAGGTATGAACAGGTGGGCGGTAGACACGTACGGTGAGAAGCAGACTTGGGAGATTGGCTGAGCAGTTGAATATCGCATGTTTCCTTTGAAGTATGTTTATATATATATATATATAGAAATATTGATGATTTCTTTCTCAGATATGCTTTTACTGTAAGTGCCTTGAAACTAATGATATTAATTAGAGAGCTATAAAGAGGCAACTTTCAAAGGAGGAATCTCTATTCTGTATGTGCCGGAACGTGCTGTTGGTTCTACTGGCACTAGGGTTGGCGGTCCTAACCAAATAACTGTAAGTCTTTGCAATGTCTTTTGACTGTACTTAGCATTCAGCAGCTTCAGCAATCTAAGAGGTAGTGAGTTAATCACTTATAAGCATATCTTGTGTAAGCTCTAGCGTTGATGACGCGAGATTTGGAGCCGTTTTTATGAAGCAATAGTTTGTCTAGTTGCTAATCAAGAAGGATGAGTAGCCCAGCTCACGCGGGGTAACATCTGTATTACGAATACACACAATCTATTGTAATGAGTCATAAAACATGTCATATCTCACAATGCCCTGAAACGACCGAAGGGAGTGGAAAGGAGTAGGACCGTGGGCGTGAGACCGCCACACAAAAACACTGCAGGAAGCTAACACTTGAAAGTTGACTCCCTTTTTGGGCCTAGTTCGATCTTGGCTGCATGGGGTTAGGGCTAGAGATGCTTTTGATGTATTGTTATTGGCTCTAGCTGTTCATATTTTGTGATACCACTCATTTCTAACTTTCGCTACACTCTTGATCTCCTCTGTTTATCTCTTTGATTTGTAGATCCGCATTTGAAGACCACCTATTTACTATTGCTATATTTTTGCGTCTACTTGAGCTCCTGCGATTGCCTTTGATGGTCTTTGCATATGCCATCTCCTTGCAAGTTGCTACTCGACTATGTTAAGCATCATTTTTTCAAGGCTGTGATCATCAGGTTAGTGTATCTACAGGAATCCGGCCGTCTCACAGTCCATTTTATCAGCTGCCGCTGTCTTCGCTTCTTGTCAAGACTGCGTTCCTATCCATTAGATAATTGTTGGTGAGCCGTGTCGTCTTTGCAGTAAATAGTATGGTCAGCTTGGCAACCAAATACTAACTACGTAGTGTCCCTCAGAGTGCTTGAACTTGGCGGGGATGTGATATTCCGCATAAAGTGTTATATGGGGAACGCGGCAGCAAATCTCAACGGGTATTACGGATATCGCGGGGTGTCAAACCCGTTCTTCCCACTGGAGGTTGTATAAGCTCAAAAATTCCTCTAAATATTCAAAATCACACAGATGCTTTATGAATTTCCTCTTCAAACAGTTTACTGCTACAGACACGTGTTTGGAAAGTGACTAGCAAGATGTCCACCATCCCCGCTCGTGGGTTTGCGATGCAGCGACTGCACGTCGGCCAGTCGATTAAAATCATAGACTCCTCGGGAGGCTAGGTGATCGACACCTGGGCCTTCTCTGTTCCACCAACGCCCGCCTTTCCAAAATACATGTCAATGACACATACTCGGTCATCCTTACATAAACTCCTTCCATCTATTCGCGAGTCTTTCCTCGATAACAAACGGGATCCTATTCTGACAATTATCGAGGACACATCCCCTGGTATACACGACGTCCTCTACGCTGCGTGCTCTCCAGAACGCTATCTCCAACTAGGTGCCGACAAAGATCACGATAACTGCGCTAATAATCTTCACAATGCCATACAACAATGCGGAGAGCCATCATTTAGCCACATTACAAAGTTTCTCGAGAGTGGCTGGATGCCGGACCCACTGAATTTGTTCATGAAAGTCGATATTGATGGCGCGAATTTGCAATGTTTAAATCCTGACAGCAAAGCGGGAGATTATATCGTATTAAAGGCGGAGCAAGAATGTATGGTGATTATGAGTGCTTGTCCGATGGATTTGAGCGCTTGTAACGGTGGTGAGCCCAGCAACGCAAAATTCGAAGTTCTTTGAGTTGGGATAGCAGGCTAGGCGCTCGAGCACCTTGCCTGAAACGACTGAACGGAGTGGAACCGCAAGAGCTCCTCACAAAAAGGCTGAGCGAAGCTAACACTCAAAACTTGACTAGCCTTCTGGGCCTAGAGGGTCTTGGCGTTAGAACTGGGGTTTGACATGCGTTGATATACGTTGACTGTGTTGTTATTAGTTGTCTTCGTCTGTGATATTTATCACTTATTTTGCAAACTTTCTCGAGGATACTGATGGGACTCGAGTTACATGGCAGGAAGTGGAGACTGTCCTGCTTTCGATAGTGTCCATCCTAACCTGTTCACAGAGGACAAGTATTCCCATACCAAACTCAAGTTAGACCTCACTTTTTAATGAGAATATAAAGATGCTTCTAGTTAGGCCTACTTGGCGTAGATAAGTGACTAATTTGGGTCAGAATGTTTTATAGCAGAGCTATATACGTACCCAGGCTGTGTAATCATTAGATTTTATACTTTTTAAATTCTCTATATCTTATTTAGTACTACACCAAGATTTCACTAAATTTTATTCTTATTTGGTGTTGTAAAGATTCAAAATCTTTTATATAGTAACTCGTTAAGATTGGTTATCAGGTGGGGCTGGTTATCTTGATCCGGGTGAAGCGTCTGGGCTAGTCCCAAAACCTTAAACGAACTAACCAGCAGTAAGCCATGCCGTAAAGGGAGAATGAGATTTCTTGGCGTTCGGCTTACTTCTAAAATCTTAAAGGCTGCCTGCCCATTTCAACTACGCATCACCCTTCCTCAGCCTATCCCCAGGCAATCCGTGCCTCCAACTTCAAGCCATATGAGTCATATATGATATGATATGAGTCATACTTGCAGAGTTCTTGCTTCAGCTATGGACGCATGCATTTGCACTAAGCGGGCAATCCATTCTTTGGTCATCCATGGATGGTGAAAGGCCATTACCTAGGTAAGGATGGACAAGATATATAGGCGCAACAATCGCACTCAGGCGACTTAGATAGTCGAACCTTTATCCTGCTTGACTGATCGTTCTGTTTACTATGGCACCCCTTGTTTGGCTGGTTACCGGATGCTCATCCGGTTTTGGTTGGGCTTTCGTCAAGCAAATCCTCCAGCGTGGAGACCTTGTGATAGCAACTGCCCGCCGCGTCGATAGCCTACAACCGCTCAAAGATGCCGGAGCAGCTGTTCTCCAACTTGACGTTACTAGTACCCAAGAGACTCTCAATGTTATTATCACAGACGCGATTGCAGTCTATGGCCATATTGATGTGCTAGTGAACAATGCGGGATATATTGCTGCAGGCGCCTGGGAAGATACACCGTCAGTTTTCCGCAAATTTCCTCTTATCCTTATCCTGCCAAGTACGCTGACACTCTCAGTGACGCTGAAATCCGTGCCAATTTCGAGACAAACGTATTTGGTGTTCTCAAGGTGACGAAGGCCATCCTGCCACATTTCCGGCAACGACGGTCCGGCACATCTGTCTTTATAAGCTCACGATCCGGATGGTGTGGAGACCCATTTGTCGGACCGTATTCCGGTACCAAATTTGCCTTAGAAGGTAAGCTTATACGAAGACATGGTGGTAACTGTGGAAAATTACTGACTCTCGAATGAATAATAATAGGTCTGGTGGAGAGTCTTTGGAGAGAAACGACGCCACTTGGTCTCAAAACCTTGTTGATAGAGCCAGGGCGCTTTCGAACCCTATTCCTCTCAAAAGACCATTTGAAAGTCAGACAATCTAGTATTGGAGATTACGCAGATAGATCAGAAGCGTTCAACCAAATGTTATCCACGGAAGACTGCACACAACCTGGTGATGTGGAAAAGGCCGTTTCGATCATCCTGGATCTTGTTCGCAGAGAAGGAGTGGCCACAGGAAAAGAAATACCGTTTCGGCTCCCCCTCGGAGAAGACTGCTATGAATCAATTAAAGAAAAGTGCGAAGAGACACTTCGAACTCTGGAGGAATGGAAAGATGTCATCACTAGCACTAGCCATGACGGAATTGAGAATTGAATATTAGTTACCGGAAGTAGATCTGCTATATCCAATGCTGAGATTTTCTTGATTTCTCTCGTATATTCGATATACCGTCATTCTCCAGCAAGACCACGCGCGTTTAGCTTTTGGACATGGATACATGTAGGGGAAGACTTTGTATAGTGCACTGCTGGTTGATGCTCTTTTCGGTCTAATGTCACCCTCCATCATTATTCAATCATCAGATTATAGTGCCAAGGTAAAATCTCAGAAACATACCGGACTTAACTATCCGCCATCATCGGACTTAGTGATCCTATACCCGAGCTCTTGCTTTGAAATCGCTTTCAAATCATATGGCATCGTTACCTCGTCTGCAGATAGGTATATATACCAAGGTAGGTAGCCATCTCTTCTCGTCAATACTCCTCGAGAAGTCGATCTTGCAAATCAGCCCTCAGACATTAAAACATTACACCAGCCATGCCATCTGCTATCAACAAAGTTGTTCTGATAATCGGTGCGACTTCGGGGATCGGTGAAGGTTTAACCCGTCGTATTCATGCGCAGGGGAAAAAGGTCATCGCTGCAGGGCGCCGCGAAGACCGGCTTCGTCTACTGGCAGAAGAGTTGCCTGGATTGTGCACTGTTTGTCTCGTCTCGACATTAGCGATATAGAAAACTTGCCCACAGCCCTCTCCACAATTCTACAAGACCACCGTGATCTCGATACCGTGATCGTGTCTGCAGGAATACAGTCGTATTTTTCCATCAAGGAAGGACACTCGTCTTCGCCATCGAAAATCCAATCAGAGTTCGACATCAACTTGACTGGTCCCGCAGTCCTATCTCACTTGCTAATTCCACACTTTCTGCAACGAGAAGACAATAATAATCCCTCCACCATTTGTTTTATTGGGTCGGGTCTGGCTTTTGTCCCTTTGCCGCTGATGCCTATCTATTGTGCCTCTAAAGCCGGACTTCACTCACTATGCGTATCACTGCGGGCTGAATTGGAGGGCACCCATGTTAATATTGTTGAACTCTGCCCTCCATACGTCGAAACAGAGCTAGATAAGTCGTTCCGGGATGAGATGATTGCTCGCCTGGGCGGGCCGGAGAAGGCACCAAAGCCAATGTCTGTGAGTGAATTCCTCGACCACGCCATGGAAGGTCTCCTTGTTGGAAGAAGCGAAATTGGAGTTGGGTTTGGCCAGGCTGCTTTTGATACATGGAGAAAGGCATTCGGTCCATTTCTAGAGCGGTTCCATGTCAACGGTTGAATGGCTTCAAGGATGTGAAATAGATTAGTTTTTGTAGATTGGTCGAGATGAACAATCAGCGGCGATGATAATCTCTGTACTCCAATGCCAGATTATACAGTCATTTTGGGTTAGGGTGAATTCAAGGCTTTTCCCAGATTATTCTTCGTGAGTAAAGAACTTCTAAGAATATGTCTAGACCCTTCAATAGTGTACTTCTACCCTGAAGATGTGCTTGGAGTGAGGCGCCTAAGGTTATGAAATGTTCAACATTGGATGATATAGCAAGAAACTCAAGGAGAAGAATTAATATGAACCAAAAACACTGACATGCCAACAATACATGGCAATTACCAAGGTACATCAACCCCCGTAATCCTCTTAAATTCAGCAGCAAAATAATCCCACACCTTCTCCGCAGTACCATCTTTCCTAAACGTCGCCAATAACTCCTCAACCTTTGGCGAGGAAACCTCACATTTGTTACTGATTGAATAGACGCCACTACCGGGCTTACCATCAGTACCCCTGGCAGGCGTGAGGTTACCCTGCAAAGGAACCCCGGCATAAGCCTCAGCATCTTGCTTACCAGGTGGATACACAGCACTGGTAGCCACAAAAGTATGCCTCTCTCCGGACTCAGTAGGAGAAGTAGCAATCAGAGGCATGAGTAGTTTCGAAATAGCAATTCGAATCGCCATGCCGATCCCCTGGGCATCACGCAGAATCCCGCTTTTGACGACGCCGGGAACAGTGTGGACGAAACTGACTTCGGGGGCGCGTTTGGCCATTTCTTCGAGTAATAGAGTCTGAATGGACGCGGTTTGGTTCCGCCAAGGTAACAGGGACATGCCCACGCCTGTGACGTTGTTTAGATCAATGGCTCCCTCGCAGGTAGCAGCGGCGACGCTGACGACTCGGCGAAGGTGATCTGCCTTGCGGAGCAGAGGGAGGAGGTTGAGGATAAGGCGTATGCGTGAGTGAGTGCAGACGGCAATGGCAAAATTGAGACCTTCGGATGTTTCTATAACGATGAGCATCTACGTATATGGGCTAGAGGTATAAGCATGAGACATACTCTTGTCAAAAGTCATGGTTCCTTGGGTCTCAAACAGAATGTTCATTTTGGTTTCTCTTTTCTTGAGCTGATCGCATACTTCGTCCACATTCTTCAAAAGGCTAATATCGGCCTTGATAAACTCGAACTTCCCTCCGCTGTTGACCTGGGTAGACTCCTTGATGATGCGGTCTGCAGACTCTTGGGACCGACCAATAAGGTACACCTGTGGACTGACAGCATACTTGATGAATGACTTCAGTGTGTATTCGCCAACACCACTGGTGCCTCCAACAAAGACAGCCACAAGGCCTGAAGGGAGGGTAGAGGCGATACGGTCATTGGAGCCGATGGCTTCGGGTAGGGTAATCATTTTGTAAAACAGTGACTTTTCTGACAGTCAAGAACAAATTTCGCAGAGTCTAGAGGAGCTTAGGACCTTTATACCTGAATCTCAGGGTCGTGATGTGTGTCAAGAATCTGATAACCCCGGAAGCGCGCTAAACCTAAAAGAGCGATACGAGCCCTAAATGGAAATGTCGGAGGAGTCTGTCTCGCACTAGGATAGGAGATAGCCTGATGACCTAGGCCCGACTGAGCTGTTCATTGGATTTCATTCTCAGAGGGTACTTAAGAGCCTCCTCGTCCGCCTGCGCGGTGGTCCGCGTCATCAACCAACTTTTCAAAGCAGCTTCTGATACTCTTGCCCGCTTATGAACCCACCAGCACTCATCGGCTGGAATCAGTATTCTAACAGCACGATAGAAGTGAAAAAGCAGCATAAGCGCATGGGGATCTCCCTGCTGAATCATAGAATTGAAAGGGCCATGGCATAACACCGGAAATGAGTGTATATGTTTTACCAGTTCAGGAATAATTGCAAATCTCAAGTCGATAGAGTTCGCTGGCTCTAATTCAGGAAGAAAGGGTAGGATAAGGCAAAGCTGGGTGACGATGGGTTTGTAGCAATTGTTGATCGGACTTGCGGCTTCTTTTGTCTTTAGGGTAGAATGTCCCCATTCTTCTGAAGCAACCAGATTCGTTCCCCGAGAATGTGAAATTCGAGGATTGAATGAGCTTGCGCTGAGTGGACGTTCATACGAGAACATTGTCTGATATGCGGTCAATGTATTGTTGTTGATTCCAGCTGTCTTTATAAGGACATTCCTGGAATCATGCCGTATATATGGCATAAAAACTGACGGTTGATCACATAGCATCGGGAGGCAATTGAGAAATATTTTTTTCAAACTGGAACAAAACGCAAAGATTCGGTCTCTTGGCATGCTGAAAGGGACTGAGTTGTCTTGAGACAATAAGTAATCATCGGTGCTTGTCCATATGTCATACTGTAATAAGAGCGAAGTCGCTATGAATGCGTCAATGTGAGTTGATTTAAAGTCACCGGACAGTTGGTGATGGAATTGAGACAAGGCACGGCCCAAGTGAGTAGCTGTTGTTGTTGAGTAAGATGAGTCTTCTGGTAACAATACAGATAGATGCCGTGCAGAGACGCATAGAATGGCGTTTGCTAAGAAGTCAAATTGAAATGAGAGCTGCAATGCGTGTTCCCACACCTCAGGCGAGAATAATAGTGTCTGAATCGTGTAGGTCTGAAAATGGTGATATAGCTTCAAGGATGGGGCCATAGGAGGTATTGGAAGAATCGTAAGTGGCTTGTTGCATCGTAAAATGCGTCGACAGTGTTGTCCTCGCCGGACGCAGTTAGCACAGGGGGTTTCTTCGTTGCACTAAAACTTATGAGTCTACAAGCGTCACGGCATCATATACAGGGATAGTTGACCAACCTTTACTCGCCGCTTCTTACAGTTCTCACACCCTCGATTTGACTTCCGATGTGCCCGCCGCTGCCTGGAGGGATCGCCCAGGATTTTAGGGACCTCGGAGAGGGTCTTTTCTAAGTCCGGTGTGGAAGAGAGCCAAAAAGTAGTGGTGGAATCCTCAAATGAGAAATAAGATACATATTCAGCCAATGCCATAATTGGAATATGCAAGAGCTCGACTGAGCAATGCGCAAAAGAGCATGGTTGAATGGAAGAGCAGCAGCTATGAAAAGGAGGAGGATGCAGGAGGAAGAAGCAAAATGAAGAACGGAGATAGGTGATAAGAACCCAGAGTGAGCGTCAATCCGTTTACGGCGATACGAGGTGGATCTAGCCCTAACTAGCCCAAAATGATCATCAGGAATCCATTGCCAAATGAATAGTTGTTATTTGTCTAATTTGTATCAAGACTTGTCGAATAAACACTCCACAGCATTATTTGTTGTCCTTCCAAGGGTATATAGGTTCTCCTTCACGAAAATTTGCCGTGGGAAGGTCATGGAACACCTCCGTGAGGTCAGTCTCAATCATCCACGAGGTTCGAGCTCCATCGCTGAAAATGAATTGCGCTTGACGATTCTCTTTAAATGACGGTAGACTTGAATCATTACTGCAAGTCTTCGAGGATTTGTCACTTGATTCAGTTGGCGTGCTTTTGCTGAAATAGAATATCTCCTATAACTGCGATGTCAATATCGATCTGTGGAGGAACCGTGATGCTAGTCGAGGATAGGATACTTACCTGACCATCAATAATTTTGAGATAGTGTAGGTGAGTATGTTTTTGCTGTCGTATCGTGGCCTCTATCTTTTGCGGTATACCATCTTCTGCTAGACCACGTATTTCTAGCGAAAGATCCTGCAAAATGTCGAGGTTTGGACAACGTCAGAGAGCCGTGAGTTGGCATCAGGTTGCTGGATAGTCATTTTGAGAAACTGAAGCTGCTGGCAGTGACGCTCAATTGTCTGGATTTCATGTGATCCAAATCCGAAGATGGGAGACAATATCATTCTGCGCAATGTTGAGCCATGTTGTTTGAGAACCTTGTCAACCATGGAATCACTTAGATAACAACCTGCCAGATGGATCTCTCTCAGGTAATTCATGTCTTCGATTAGACGTGTCGACTTGTGGACCAAAGATTGTTCCTCCCTAGTCGGTGCTAAAGTTATGGCAAATGTTTCGAGAGACAAACTACCAACCTTGTCAGTTAGACAGGCGAGTACCTTGGGATCTGAAACATTTCCAAGAATCAGTTTACGAATGCTAGATAGCTTAACGCACGCTATCCACTCTTTTATGTCGTCCAATTCCATGAGTCGCCATCGATTGAAAATTCGTGTTGTTAGTCTAGCCTTTTTAGCATCATTCTTAGGCTTCCACACTTCCGTCCGCCGACGTCGTCGCGGAGATACATAGATTGGATATAAGGCACCACTAGCATCAAATCCTGTAACTATGTTGACATGCCTAATCTCTGCGGCATTGGCAACAAGCTGAAGGACGGCAATCTCAAGCCAGCAGAGACGTTTTTCTTCTTCGAAAGTAACCGGGCTGATCGGCCAAGGAAGTGCGAAAGTGATGCTATGCAGATTGGGTGACTCAATCAGTTCTTTGTCAAGTTGATGGTTCATGCCATCCTTGGAAACTCTGCGTGGTAGATAAGTTCGTAGGTGCAGTTGACAATTCTTGTGATTTTCATGGATGGTCTTCAACAGACAAGGTGGGAATCTCTTCTGACAAACCCAGATGAGATTGTAAATATTCTTGAAACTCTTAAGTGTAGCAGCCAGTGTTTCCAAGACCTTGAGTGGTTGGGCTTCCATCTCATCGGGTTTCTCAGGCAGAGGAATGTTTTCGAATTCTTCAAACCACTCCTTTCTATAGCGAAAAATTTTCCAATTTTCTGACTGTAGATTTTTCGAGCTGCTATATCCGGCAAATTGAGGAGACGGAGCATCCCAGATCTTGACATTCCGGGCATAGATCATGTACTTTCGCCTAGGCCACCTTCTCTTAGCTCTTGAATATCATCATAAAATTCTTCAAGATGATCAGAGGTATCCCAGGCATGCAGAACTAGATTTTGATAGGACTGTGGAACAGCGAACTGATGGAAAGCTTTGTTCATCCCTAAAAAGCTCTGAAGACTTCTCCGCCGCTCTGATGGTTGCAACTGTAGAAGATAGATTATCAATCAACTAATACGTTTGAGCATGGCAGTTAAAACTGAATTGTGCGTACCTGACCAAATATTAATAAGAGAAGCTCATATGGTAAGTCTTGAATTCGAGCCATTCTGATCAAGGTCTGCTGACAACTGTATAGCGTTATGTTTAAGCAATGATGAATGGTGTTTGGTAAGTACCAATGTGACAAGACAAGAACATAATATCTACACTTTATATCTTCTTTCTGTACTATTCGACTCATTTTTGACTCTATGGAATTGAGTCAATGGTGACTACAAGCAAAATCTGATCTTGATATCTTCGGATGAACGCTAAGCTGAAAACGGAATTTGAGACCCAAATAGGAAATTTTGAAGCTACGCTCGTCTAGACTGGATGACACGCTTCGATTGCGCAGGACACTGAAAGAATTACTATTACAGAGACAAGTTGTACGTCCTACATGTCTCACACTGCGCGAGTCTGATGTTCGTGTCAATGCTACTTTCATAAATATCCGAAGACTCGGAATACAAGTCGGTATGCTTAGTCCTTGATTCAAGTTATAGATTGGCTTTTAGTAGGTTCCCGATACCACTTCAATCTACTCGTTACATGATTATGGGTATTATTATTTTTATAGCTGCATTTATATCGAAAGACAGCCATTCGTGTGGAACTTCATTGACCAAATTCGTGCATAAGTACCTAGGCAATTTTCAACCCCTAATGATAATTGATATTTCAAGCACAAAAAACTCTAAGGATACCACTTCACAATATTAGGCAGATGCTGCGCAATCGACTTCTCCAAAGACGTCCATCCATCCTGCCCAGTCCACTTTTTCAGAATTGCAAGAGACTGCTCATCGTCTGCTGTTATCTTGTACTTGTCAAGACCGGGGATTTCATCAATGAACTTGCGATCGGGGCAGAGTTTGCGCATGATGGCCACAATGTCATTCCAGGTGCAGGACTGTCCCCAGCCGATGAGACGCGCATTCTTGACATCAGGGTCTAGCACTGCTGCGATGTGGAGTATGGCACAGTCTTTGACGTCGTGTTGTATAGCTAATAGAATTTATACATGTTAGATCATGACTGCTACGTGTAAAAAAGGGAAGGTCACTCACGCCCAGGCATTACAAGGACTCTCGCAACTGCATCGGGGTTTCCTTCATATAGAATTTTAGGCCACATGTGGCCAAGTTCAGCGTGAGTTTTACTCAGACACTCGCCCAAGACCGTCGCCGGAATGACGGCATTGACTGTAAACTTAGGGTGCTTCTCATTCACAAATTCCCAAACAGCCTTCTCGGCCTCTGTCTTACTCGCTGCATACACAGGCCAAGCACGACTAGGCTCGTATGGAGGAGGTGCCCAGGCTTGTTTTACTGCTTCGTCATTCCAAGTATCTGCAGTGAGTCGAGTAGTATCCCCTAGTTTGGGCGAAATCATCGCGGCGACGGACGAGGTGTAAACGAACTGCTGCACAGAGGGCTGTTTCATGGCAGCTTCCAAGAGCGACTTGGTGCCTGCGACGACTCTCGGTATCACGTTGTTGGGGTTGGTATCGAAGCCGATTGTGGCGATGTGGACGATGGCAGATACACCCTTGACGGCTACGTCAAAGGCATGTTCTGCCCCGAGATCGGGTACTTGGACGATGTCGAGATTGCCCTTGTTTGCGTCTTCCTTAAAGAGATCCCCAGCCAGCCAGGAATACTTGTTCAGGTCACGGATAGTGCCTCTGATTTTGTACCCACGCTCAAGGAACTCTTTGACGACGTGGGAAGCTACAAAACCACTCGCGCCAGTAACCAGTATCCAAGAGCCCTTGGGGATAGTGGTCTTGATTTCACCCATAGCTATGGTAGTAGATAGTAAGAGAATGATATAACGATTTAAGGTGATATTGATCTGATGTTTTCCGGAATGATATATTGATCGAGTTCTGGAGAGTGACAGAGGTATTTATAGGGAATGGTACCAATGTTTCCAGGCAGCTCGAATTCAACCAGCCATGTACGGACGAAATATCGCCGGGCTAGGATCGAAAATTCCAAACCAAAGATTTCCAACCACTTCATTGCTTTCAAATCAAAAGAATGAAGTTATTGAAGCGGCGCGGCTTAGGGTTTGTGAATTTGACGTTAGTCCGAATCGGGAAGGAGTAAGATACCAAATTAGGAAGACCGAAAAGATAGAACTTGAGTGGAACTTTCTTTTCCGTGTACGTATCTGAAACTTTATACCTCATATTTTCACTCCTATTTAAACATGAAATGAGATATTAGCGCCCTTGCGCGGATTAAGGATGTGAAAATCAGTCCACATCGAGGAGATAGCATGTCTCATGAAGCCTCTACAACCCAGAGTCTCCGGTCCGCCATTACGCCTCACAATTTTAGAGATACCCACTAGATGGGTCTTACACAATTCGAGATCTCCGAACTTCAGCTACAAATTGATAGCCGCTCATCAGCAAAAATTGGGGATCAAAGAATTCGGCATGCTCACCTCATCAGATGCTAGCATCATTACAGTCGCAATAGTCTCCTCACTGATTGTTGATGCTCTGTCCACTTCCATGGAAAAGTCCTTGTTCAATTTCTGTAGAGATGAAGCTTTGTATTGTAATGCCAATTGCTTGTAATGTTGCCTGTGATTAGGCTGGACGCGGGATAGATGGCGACAAGCAATCAGAAACACGCTGTCTAGAGAGTCGCCTCTACGGACTATAAGCCGTGTCCATTCTTCACTCATGAGCTTGCGATATTCGTCCGGAACCAAGATGTGGTTGCATTCAACACTTTGTATGGGAACGATCACTTGTGTGTCTAGCAGATGCAAACGCTATTGCTTAGTGAAAGTCAAGCGATTAATGCTAGGGCCATGTGACAAGACTAACAATAATCAAGAAGAAAGTGCTCTACACGAGTGAAAGTCCTTGCGAAGCTGCCGAATGGATCACTCCGAGCTGAGGACAAAAGGCTCTTAGGGCTAGGCACACTCTCCGCCTCGATAGTATCTGTCGTCGTTCCGGACGCATCGACTTGTGGGGTAGTCGATGTTTGGTTACCTAGAACTGTCGTTCTTGCTGTACCAGCGGGATATTCTACAAGACGAAAGCGTGATCTCTTAGCATGAGCCACGCGAGCAGCATGGGCATGAGCTCGCTTCCGTGATGCAGACTCGGGACGGTTCGAGGGATCAGAGTGGACGAACAGGATCTGCTTAGGCATCTTGGATGCGGTTTTATGACCTTTGCAGTCACAGGATGATGAATTGTTATGGAAGATTCACATAGGTTTGGAGCAAGAAGTGCTGACATTTGGCCAGGCATTTGTCAGCAGTTCAGTCCAAATTAGGAATTTTACTCCTGCCTATTCAGGTAAGGTCAAATTGCGTAACCCTAATTTCGACCGAATTCGAGCGCTTCTCGATTTCCCTTCTGATTAGCATGCCAACGGTGATGACCAGTTGGGAATACTACACAAACACATACACATATATATACAAGAAGTCTTTGCAGATGCGCTGGCTAGTCGAGGAAACTGAGGTTTGCAGTTCTCCCGCTCAAAGAGGAGGTAAAAACGCAAGAGATCACACCCGAACTTAATCCCTGACCGCTGGTGGTTGATTATGATGCTTCAAGTTTCTGTATTTTTGTATACTATCAATAGATTTGCCATGGTTTTGAACATTAACAGTTATTGAGAGCTTTTGAATGGCTGATTTGGTTTAATGTTCCACAATTCCATTGTGTGACTGTACACGTAATTAAAACATGTTCTCTCCCTCTCTCTCATTTCTAGCCAGTATCTCAGCTACGCCCTAATGCTATGCTATTACCACCATGGAGCTTGAAAAAAAAGGTCAAGTTCATTCAAGGTGTACATGATAGAGACATGATCATACCTCCAATTCTGTAAAAGAGATAAAAGCAAAAGCGTACAACAAAACAATCAACAAAGCCATTCCCAAAACTCACGGAACAAGGATCTCCGAGAATTCCTCGGTGTATTCAACAAAGCCCGTCCAGGGCTGTCGTCCTGCTTGGGTTGAAATTGTGGCAACTCATGTCTACTCCTTAACAATATCCTCACGCACCTCCACCTCCTCAAATGCATCAACTTCCGTCTTATGAAACATGCGAGCCGAGATTCTCCTCTCAAACAACAGATCCAGCTCTTCGTAAGTGCGTCCCTTGGGCTCTGGGACACGGAAAAATGCCCAAATCAGACACACAAGGCATGTCCCAGCCCAGAAATACGCGGATCGCGCACTCCAGTTCCATGCTGACTGATTCAACTGATAGTTCGTCAGGACATTGACGATAATATTGCTGATATTATAACCCGCTCGCGCAAGGTTGATTGTCTTTGCCTTCAACCTGGTGGACGACAGCTCAGAAACTAGAGAGTATGTCACAGGGCCGACGCTGATATCGTAGACAAATGTAAATATCATCAGCATCACGCCGATGGCCCATTTCGCAGACGTATTGTGCGACGGCGCAAATGAGAGACTGCCCGTTATGATGAGAAGGATGAAAAGAGTCGATAGACCCAAAAGATGGATTTTGCGACGACCCATTTTGGACATGAGGAACCATGAACCCATCGTGCCGAGGACTCCCAGTGCGTACTGGCCTAGGGATAGGTTGAAGGAGTAGATGCGTGGTAGACCTGCTTGTACACAGAAATAGGCGAAATAGCCCATCAGATTCTGTCCGCTTAGTGTTTGTACAATCCAAATGCCGCAGACTATCTCTGTTCGGCGGACATTGACACCCTTGAAACAATCAACATAGCTAGTACCGGCGGTTAAGGATTTTTCGAGTTCATTGGTATGCTGTATCATGGCGATCGTACCATCAAGGTCGAAGTCGCGGTCTTTGGACGAGGTTAATCGCTTCAACGCACGACGAGCACCGGCAATATCACCACGACGGACATGCCACCAGGGTGATTCCGGAGCAAAGAGGATTCCGATGAGGATAGGAAGAGGCCAGGCCCATTGGACCGCAAAGGGGATACGGTATGACCACTCATCTCCACGTTGGACGGCGCCACGGTTGACGCCTGCAGCGATGAATTGACCAAACACCCAGCACATATTGATGTACGTGGTCAGGTAGGGGCGTAAAACGACCGGACAGACTTCCGAGGCGTACGCGGCCGGCAACGTCTGGAAGATTCCCCAGGGAATACCGGCTAGGATTTCAGCGGACAGAAGCATTTTTACATTGACGGCGAAGAAGAAGATAAAGATGATGGCATTGATAGCGACCAGTGCACAGATCATTGTCCACCGGTAACCGAGACGTTCTGAGATCAAGCCACTGATGATCAAGCCGATAACCTCACCTGCACGGGCTCCATTTGACAGAGCAGATTGCCAGGGTGCCGGCACAGTCCAGGATCCGTTGGCGGACTGAACACCGTATTTCTTGTTAAACGCCGGTGATGCATACAGCGATCCTAGCAACGCCAGATCGTAGCCCTCCATGATAAGGGTCGAGGACAAGAGAACCGACCATGCAACAGCCTTTGGATAGAGGCGCAGGCCCTGCCAAAGAGTCATGGCCTGCTCTTGTTGAGCAGCATGTTTGCCATTGCCCAAGGGCCGGGGCTCTCTGAGCTGAGGATCCTCGGTATGCGACATTAGGAGTCTAAAAAAAAAGACTTGAGGGATATAAGGAAGCCAATTTCATGCCATGACTTGGATGAGCAAGGTGGTCGGTCATGACATATATATACCCTCTGTTCTACCTAGGTATCCAGGGATACCGACAGAGCACCTGATGCTCTGGAAGAGAATCTGGGGTGTTCCCACTAGTGAGCACTGAGTCCCCGGAGATTTTGCAGGTGTTGCGCAATCCCCGCGTGGAGAAAGCGTTGACTGTGTGAAACTTGCATGCTGATTGGTGCAGCGGCATCAAATCGGTGGTTAGCCGGAGGCAATGCGGTAGTGATACGGCATTTATGCGGGGTGTTGACCGCTGCCAATATCAAATTTATAAACGAACGAGACTGGAGATAAAGTATAAAGTAGACTTCAAAGGGTTTCTCTCGGCTATTTGTTGCAGAGAAAATAAAGTCGACTCGGCTGGCATCATGTCCCCAAGTGCCATCGAGACTGTCCCGACGGGGACCAATAACTGGTGGAAGGAAGCCACCATCTACCAGGTATTCGAGCTTCAGTCGTAAACAATAAGATAGATATTGACGAATACAGGTCTACCCAGCATCCTTCAAAGACTCCAACGGCGATGGCTGGGGTGATATCCCCGGCGTTATTGAGAAAGTGCCCTACCTGCACTCTCTCGGGGTGGACGTCCTGTGGCTGTCGCCCATGTACGACTCCCCCATGCACGACATGGGCTACGATATCTCAGATTATGAAAACGTCCTACCGGCATACGGTACGGTCTCAGACATGGAGAAGCTGATAGACGAGTGCCACAAGCACCGAATGAGACTCATCCTAGACCTTGTCGTGAATCACACCAGTGACCAACACAAATGGTTCCAGGAGAGCCGCAGCAGCAAAGGTAACCCAAGACGCGATTGGTATTTCTGGCGGCCACCTCGCTACGATAATCATGGGAATCGGATGCCGCCTACAAACTACCGGGGTTATTTTGCGGGGAGTACCTGTTCGTTACTGCCTACCCTTTGTAGACGATAAGATGCTGACATTTACAGGGACGTGGGATGAGCAGACGCAGGAATACTACCTCCATCTTTACGCCAAAGAGCAGCCGGACCTAAACTGGGATAACGAAGTGACCCGCAAGGCCATATACGATAGTGCGATCCGCTTTTGGCTGGACAAAGGCGTTGACGGGTTCCGGGTCGATACCGTTAATAAATATAGTAAACATACGGAGTTTCCAGACGCGCCCATCACAGATCCCAAGAGTTTCATCCAGCCAGCGATTGGCATGTGGTGTAACGGTCCACGAATCCACGAATTTCTCCACGAGATGTACGATGAGGCACTAGAGCCGTATGGCGATGTAGTGACGGTCGGTGAGCTAGCCAACACTCCAGACCCGGCGCATGTCTTGAAATACGTCAGTGCGGCAGAGAAGCAGCTTAGTATGGTCTTTCATCTAGACATCGGCCATATCGGTATGGGCCATAGTCTGGAGGACAAGTATATCCTCCAACCTTGGGAACTGACAGAGATGAAATCCATAGTCAATAAGTGGCAGACCTTTATAGAAGGAACTGACGGCTGGACAACAGCATTTTGCGAAAACCACGACAACGGCCGTTCCGTGTCGCGGTTTGCATCCGATGCTCCCGAGTTTCGCGAGATATCTGCAAAGATGCTCGCACTGATGATGGTCGCCATGACGGGGACGCTGTTCCTCTACCAAGGTCAGGAAATTGGCATGATCAATGCTCCTCGTGAATGGTCGATAGATGAATACAAGGATATTGAGGGGTTAGGATATTACCGTGAAGCTCAGAACCAGGTTGTCAGTGGCGTGGATCCAATGCGCGATAAACGCATTATGGAAGGGTTACGAATCCTGGCCCGTGACCACGCACGACTCCCAATGCAATGGGACGACTCTCCCGAGGCAGGATTCACTACGGGAAAACCTTGGATGCGAACACATGATCTATACCGAGACATCAACGTCAAGAAGCAAGAGGCAGATCCCGACAGCGTGTTGTCTTTTTGGAAAAAGGTGCTGCGTCTGCGGAAAGACTATCGCCAGTTGTTCATCCACGGCAAGTTTGAAGTACTGGACTTTGAGAACCTAGAGACTTTTTGTTTCGTTAAATCTAGGGAAGAGAAAAGGGCACTTGTTGTTTTGAATTTCACGGGGATGGAGCAGCCTTGCTCGCAAGTTGAAATGGCGGCGGGCATGAGACTGTTGGTCAGCAATTATTCCGAGTGCTCTTCTTCGCAGAGGTTGCGACCTTATGAGGGCCGGATCTATGTGTCAGATAAACTGTAAATAGGTTACATAACAGCATAGGATTAGCCAGCATATCAATGATATTAGAGGTTGTGTTGATGATTTCCAAAGGATGGATAGATTTCTGGCTGATCCCATATCCGGCCAGTATGGGTACGGTACGCGAAGACTCACCGCCTTCCTGATATAGTAATGCTTGTTTCGGAGTTTAATAGCCGAGTTTTTGACATCGAGCGATGATTCCTTCATCCCTCCATCTTCATCCTATCCATCACTCATGTGAGTCATGTCTTAGCCTCAACAACCTGCATGCCCCGTCAGAACATTGCCACAACGGCCTGCGATGCATGTCGTCGTCGCAAAGTCAAGTGCGACACCCAGCAACCTTGTGCAAGATGCCAAAGTGCCGGTCTCGTATGTCGGACGACATCCATTCCCCGCAAGAAAGGCCGCCAAGGGGCAACGGCCACTGTCCTTCAAGAGCTGCGCAAGTCCCCAGCGCAGACTGAAGCTCTATCGACACTATCGCCCCGGGAATATGGGCTAGGCGGTTGCTTTATTAGAAGCCCGGGACTCCTGACCCCAACAGTTATTCAGAGCTGTGCCGAGTACTTCTTCGCGCGCATGCTCGGCACAGTACCCATTCTTCTTCCTGCCTTATTTCAAACGCATGTTGATCGCATGGCTGAAAGCTTACATTCATACTGTCTTGTCTGTGCCTTTTGCGCGTTTGTATTCACGCAGACAGGGTACGCTTCATGGCATAACCCCGCAAACCCATCATCGGCCCTTGGACGATCCTTACTAGAGGAAGCTATGACCGCTCGCCGGCATCTTGATCCGTTTACTGCGCCTAGTCGCCTTAGTATCACGACCTCTTTCCTGCTTTACGGCTGTCAGATTGGAATGGGCAACCAACGGCAGGCTTATTATTTTCTACGAGAGGCCACCACTCTCTACACGGCAGGAATTCTAGACCAACCTGGTACAGAAGTAGACGAGGACCCTGGTAGTCTTTTTTGGCTCCTCTTAATTTCGGAAAGGTGAGATCTATGCAATATCTTGAACCTAATGATTTCTAAGCATAATTCAAAGAGCACACGCCATTCGAAGACACCGCCCTATTACCTTGGAGATTACCCCGAATAGTCCAGTTCTGGACGACACACACTCCGATGCATTTAGTGTCGGATTCCGCTGTCTCGCGGACCTTTATCGGCCCTTCAATCAGTCTTTTCTCAGTCACTGGAACGGCACCGAAACCTCCTTTTCAAGGGAGCTGCTTATTCAATTGGAGGAGCACCTGCGGCAAGCAGTCCCTGCCGATATTGAACTCCCTGATCTCCTTCTGGCAGATCTCCGCGTATCGCAGCAATGGCTCCGGACCATGATCTGGCAACTTGCGACAACCGCTGGATTTCTCTCAAGTACTCCGTCACACCCGTGCCTGGACATCCGCTATCCACTGCAGATCGCGCGAGAACTGTCCCTGGCGACATGGAAGCTATCTCGGGAGAGTATGGAGGCTCACGGCATAGGTCTGGTACGTTCCTTGATTCGCAGAAAATCATCATCACGCAAGCTGACAAACGCAAGGTCGAGAAAATATTTGAAATAACCTGTACGTTCGCAGACGTAATGGCGTGTCTATCACAGTCCAGACTGCGCGCATCAGGATTCGACCTCGGTCCTCAGGACTATCTCAAACATCTCTGTACACTGATCCACGGTCTACCCGGTGGAGATACAAAGTTTCTTCCACTCCTACTAGCCAAGATCGGGCAAACTCTCCCGTCAATGCTAGCCCCCTTGAGTCGGCACCTTAGCTTACCGCTAACGGATTCCGCTCCACCAGAGGCTGAGACTGTGTCACCAGTTGGGTTTGGTAATGACTGGGATAAGGACTTCAATTGGGCTGAGATGAGTCGCATTGGCGATAAGACTCCGGAACTCGAGGGAACGCTGCAGTTCGGCTAGTGGAGTATCCTGTCATTGACCCAAGATATGATTTTGGCAACTGGCAGAAAGACATGAAAAGTCATGATATTAAATCTGAACTTACTGTTCAGATTGTTTTTCCTTGACTCAATATCTATCAATCTGATATTTGTCATGAGAATATGACACTAGGCCATAAAAATCTTGAACAGCTCCTCTCCTGCACTATTATACCTATGGTTTCCAAACGATATTACTCAGTATTGAATCAATGACGGCGAAAAAAAACGTGACAGCCTGAGGCAGTAGGCATGACGTATAATCATTTAAATGAATACCTTGGTAGCTCTCTCATAGACGCTATAAAGTAGCTAGCTGATGTCTCCCACGTTACAAACGTACAGGCTCGACTCTCACCGAGCTATCAATATGCCCTCCTGCTACCAAGGATCTGGGACAGGGACGACGCTCAATAAAGTCACTTAAATTTGCAAAAGTAACATTGGCAATTTCGGTCAGGGCTTCCTTGGTGAAAAACCCTTGGTGGCTGCAAATGAGGACGTTTGGGAAGGTTAACAAGCGCATCAAAACGTCGTCGTCGATGATCTTTCCCGAATGGTCAGTGTAAAATAATCCTCTCTCGGCCTCATACACATCCAGTGCTAGTCCGCCGAGATGATGTGATTTGAGGGATTTGAGAACTGCCGTTGAGTCGATCAGACCTCCGCGTGATGTGTTGACCAATAAAGCCCCTGACTTCATTTTGGACAGCGTCTCTGTGTTGATCAAATGCCGTGTTGAATCAGTCAGTGGACAGTGCAGGCTGATGATATCCGATTCTGCCAACAATCGCTCGAGACCAACGAACGTACCGTACCGCGCAAAATCAGGGTTTTCATTAACATCATAGGCTAGCATTTTGCACCCAAACCCGTTGAAAATGCGGGCAGTTGCTAGACCGATTCGCCCAATGCCAACAATCCCAACAGTTTTACCGTTGAGCGTGGTTCCGATTAACCCTTCGATGTTGAAGTTGCCCTCGCGTACCCTGTTGAAGGCGCGATGAGTTTTACGATTCAAAGTCTGAACCAAAGCAATGGCGAATTCCGCAACAGCTTCGGGTGAGTAGGCTGGAACATGAGCAACGAATAAGCCCAATTCCCCGGCAGCGACAAGGTCGACATGATTGAAACCCGCACACCGAAGAAGAATAGCACGGACTCCGTTGGCGTACAATATCTCCAAAGTATCCTTGTCAAGCGTATCATTGACAAAGACGCATACAGCATCATAGCCCCGCGCCAATGGTGCTGTTTCTGAGCACAATGCAAAATCTAGATACTCAATTTCATAAAGTGTTCCATGGCTTTCGGAAGCCGCTATGTCGAAGAAAAAACGGTCATACTGCTTAGCACTGAAAACAGCAAGTCTGGCCTTTTTTGGCGATTCCATTTGATATAAGGATATGATTGTAGTCGAGTTAAATATGTCCTCATATGCGTTAGACGACGAAGATCAGGGTTGCTTAGGTCAATATTCCAATCCTCGTGAGCTTTTCTCAGTCATGACATGCGCTATCATTTATGAGCATCCGAATCTTGATTTGAGCACCCATTTAATCACGGCACACTAGTGAACATGGCATAAGAACAATAGTACTACTCGGCAAATTTGCCAGAAGAGCCGTGTTTCCGTTTGCGGCATACTATAAGCCGGTTACCCCAATAGTGACCTCTTCGAGCAACGACTCGATCGTAAACCCCATAAACCATCCTTGGCGTGGCATCTAAGCTTGAGTAAGCTTTAGGTTTGCGAAGGATTGCATGTGCTTTGTAAAAGGGTTGTAACTGCAAGATCTCCGATGATCCCAGCTCATATTTTGAAGTCATCCACTCTTAGACAACTCTTGGCCATCGAAAAGGCAGGTGATGTTATTTGAAGGATAATAATATTAATTTCTAGTTATATTAAGTCTTAGAAACTAAAACTTTGTCCACTACTGTATCATTAACAAACGACAGCCTTATCGACCCTTTGAAACAGAAATCATGTCAGTACACCAGGCACTTGGCTTCGACCGGCATGAATCTGTCTTTCAACATGACCAAGTCAAAACCCATTTGGTCAGGTGTGATTGGTCTGGGCCAACTATTGATGTAGGTGTTTTGTTCATTTGCCTCTACTTACCAGCCAATGCTGATAAAAGAAAGACTTTGTACGCAGGAATGGCAGGTACCTTTGCAGATGGCAAATCTCAAATTGCGATAGCACTCCGCAATGAAACATATCTTCTCGACTTTTTGGAGCAAGACTTCCAAGGTTCAGAAATAGATACTGTTATATGTGATTTCATTATCACTGAGCTGCAGAACTACAGCAATATACACGCTGAAAAGATACTTGGAGCTGCACTTCCAAAGTCATTTCATGTGTGCTGTCCATCCCTCTGCCCACGTTTGTGGCTGGAGCTGGATATTGTACCAATTCTACTCAATGAGGAGCTGAGTGCGAATCGTACAGTGGGCACAGAAGCTGTCGCACATCCGAATGGCAAGGACATCGATGAGCAAGCTGAATCTGTGTCCCGGAAGTGCATCAGGTAACACTATCAACTAGTCGACTTCTTGCGCAATGTTGGCTAATGTTTCGTCTATCCAGATTCTTTGGCCCAAACAAACTGCCCTTTCTCCATGTAGACTTTCTCGGGGCGGTGGAAGTCGATTCTGGATTCCATATCAACATGGCAGATCTTGAATCATTCTCAAAAACAGTGCGACCAAAAACTTGGTCGGCCGTACAGCACTATGTGAAGGATCTGACCAGTCGAAAGGTGAAAATTGCATTTTTCAGCGCGACACCTCAGGGCGGCGGCGTCGCACTCATGCGCCATGCACTTGTACGATTCTCACATCTGCTCGGTGTCGATGTCAAATGGTGATGTGACTCGATGTTAAAGACCGGAGCCTCCGTACTGATTCAATATTCTAGGTATGTACCGAAACCACGACCAGGCGTCTTCCGCATTACCAAAACCAATCATAATATCCTCCAAGGAGTGGCTGATCCCCATGAGCGACTCGATTCACAACAACAAAGAGTACTAACAGATTGGATTGAAGACAACGCGCGCAGATATTGGACGCGGAAAGGCGGTCCTCTATGTCGGCCTTCTGAAGGCGGTGCTGATGTTATCATAATTGATGACCCTCAGATGCCTGCCTTGATTCCCATTGCAAAAAAAGCCGATCCTAACAGGCCGGTAATATATCGCAGCCATATTCAGATGCGGAGTGATTTGATTTCGACTCCTGGGAGTCCTCAGTCGGAAGTATGGGATTTTCTGTGGCCTTACATCAAGCTTGCGGACATTTTCATCAGTCACCCAGTAGCTGCATTCGTTCCTCACAGTGTTCCCCTGGCAAAGCTCGGATACATGCCAGCATGTACAGACTGGTATGATCTTCTGCTAGAGGGTCGTTTTTGATTATACTGATCATTGAATCACAGGCTTGACGGACTTAACAAAGATATGAGGGACTGGGATTATGCTTACTATGGACGCATCTTCAACCACGCTTGTCGAAACGCTGGCATGCCGCCAATCAATTATCCAGATGGTAAATTATCTCAATCCTGCTGCAGGTAAGGTTTTGTGTTAAACTTTCATGTTCATTGTGCAGATCAGTATATTGTCCAGGTCGCTAGATTTGACCCTTCCAAAGGGATCATCGACGTCCTGAAATCGTACACGGAGTTTCGACGCCTACTAACCCAACACTCCCCCAACGTAAAGGCACCCAAACTTCTGATATGCGGCCATGGTTCAGTAGACGATCCCGATGGATCTCTTATCTACGATGATGTGCTGAACTGGATTAGGCAGAATGCTTCCACTTTATCAGAAGATATCACCGTCATGCGTCTGGGCCCGTCTGATCAGATCTTGAATACCCTGCTATCCAATGCAGCAATTGTATTACAGCTATCGGAGCGTGAAGGGTTTGAAGTAAAAGTTTCCGAGACTATCCACAAAGGCAAGCCCATCATTGCCACGAGAGCAGGCGGAATTCCTCTTCAAATTGAAGACAAGGTGAACGGGTTTTTAGTCGATGTCGGTGATGTGCAAAGTGTGGCATATCACTTGCTGCGACTATGGACTGATTCCAACCTGTATGGCCGAATATCTACATCCCATTCTGCGTATCGCGTTAGCGACGAGGTCAGTACGGTTGGACAGGCTCTCAATTGGTTTTATTTGTCCTCATTATTGTCTCAAAATATGGGCTTAAACCCCAACGGACGATGGATTCACGATCTCGCTCGCGAGTCACTGGGACAAATTTACACTAAAGCAGATGGAAAACTGAAGCGAACCGTGGACGAAACCATTTTGTCTATCTAATCTAGAGTGTAATTTGAATGTATCCCGAATATTTGGAAGAATTGTATGTTGTTTGACCTATTCATTCTCCATTTTTAATCTATTAATCTCTAGTACTCATTACAATATCTCATTTCACATAAATGTTAATCCATGGATGAGAAGACCATTGGCATAAGGATCATACCTGTCAAACAGCAAGTTATTCGTCAGAATCGAGAAGAAAAGCAAGGCTTGGTTGGTACTGCCCAGATAGAATGACAATTGCCTGACTCGCCTTTCTGCTGCGTGCTTATCAGTCAAATCAATGACGATTCATAAACTCAAGTCACCACCAATCCAAAGCATTGCTAAACGAACACTTTCCAAATATTCTAGCCTTGGCATCTATGAGAGGGTCTAGTCCAGTGGCTACTTATTATCAAAGACTGGTTCGAGAATAAAAATTCCGTGATATCATACCACTCCTCACTTCCGCATTCGGCCTATCTTTCCGTTATATGAGCCCAAGGAGCCCAGATCATGAATATCGAATGGATTTTTACATTAAAGCCCAAATTATCACTAAGTACACGGCTCCGGAGAATTATTACGCAAATAATGGCTATCTCTGCAACCGCAGCCCGCACAATCAGCTCGTTTTGCCTGGCGTTCTTGACAATCAGTGCAATTATTGTGCTAGGTATAACTGCATGGGCTGTCCAGTCAGACAAGTCAGTGACGGTCATCTATACACTGGTCATTGTAAGTCACCAATGGCCGTTCTCTTAGGTTTCAAAGAGGTTACAGAAAACTGACCATAAGATAGGCCTGCCTTACAGTCTTTTTTGTCTTTATGCTTTTGGGTCTCTCGTTTCTCTCCTACAGAAAGCCGATTTTTCATGTCATCAGCTCTGTCCTGGAACTTATCCTAGCATTTCTGTAAGTCCAGATTCCTTTGGCGATGGATATCACCCAGCAGACAGGAACATTTGCAAACAAAAACGTTCTGACCCGACAACTAGGTGGATTGCTGCATTCGTCCTCGTAGTAAACAATTTCGAACGCGTTAGCTGTAGGGTGAACCGATGGCACGGGGTGGTGGTTTGCTCTCGACAACACACGGTTGAGGCTTTTGCATTCATTGCATTGTATGATCATCTCCTCAATCATAATGCTGCCCCCCCTGCTCGGGGCGATTCTATATGTACTGACCTTCTCTTGTTCAGCTTCTTCACCCTAGTGGCTGCCATATTCAGCTTCATCACAGTCTACGCGCTTGTGGAAGAAAGCCACGGGAGAGATATGACACGCAAAGAGAAACCGGCTACATCTCATCCTGAAACGGAGGTAAATCCAGAGACACACGTCAATAACGGACAGGTAAATAATGGACACGTCAATAACGGATTGCCACCAAACAATGTTGTGTGAGATGAAGCCATTTTCTTGCACGGGAGGATAGATATGAATAACCAGCTCAAGGTTGATCGGCGAGGCATGTGGTATGTGATGAAGAACTTGTATACGATTACGTTTAACTATTTCCTAAAGCAAAATGACGAAAGTCGTCAAATAGCATGCTCCAAATGTTGATGTTAACAAAGAGGGGCACCTGGACTGATAATACGGATATCAACAAGTCATGATAGTATCTTAGTGAATGTATACTTATATAATTATACAAATATGAATTTAAACTCAAGAATTAATCTACTTTCAGAGTCATTATCAAAAGAACGGATATCTTTTCTGACTAGATTCATTACTTTCATGGACTTTTTCTCTATATTCTCATCCGGCCTGACTAGATCTTCGAGTTGGTTCCGCTTACGCAGATGCTTAGTCGACTAGACGCACGAGCATTAAACAGGATAATATGCTCGGAGTATTTTTCGAGTACTCATGCGTGATCTACCTGCATTTCTGCGGGTCTAACACTCCCATGATGCATCCAACGCCATCCGGAGCGTAAGGGCCACCCATAGCGTAAGGCCACCACCCACTTAGTATCGGTCAGCCAGGGTAAAGAAGCTGGGAAATGCAGAAATAAACACAAATACTCAGAAACAATCTTGTACGGGACGACACGTGGGGTTCTTCTCACCTTCTATAAGTAGGCTGGAAGCCTCTTCGTTCAATCCTTTCAACTCCCTCGAACTTCAAACAATCAATGCACCCGCGTAATTCTATGTACCAGGCTGAGATACCTATAAATAATTGATGCATAATATGCGTCACACAACATTGTGGACGTTTCTTCTATCGTCCTGGATCCCTTTCTCCCTCGCCAACTCCCAAATCCGACCTCCTAGCAACCCCTTTCCGGAGGGAAACCTATTTAATTCTTCCAATCCCCTGGAAGTCAACCTAGGCTATGCTGGTTATGCTGGGGTATACGATGTTTCCAATTCTCTGAACTATTGGTACGGGTAAGTAGGCACTCCTCCCCAAAGGAGTCAAACTCAACTGATGTGAGTGATCCAAGAATCCGATACGCTCAAGCACCGATTGGAGACCTGCGTTGGCAGATTTCAACCCCTCCAGAGACCACATTTGATGGCACATTTGCTAGTGCTGCGACTTACCCGAACCAATGTCCCCAGGGGCTTTTTCATTTGAGATAGTTCCATATGCATCCGGAGCTCTCCTTGCTATTGATCACTGATTCAATTTAGTAGTACTCCTCAGCCCACCCAGCCCGTAGGAAGCGAGGGCTGTTTGTTCCTAAATGTATGGGCACCAGAGAATGCCACCGACTTGCAGGTCTTTGTCTGGATTCGTAAGTTTGTCCTGTCCGGAAAGATTGCTCTATATGCTTACCGACTAGATCTTGAACAGACGGCGGTGGTTACGGTTATGGCAATGCTCAATTCGATATGCCATTCTTACTGAAGGCCACCGTCAATAAATACGTCATTGCAGATATTCAATATCGTGTATGGATTTATCCTCTCCGCACGATTGAGGGCGGATATTGCTAACAGTATCCCGGTCTCAGCTCGGAGCATTCGGATTCCTGGCCGGCGATGAAGTATACAAGCACGGCACAACAAATGCCGGTCTATATGATCAATATCTAGCACTGCAATGGGTGCAAAGGTACATCTCGCATTTTGGCGGTGACCATGATCGCGTCACTATTGGAGGCATATCAGCTGGTCTGTTTCTCACCCTTATCTGTGTGCATAGCTTGTGGCTAATATCTTTACCAGGCGCTGGGTCAGTGATGCTGCAAAGCATGGCTTATGGCGGTGCAGTAGGTGATGAACTATTGGACACTGTATGTATTGACTCTATTTTCTGTATCCTCGTCAGGGTTGCTAATGCTTCGGTTAAATACAGGTCTGGACTGCAAGCCCCTATTTGCCTCAACAATGGAACTATAACGATCCCTTACCTGCTACATATTTCGACCAATTTGCAACAGCAGCAGGTTGTGCCGATGGCACCAATTTTGAAGATACTTTTCACTGTCTTGTTGAACAAGATACTCAGGTCCTAATGGACACTAACTGGATATCTCATATGGCGCCAAATACGGACAACAAAATTGTTCAGCAACGACCCAGTGAACAGCTTGTGAAAGGTAACCTTAATGGTAATTGTGCCTTAACTGGAGTACGTGCCTCAAGCAGTACCAGAGACTTGTTTTTCTGCTGACTTCTAAATGAAAAATAGAACAACGCCAACGAAGGCGAAATGTTTGTTTGGCAAAACGTCACTACCGAAGATGATTTTGTCGACTTTGTGCACTACCTTTTCCCCCAGTTTCACGGATGAGCAATTTGAGTCAGTCTTAGCGCAATATTCTATTCCAGCAGACATTCCCACCGTCCGATTCGCAACAGATGGACTCAATAAGAACGCAACTGCAAACTTTGTGAGCACGTTTGCTGTTGGGCAGCAACAGCGTCCTAAGACGACCCCGTTGTAGATTATAGTAGACATGATAAGTGATGACTTTCAATGCAGAACCTCTACGCCGAAACAACCCTTGACTGTCCGGCCTACTGGATGGCTGAAGGATTCAGCATGAATGGCCGCCAGAGCTACAAATACCAGTTTTCAATCATCAACTCGCTGCACGGCGAGGACGAGACGGTGTGTTTGAATACCTTCGGGCCTGTAAACTATCTTGCCCCGAGCTTCCGAGATCCTTGTATTTGTAAGTTAAAACCTAGGTAACGAAGAGGTTCACGTGGTCATTTTACTGACTAGAAGATACAGCAATGCTAGATAGTGTCTTCACAACCGGCACACCAAACGACTCTAGCTCTTACTCATCCGACGTGCCTGCTGATGTCGCCGCTGTGCTCTCTTCCTGGCCATCATACACGGTCGATAAATCTTGGCAGGCAATCCTGAACCAGACAGGAGGAACGATGGCGACGAGCGTGGATCTAGGAGATGCATATGCGTATGATATCACCAACTATATTGAGCCTGGCTTGGCTCCTTTTTTCACGTTGGCCAATGCGTATAATTGGGAAGACGGGCGAGAGGCAGGATGTGAGTTCTGGAAGTCTGTTGGGGCTATGATTCCTGAACAGTGAACACATACAATTACCTGGAACCAACGAGTCCAATAGATCTTCTCAATGTTACTACAATTCAAGGACAAGAAGAGAAGACAGCCTAATTATAAACAACAGCCTGCAAACCAGGAATAATCTCCAAATCCTTGGGCTTATAATTATACTTCCCGTCATCCGTAATCTTCACATCGCGGTGACGTCTCTGCTGCTGCGTCTGTCGAACTTTTACCCATTGCTCGGTGGTGAGGTGTTGACCGAGCTCTGTGAATGCATTCTTAGTAAGACCGAGACGGTTGAGGACGGGGCTGTTCTGGATTGGGTCTAGGACGATGTGGTTGTTTGGTCTATGATCTGTTAATGGTGGTTCAGATGATGTAGCAAGAGGAGAGGTATACCGAGCGAAGTACAAAACTCCCAAACGGTCGACGTGAGCCTGATCCTGAGGCGGAGCATGTACACGATGAATACTAGACTTTACGAACCCACCCGTAAGAGCAGTAAGAGCGTCACAGGTATTTATCGTAATAGTTCCATCCTGTGGACGGACCCATTTCCATTGACCTTCCGAATTGAGGATTTGAAGAGCAGCGACAGGTTGGCGGAAAAGTAGGGTTATGGTTCCCAGGTCCGTGTGTCCAGGTGAGTATAGTTCGCCTACTTTTTTGTTTTCTTCGGCGCTGCGTGCAGCATAGTGCATGTATCGGAGGTGGTCTTCTCCTTTAACATCGTATTGGTGGTCACGCACGAGTTGATCTTCGTCGGGAAGTTCGAGGAGGATGGCGAAGAGGCCGAGGAGTTTTTCGACTACTTCTGTATGGCATTTCTGATTCACCTGTCAGCAAGAATAGATTCCTTTTGAAATTGCTACTCGTACCCGGCTAAAAGCTTCAATCTCGGAAATGTGTTTCTGAAGAACATCAGGCTGTGCCCTGTGGTGATATCCATCGAATTTGGGAATATTGTACACCTGGACATTGTCCCGGATGCCGTTTCCAAGGCTTGCAGAGTCAGGCATGTTGATCAAATTTTCAATGTAGAAAGAGACTTACATGCGATGCCCCGCAGGTCTGTACCCGTTATACTCTCCTCTCGCGAGATCGTCAGCATTGTGGAATTTGAGTTTTTCCTCCAGAGGGAGCCCATAAAACTCTCGCCCTAGAGCGAATTGAAAGTCGACCTCTTCCTGGCTGATGTTGAAGTTCTTGACGTAGAAGAAGCCTATCGTACTGTTGTCAGTATCTTTCTTGTTTTGCAGGTAGGTAATTATATAGATGTACTGACCGACATGTTGTACTGCGTGATCGAGCTGCTTGACAAGCTGCTCTTTACCGCCGGGTTGATCGTACAGGCTCAGATCGAGAGTGATGAGCTCGGCCCAGTCGACTATATTTCCCAGAAGGTAAGCAGTTGACAGAAAATGACTTATAGATGGGTATAACTCACGATCCTCCTTGGTGACCGGGACATGGTCGTACTTCTCAAGCGATGTGTCAGGCATCCTGTCAAGTGATTTCGAGCTTTCGATTACAACTTCAAGCTTTCTTATTTTCGAAGGATATTTGCCAGCCAAGAAGTAGAAACCACCCCTTTATACACAATTATCTGATCATTCCGTCTATTCGGATCGTTCTACCCCTCACCTCCTCATCTAGTACAAGATATCATTCCAAAGCTAATAGGCCCTAAAGCACGCAATCCGCACATCCTCTGAGGTTATAGCGGCTTAGGGCTTCGTGTCAACGCATTACTAAACCATGCTGTCTCAATATAGTAATTTGTGTCGGCGGGTCTCCGAGATCCCTGTAAATCTCCGAAAGCCCTAAAGAGTGTTTTCAAACAACGATATTGGATATCGAGCCAAAGCACGCTATGGCGCCGAATAGCACATCATCTGCTGGACAATGTATCTCGTGTCGAGAATACATGCATAGTACTGATTAATATATCAGAAAATTTTATGGATACTCCGGACATATTTGCATGAATATATCAACTCTAGACTACCATAATGTGCATATAAAACTCCACAAAGAAAATGACGCGATATGCCACGATAACACGCAACATGTCGGACATGCTGATAGACTTGTGTACGCAATGCTCTATATGTAGAAGGCCAGCACTTTGCCAGAAGATAATTATCCTAGATACCAAGAATCGACGGATCAGATAAAATGTCTGAAATCAAGCCAAAAGCAACCAAGTTGACTTTCTTCGGAGTGATAAAGGAGATATTCAACTGGTACCCAGCAGAGTATCCTTCTCAAGAAAGAAAGTTGGTTCTCTTATTACATTCACATAATAGGTGGATGCTAAAATGACTACTTTCTAGGCTATTGTTCAAATTGGACGTATCGATTCTAGTTTTTGCCTGTCTTTGTTGTAAGTCTTCTTTCTTTCTCCTTTTTCATACAGACAAAGCTAATTTGAATAGTCTTTGTCAAGTATCTAGGTATGCATATTTGCTGTATTCGTTATACCCTGAATGAAACACAACTTAGTATGATTAGACCAGACAAATATCAGCAATGCCTACGTCAGCGGTCTCAAAGAAGACTTTAGCCTCAACGGCAACCAGCTGAACTACTTCAACGTTTGCTATTATACCGCATATGTCGTGTTCCAAGTACCTGGTCTGCTTTTACTTTCACGCCCAAAACTGTCCGTTTTCCGTCTTCTCCTTACCTGCAACACTGACTGATGATGTGGACAGTGCTCGATGGCTACTCCCAACCCTCGAAGTCCTCTGGGGTATCTGCACCTTTGCGCAGAGCCGCGTAACAAATGTCCAGCAACTCTATGCCCTCCGCTTCCTAGTCGGTATGCTCGAAGCTCCCGTCTTCGCCGGGACGCATTTCATCCTCGGTACGCCCTTTTCCCCCAACCACCATACACAATCACGAAACTAACTGTCCACAACAGGATCATGGTACTCCGGCCCCGAACTCTTCAAACGCGCCGGCATGTGGTTCATCTGCAACCCCCTGGGCAGCATGGTAAGCGGCTACCTCCAAGCCGCCGCATACACCAATCTCTCCGGCGTCGGCGGCATGCCCGGCTGGCGCTGGCTTTTTATTATTGACGGCATATTCACCATCCCCGTTGCGATAATCGGTTATTTCGTGTTTCCCGGTATACCGGATTCGCCGAAGCCGTTTTATCTAACGGATGAGGATATTGCGTTGGCCAAGGAGAGGTTGAGGAGATCCAAAATTCGGCGGCCGGGGAAATTAGATTTGGATGTCTTCAAGAGGACGGTGACGAGGTGGCATATCTGGGTTTTTGTGTTTTGTTATATGTATGACCTCCCTCTCTTCTTTTTCTGGTATAATTGATCGATGGATGCTGACGAGGATAGTTGCATGATCATCTCCGCCTACCCTTTTGGCTATATGAATCTCTGGCTCAAGGCCCGGGGCACGTACAGCGTGACTCAAATCAATAATCTACCCACAGTGACATATGCAGTTCAGATTGTGGTGTCGTGGCTGGGCACGACGCTTGCGGCTGTGTATCCTTCGTGGACGATTTACAGCGTTGCTGTTGGCTGCTGTTTGTTCTCGACTTTGTGCATGATTATTTGGAATATTCCGACGGGTTTGAAGTATGCATAATTTCATTGATGGAGCTGCTGCTTGGAGTATGGCTGACGTTTATGAAGGTTCTTCGCGTGGTATCTCTTCGGTGTTTCTGGCTGTCTAAGTCCAATCCTCTACTCGACCGTGAACAGTATCGTCAAAAACGACTCAGAGGAACGTGCCCTAATATTGGTATGCCTGCCACCTACTTCCTCATACCCATATTTAAACTAACTGAGCGATGTAGGGCTCCATGATGACAATCGGATACTCATTCCAGATCTGGGTTCCGCTCCTCATATTCCCAACGGCCGGTCCTTATGGTGCTCCCAGATGGAGGAAAGGATGGCCCGTGACGTTTACGTTTTTGTCGCTGCTGTTGATTGGGTTTGTTACTTCGCTTGTTTTGCATAGAAGGTGAGTAATGATTCGAATCGAGTGCGGACTTGAGACTAATGTGATGTAGAGAGACGAGAAAGACGACAAGTGAAGTGTCTTCGGATGTGGGAAGTAACGATGAAGAAGATACAGGAGACATCGTCGTTAGCGGACAGTATGATAAGCGATTAGATTCGTGATGGCTAGTCTAGACATACAAGCATGAAGTACATAAACACCCCAGATATGAAAATTGACCACCTACATGGTGGCGAATAGGGTTAAAAACCGCCCTTCCTTTTCCCAGTCCTCTTGACAAGATGATCAATAACACACCCATCTTCCCACCCTTCACTTTTTTCTCCAGTAATCGCCCTACACCTCGGACAACTTTTCCCATGCCGAATCAACAACTGATGCAACGAATACTTCAAATGATCCGGAATCCTGACTTCCAAATGACTAAAGGCCGTAATTTCAGTGACCCTTTTCGTATCTGAGGACGGCAACCAGCCTAGCCATTTACATATACGAAAGATATGTGTATCGACTGCGAAACAGGGGCGTTGGAGGCAGAACAAAACCACACAAGCGGCGGTCTTGGGTCCGATGCCGGGGTATTTGATGAGTTCGAGCATTGCATCTTCTTTGTCTAGGGCATGGATCCAGTCCAGAGACAACACATTCTCATCTGTTAGCGCGATCTCAACTTCTTTCTGCGCCTTGGATTCATGCTCTGCACCAGCCGGCCCGGAGGCCCCCGGTTCCTGCTCAGATTTGAGATGCGCCGCCTTCCGAGACAAACTCTCTTCATAGACCATACTCAGAATCTCCTTGATGTATTTGCTTTTAGTGGTTGCCAGACCACCACTTTTCATGGCTTCAAACACATCATTAATGGGCGCAAGGCGCACTGCGTTCCAGTCCACACTCCCCTTTCCAATGCCACTCTCAAAAATGCCGAATTTATCGACGAGACCCTTGAATGCTCGAGCTGAGTTGGCGCCTGTAGTTGCGCCGCTGAGAACAGTGCGGAGCAGCGCGTCTAGTACGGAGGGTACTTCGCCGCAGCCAGTTACTGTAAGTGAAGGCTGAGGCACTTTGGTCGGAGCTTTGACTTCTCCGTGCAGTGTTGATAAGAGACGGTTGACTTCTTCGCATTCCTGGGCTGTGGGATACGGGAAGTCTGGGAATGGGCTGGATCCAGGTGTGAGGCCGTATTTTGCGGCGCTTTTTTTAGTTTTGTGTTTGGTGAGTTCCACGTCTTTTGTTTCAGCTACTTGTGCCACACTCTCTGGTTTGATGCGTTTTGCTGGTTGAGCAGAAGCTGTCTCATTCTTGATATCCCGCGGACCGTCCAGTGCATCTCGGACGATTTGTGCACCGGATTTTTCAAGGTTGTGTGGAAGTGCATTGATATCGATTTCGTGGATAGCAGACTTTCTTTTCTTAGTTGACGTAGTACTTGACTTTGAGACTGGAAAAGAAGACCTGAGGGTGGAGGATGGCGGTTTCCGATTTTTGTCCCTGGATGATGTTGACTTTGACTTGTGGGCCGACGTTGCAGATGAGGCGGGCTGGTCAGACGTCGTCGAGGACGCCGTCATGGAGCGAGTAATCCGCATCTCCTTTCGAAATCCCGGGAAAATACGACAAGAAATCGTTCTAATCAAGCGAAAATTGAAATGCTGTGCGCAGGGGTCTCCGTATTGATGAAGTGCAGACGGAGAAAAGAAGGAAGATGAACCAGACTATGCTTAAGGGGTAGTCCCGCGACAATGATGTAATAGCCGTACCTCCAACATCGATGCCTTACTCTAGTACACCTTTCACTGATCTATCTGATTACCATCCCAATGAATACAAGAAAGAATAAAGCCATTGACAAAATGAAATGTACATTTCAGAAAGTGAGTCAGCATACTATGTATTCACATTCGAATACCAAAAAGGAAAGGCCGTGGATCACTCAGATCAGTCATTGATGAAATTTACCGACGGTCCTACTTTAATCTGCCTTTGATATGAGCCTACAAAAGCTTAAATATGTCTGAAACACGTTTGGCCGATATTCCGAGAGTCTCAAACCCCCTTTCAGTAAACAATTTAGGATTTCCCCGCATTCAAGATTGATCGACAGTCGTCGTTAATTGCCGGCATATGTATGGATTAAAGACTAGTTCATGCAATACTCAGGTACTTTGTGATCCTATAAGTGGAATATTGAAAATCACATCTGCCTATTAGCCTAATCTTATATCTCCTGCTTTTGGGGCCAAGTCTTCACAAACAATTTACCGATGAGGGTACGAGATGATTGTTTCAGTATGCTGGGAAGACTAATCGCATATGTCCTGCTTTTCGTGCCGAGTCCTCACAAAACAATTTACCGGATGAGAAGCATTATAAATAGAGAGTGATAGACGGACTATGCCACCGTGATGTTGTGTTAGAGCAATCAGACTTCCCTAGGCTTCTGATTAGTATTTCATCATGATTGCCTTTGCTTCTGCCCTTCTTCTAGTCCTGCCGGTTGTGTCTGGCCTCGCACTACCCAAGGATGAAGCTCAAACAAACTCACCAAGGGCCTCATGTGCTCTCCCACAAACATACAACTGGACATCAACCGGCTCTCTAGCCAACCCAGCATCCGGACTTATCGCTCTGAAAGATTTCACTCACGTGCCATACAACGGCCAACACCTTGTGTACGCATCAGACGTCAATAGTGGACAAAGCTACGGCTCCCTGAGCTTCTCGCTCTTCTCAGACTGGTCGTCAATGGGCTCCGCAACCCAGTACACAATGAGCGCGGGAGCCGTCGCACCTAACCTCTTTTACTTCACTCCCAAGAACATCTGGGTGCTCGCGTATGAATGGTGCGCAACTCCATTCTGTTACAAGACGTCCAGCGACCCCACCAATGCGAATGGATGGTCCTCGGCACAGCCGCTCTACTCTGGATCCTTGTCCAGCGGAGCGCCTATTGACCCTGCCATCATCGGTGACTCCACGAATATGTATCTGTTCTTTGCTGGGGACAATGGCAATATCTACCGCGCCAGTATGCCCATCGGCAATTTCCCGGGCAACTTCGGCTCCTCAGCGACGGTGGTCCTTAGCGATTCGCAGTACAACCTGTTTGAGGCTGTGCAGGTCTATTCCGTCGAAGGACAGAACCAGTATCTCATGATCGTAGAAGCAATTGGCGCAAATGGACGGTTCTTCCGCTCGTTCACGGCCACCAATCTAAGCGGCACATGGACTCCACAGGCTACCACCGAGTCAGCTCCGTTCGCCGGCAAGGCGAATAGTGGCGCCAGCTGGACCAACGATATCAGTAGCGGTGACCTGATTCGGAGCAGCGCTGACCATACGATGCCAGTCGACCCGTGTAATTTACAGTTCCTTTACCAGGGTCGATCCCCTAGCTCCGATGGGCAGGCTTATAATGCCTTGCCTTACCGGCCTGGTCTGTTGACACTGAAGTAGTCTGTGATCAGTGCGAGCGTATGTTCAATTGTTGAGATTGAGTGCATTTAGCAACCAGAGTCCGGCAGCAAAGCAGTGAGGCTGGAAGTTCAGATAGTCTGGTGTCAGCGAATATTGATGGTCAAAAACGACTACTAAAGGATCAAAAATCGATGGTTTCTAAATGGCCAAAGTTCACTTCCGCCATGTAAAAAATTTTAATCCGGTTCAAGGTCACATAAGCGTAAGCTTAGTCTGATGACAGGGGGAGATGATCTTGGAGGTACATAGGATCGCAGACTCGTCGGCGAAGAGCTCAGTCAACAGGGGTGGCACACTAACCCACAAACGGAAAAGCGTAAACAACAGCCGGATGAACTATTTCTCCGACTAGTGAATTTTAGCTTCGAATTTTCAAGCTTCAACTTCAACAATTCACATTCACAATCGAGTAGCCATGCGGCACTACTCTATGTCTGGTCTATTTTTTCGCCATTGAAAATGGCTGTTAGTTTTTTCAAAGGTAATTATCAACCCACCACACTCTTCCCCCCTTCCCGTTTTTATGATGAACACCAATTTTTTTAGATGTTAGACTTCCGAACAACATTGCGGACAAACATTGGACTGACTCAATTATTCGTTTGATGCTTGATACGATGCATTTTCTTTGATGAAGTTGTGCGCTAATTATATATGTGTCCAGGCTTGGTTGAACGTATCAGAAGTCGGTATATAGATACAGTCACACTCCCTAGAATACAATGCATTTCATGATACGCCAATTCTCCAATCTAATCTCTCGAGGCCTCCAATCCGTTATACATGAATCAATAGTGCCTTAATTTTGTGCATGTGGGAGCGGAATTTTCGTAATCCACGGCACTTGATCAATATCCGAGGTCCCCTGGAGCGCCCCATCAACAAACAACGTCTGTGGCTCCTGTGCAGAAAAATCGCAGTCAGCCGAGAACCAATTCAAGCCACATTCTTGCCTGGCATCATTGAGCATCGATATGTTACTCACGAGTCTCGAATCAATGTGCGTAAAATGAGAAGGTGCCAGATCCGATGCTACCCTCTTCTATGTCACCAGTTTCCCTCCCCAGTTTTTATGGATATGCCCAAACCAATGTAGACGAGGCTTTGCGCGAGCGACGGCCTGGAATAAATGTGGGCAGCCTGCTCTCTGCTGCGATGCTGTATAATCCAGGATTCCCTTCGGGGGTCCATGAGTAATTACCACGTCGACATCTTGAGAAATATCAAACTGATGACCCTCGTTTGGATTATATTGAAGCCCCCAATCACGACTGCCCGCCCAGTCACCACCAAACGATGGCGTATACGGACTCGCATATACTCTCAGCAGGGCCTCGTTCCAAAGTCTGAATTCATACGAACCCTCATCCAAAGTAGTATATTAACATCCTTTGGCGTGTAGTGTGGTTTGGAATTCGTCGAGCTTGGATTCTTGTGTGAGATCACCGCAGTGGATGGCGACGTCGGTGTGTTCTGTAGGGGGTTTGGAGAGTAATTGTTGTCCATGTGAGTCGGATATGATGAGGAACGTTGTGTCAATGTTGGTAGTCATTGTGCTATCGCTGGCCTAGGTATCACGGTTGTGTAAGGATTGAGTAGATGCCGCGCGACTGCTCGTACTTGTGGAGTATCAAAGGGATCAGGGAGGAAGAGCTTATATACAGCTGGTTGCCTAAGACTCCAGGCTGATGCCTTGGATAGCCTTCCTAGGCAGCTTCGCAGTATACAGAGAGTAGTGCCTTAGGAACCATGTTTCCTGACACAAAGTAGGTGCCTGAATAATATGGTACGCTGTCAGCGTTGGGAAGGAACCTCCTCCTCCTCAACCTTACCTCCCTCCAGGGCTCTCTCTCATACCAAGATTGTCATTTGTTCTGCGTCCAAGAATCGTCTGACCAACAGCAATCTCCATAATGGCAACTCAAACGCGAGAGGGCCTGGCCTTGAATTTTCCTCTAACCCCTCCTCAGCCCCCCTGAATTCTTGCTGGGCCGTTTGTTAGCGCAACAATTTTGGAGAGACTTCTCTCTGTTTGAAGATGGGATGCTTCAGCTGAATTCTGCTTCGTCTCATCAAACATCTGCCATCAATTCAGAATAGACTTCACGAGAGTCTCAATTTTCTCTCATCTCTAGTCAATCTTCTTCTCAGCCTCTGCTTGTCTCATTATTGACCCATGAACAACCTTATTCCCCTTTATCTCTTCATTCAATCCTTTAATCCCCTTCTTTTTGTCTTACCTTGCCATCTGGACCAATCACCTGAATCTCTTTCAATTTACTTTATTGACTCCTGCTTGGCTCTTTAGCAACACTCAAACAACCTTATTTTGTTCCAGTCTTTGCAAGATATTGGCATATCTTCGATCCTCTACATCTGTAAATGGGTCTTTGATCATTGTGAACTATTTCTTATGGTGAGCTCACTTTCTCTTCACGTTGATCCTATTCAGCTGGCTTTGTAAAGTTTCAGACAAAGCTGGGCCAGTGTATTGTTGTTTATGACTGACTGATTCTCTAGCTTTAATATTGTCAACATCTCCATATCTCACAATCTTGCTACTCTATTCCATCTTCCTCTACACAGATTACCATCTACTGTTGATACGGATGTCATCTGATCCATTTGCACATTGCTATTCTGCTCAATTGAGCACTTCCAACTTACAACCCTCTTCTTGAACAACTGTGAGTACGCTCTAAGTCATGCAGCGAGGTTTTTGATTTTCCGGATCTGCCTAATTCTTTCAACTAGAAGGCCAAAATATCGAATCTCTTTACAGACATCACCATGCTTGGAGAAAAACGAAAGATCGGTGTGGAAAAAGACACCCAACAACGAAAGCGTCCGTCTTCTGGGCCTGTGATCAATATATCTGCGACCCTTAATCAGAACATTGTTGTCCAACAGGGGCCGGTTCCACCGACTTCAGCCAGGAAACATGGTCGACCCGTTGAGAAGAAGGTCGAGCATATTGACCTTACCCTCGACGATGATGACGCAGAACTCTCCTCCGACACAGAACGCGGTTCGATGAGTGATCCATTAGAGACGACACAATTCGATGATGATGACTACCTCGACGATGACCAGCTACAAGGTCTTCTAGAAAGCTGGGACACCGACTCCAACAAAGCTGGACCAGCTGCTGATCATCCAGCCACGATTTTCCTCAAAGATTATAACGGACTCACACCTGGAATGGCCGTCGAGTTAAGTGGTGATCATCTCATGAGGATCCAGCAAATCCTGCGTTTGGTCAACGGCGACATATATCTTCGAGGATTATACTTTAAAAGGCTGACAGACATGGACAGTCCTTTCCCCCGACGAAACATGGAATTATGCTGGTTGGTCGAAAAGGACGCGGATGGAAAGCTGCACCTCGAAAGAGAGGTTCCCTTTTCTGCTGTTTTAGATGTTGTCAATATTGTGCTGACGAATCGTCCATGGCGATCGCATATTGGACAGGCATATAATTCGTATGCATGTCGACTGGCTTGGCTGAAAACGGCAGAGAAAGGAGAATGGATAATTCGGTATCTTACGTTCGAAGAAGCCGATGACCAAGCCAGAAGCCCTGCAAGTGTCATACGCAGGAAGTGGAGAGGAAAGACTATCCCATATGGCTCTGAAGCAGTCAACTTGTCCAAACTTCTCAAAGACGACCGTGAGAAGGCAGAAAAATCGTTGAAGATGCAGAGACAATACTCTTTTGGAGATGCTTTTTGTGGAGCTGGGGGAGTATCTGTCGGTGCGTGGCAAGCTGGGTTACGAGTCAAGTATGGAATCGACATGGACGCAGCTGCGTGCGAGACCTGGCGTACGAATTTTGTTCATTCGTCGTGCTTTCATGCAGACTTTTATAGCTGGCTTTCTCTACAGGATGACGACGCGCAGGTCGACATTAGCCATAGCTCTCCTCCGTGCCAACCGTTCAGCCCTGCACATACAAGATCATATAACCAGCAGAGGGACGAGGAAAATTCGTCCCTTATTTTTAGCGCGTTTAACATGGTCCAAAAGGTGAAACCGCGTATCCACACGATTGAAGAGACATTTGGCGTGCCGTCAAGGCACAAAGAGACATTCCTTCGAATGATTCAAGATTTTCTGGAGCTTGGGTACTCAATTCACAGCAAGACCATAACATGTGCCAAGTATGGAGTTCCTCAGATGCGTAAACGCCTATTCATTATTGCCGCGGGGTGAGTTCGAATGTCCTACATACGGTTATGATGTTGCTAACGTACTCTTAGACCAGGAGAGACACTACCTGCCTTCCCAGCTCCTACTCACGGACCGGATGCATTGCCTTATGTCACCATCAAAGATGCGATTAGCAGCTTACCCCGTCTTGCCGATAATCATGATCCCGACAGCATTGCATTCCAAGATGGCCGGACCCGGATTCCGTACGATGAAAATACACTCGCCAAAACGATAACGTGCGGTGGGGGAGAGGGAAATTACCATCCCAGTGGCCTCAGACCGTTTACAATCCGTGAATTGGCTTGTCTACAGACTTTCCCTATCCAGTATCTTTTTCCAACTGCTTATGCGAAGAAGCAGGTTGGTAACTCTGTTCCACCTCGTCTCGCAGAGGTTATCTACCGGGCTGCTATAAAGTCACTTCAGGAGACTGACGAAAAGGAGTACAACGAGTACAGCGAGCCAATTGTTATTGACTGAGCTGGTCATCGGGGAAGGTGCCGTGAGTCGTGTGGTTCCATAGCCGGTTACCTTGGCTTCGCTTCGTTGTCCGAGACCGCAAAATTCAGCCACATTGTCTTTTGTCTCGAAACCGATCGGAGGATTTTTTTTTCTTTACTTGATCGAGGCCTTTTGAAGATGAGGCTAGGGGTTTGGGAGAGCTTCAAAGGGATTTAGTTGTATTTCTCCGGTCTTCGGAGGATCTGCATAGGTTATCTCGGGAAGGTTATCAGGTGAAAAATACGTTATCATTGTGCTCTCCCCAGAGTCCCACATGTTTTTCCATCGAGCTTGAGGTTTTGATTTTTGTGCCATGTATTTTGAGCTTAGGAAATATCAATTGAATCAAATGAAGTTTTGAGATGCTACTCCAGGTCAATTGAGTCTTAACAATTTACTTCCACTGTTTAGGGACAATCTGGTCGAGAGATGTTCCTGGTATGTAATGGTATGTTTCGGTTGGCCGCGGCTAATGCGACCTCGGCAGGTGGGGCCTATAGATCGGAGGCCCAAAAAACGGTAAATTACGCTTGAAATACGCAATACACGTACGAACGAGCTACTGCATAAACGTCAAGCTGACGGAGAGAAGGAGCTGCCTTCCCAGCCTCGGTCAACAACTCTTCCTCTTCTCTTTCTTCCTCCTGTTACGCTAGTTTATTCTCCGATTTCAGGTCTATATCTATCCATTGAACTTGTCCAATTGTCCAACGACGTTGAGTCGTTTATTTTCTCTCCCACCCACACAATTCACCTCTGAAAAAAAGACAATCATGTCGGCGGGTGCAGCAGCTCTACGAAGGACGTCTGCCATCGGCCACCGGGCTCCCCGCACTTTGGCCCTTTCCTCCCGCATCTCCCCCGCCCTGTCGCGATCTTTGATTTCTTCACCCAGCGCTCTGCGTACCAGCTCACTCTCTAAATCGTCCCCATTGAACCGTCAGATATCCAAATTCTCGACAATGTCGCCTCTGCAAGCTGCCCCCGTGTTGGAGCGGGAATATGATCCCGAGATTAAGGATATGGCTGATTATATCCACAATTACAAAGTCGACTCCGAACTTGCAGTGCGTTCTTCGCCCAAACAGAAACGAAGAATTGAAACTAATATGGACAGTTTGACACCGCTCGTCTCGTCTTCTTGGATACCCTTGGATGCGGTCTAGAGGCCCTCCGCTTCCACGAGTGCAGCAAACTGCTCGGTCCCGTCGTGGACGGCACCGTGGTCCCCAACGGTACCAAAGTCCCCGGAACTCCTTATCAGCTCGACCCCGTCAATGGAGCGTTCAACATCGGCGCTATGATCCGATGGCTCGATTACAATGACTGCTGGCTTGCGGCTGAATGGGGTCATCCTTCCGACAACTTGGGCGGTATCCTTGCCGTTGCGGACTGGATTTCTCGCACAAACCGGGCTGGTGGAAACATTGGACAGGGCAAGATCTTGAAGATTCGTGATGTCTTGGAGGCTATGATCAAGGCGCATGAGATTCAGGGTGTTCTTGCTCTGGAGAACTCGTTCAACAAGGTTGGTTTGGACCATGTTGTGCTTGTCAAGGTTGCGACTGCCGCTGTTACGTCTAAATTGTTGGGCCTTGATGAGAAGAAGACTGCCGATGCGATTACGCAGGCGTGGGTTGATGGTCAGAGTCTGCGTACATACCGTCATTCGCCCAACACTATGTCCAGGAAGTCCTGGGCTGCTGGTGATGCTTGCCAGCGTGCTGTGAACCTTGTGCTCAAGGTTCTCAAGGGCGAGGGTGGTGTTCCTACGGTTTTGAGCGCTCCTGTCTGGGGTTTCTATGACAACCTTTTCAAGGGCAAGAAGTTTGAATTCCAGCGTCCTTATGGCAGCTATGTCATGGAGAATGTTCTCTTCAAGGTTTCCTATCCTGGTACGCCCTGCCTTTCTTTTTCGCTGTATTGTGCGAAGGCTAATGTGTTCAAGCTGAATTCCACTCGCAAACTGCCATTGAATGTGCGCAGGTCATCAACAAGAAGCTCGCTGAGCTTGGCAAGACCGCCAAAGACATCAAGGAGATCACCAACCGCACTCACGAGGCTTGTATCCGCATTATCGACAAGCAGTTCAAGGCCATGGACAACTTTGCCGACCGTGACCACTGCGTTCAGGTCAGTACCTTTGACGTGCAATTAGATTACCTGCTAACATATTCCAGTACATGGTCGCAACCATGCTCGTCCTCAACCGCTTGACCGCTCAAGACTACGCCGACGGCTCCGAAGCCGCCACCTCCGAACTCCTCGAAGACCTCCGCAAACGCATCAAGTGCGTCGAAGACCCCCAGTTCACAAAGGACTACCACGACCCCTCCAAGCGCACAATCCCCAACGCACTCACCGTAACCCTCAACGACGGCACCGTCCTCGACGAAGTCGTCGTCGAAGCACCCTTGGGCCACAAATTCCGTCGCGAAGAAGCCAAGCCCGAAATCTTTGCCAAGTACAAGCGCCACATTGAGTCTCATTTCGATGCTGCGCGTGTCAAGCACTTGCTTGAGCTGGGTTGGAATCAGAAGGAGCTTGAGAATACGGATGTGGATAAATATGTTGATCTTTACGTGACGGATGCTGTTATTGCGCCCTACAGCCGATAAACCAGTTAGGTCTGTCGACTGTGTATGTTTATAGATGCTAGTTAGAGCGAATCAAAATAATTCATTAGGTATATGTATATGTGGGTATCGTAGTATTATATAGAAGTATGTTCAAAACATAAGTCAACCAACTTTATCCCTTAACACCATCATTTTCACCTTGATTCTCTGTCCCCTCAGACTCTCGTCCCAATTCAACATTCCCCTCTCTATTACCATCCGTAACACCACCACCACCACCACCACCACCACCACCATGTTTGTGTGCCCGATTGCCACCTTCAGGATACCCCGTATCCTTCCAAACCTCCCAAATCTTCGCCCCCCTCTGCAAACTCGTCACATTCTCCCAGATAAGGCAAAACACCACCAGGGCCATGATAACCGATAACGTCTCTGTCAAATTCAGTGATTTCGCGAGCGGAAGCAGCACCAGTATTAGGCCGACGACGGGCCGCATAATGATGCGATAGTGTTTGGGGAGAATGAAATGGCAGTCGCCGTCGCTGGAGGAGTAGAGGAGCGCCATGGCGTAGAGCACGAAGAGACCTACGCCGAGACTGGCGCAGAGAAGCCAGTGTTGGCCGTCGTCGAAGGGTTGGGCTTGTGCTTCGCTGGTGGTGGATCTTTTCTCGCTGCTGTGGCTGCCACTGCTACTGCTGCTACTACCGGTGTTACTGTCGTAAGACGACTTGGCACTTGCAGCCGCAACATGGCCGCCAGCGAGCAGACTAGCGATTAGCGGCAAATGAAGAGAAACCCACGTAAACGCCCGGCCGACACTATGCCTAATCGGATGCGTATAATCAATCGAGCAGTCGTTATGGACATACATCCAATTGAGACAGAACGCAATAATGAGCGTCCACACAGCCCTGAGCAGCGACAAATTGAATCCGACAGCGGCGGGCGAGCCGACGACGATGGTGTATAGAAACTCGCCGAGCGCAATAATGTAGAATGCAGCGAAACGGTCGATTTCGTGCGCAATATCGACGGCTGTTGTGTACCGCGCGCGAAGCATCCGTTTCGCGATCGGCGAGTAGCAGAACATCCATATCCCTTCTTCCAGAACCTCGGCCACAGCCGCAACGGCAATCTTACTGCGCAGCGAGACACTCTCAAAGTACAGCGGGATATACACCAACAACGCGAGAGACGACATCACGAACCAAAGCCGTTGTTGCGCGCGGTGATGGTAGCTGCTAAACGAGTAGAACAAGTGTGCCGAGTTGGCAGTCATGCGCGCAACCATGTATGCGCCGACGGTGGAGCGCATGGCGGAGATCTCTTCGTCGACGAGGGGCGCGTTGTTGCCGTAGACGATCAGGACGGCCATGATCCAGAGGATGAGGATGCGTTGGAGGAGGTCGTCGTTGTAGAAGCTGTTCATGAGTTCGCGGAGGTCGGACCAGACGTGCCATGAGGGGGCGAGAATCAACTTCATTCTGTGTCAGCTGGGATATGTGAAGCAGAAAGAGAGGGCGTACGATGTATTTGACGAGTTTGACGCCGGTGACGTCCTCGGCGAGACTTTCGGCGAAGTTGGCAAGGATTGCGACGTACAGCAAGTCGAGAAAGAGTTCGAAGCGGCCTGATACAATCAATCAGTATTCTTCTCTAGCGAACAGGGGTGTGAAGACGGACCAGCCTGTCGTTCCTGTTCGCATCGTTTAACGAGCTTCCCGTTGTCGAACCATTGGAGTGCCAATGGCTGACGGATGAGGTAGCGCGTCTGGGGCTGGGATTCGGCTTCCTTTTCTTCGGCCATGGCGTATATACAATGTACCTCACAGGGTATGGATATATAGAGAGTTGGACAAGAAGTGTACAAGAGAAAGAGAAAAGAAGAACTGGTGGAGAGGCCGAGACTAAATGGACGCTTTGGGCTTAGCGCGGATCTTGGCCGGAGATCTAGATCTGATACGAGTGAGCGATCTGATTGGCTAGATCGTCGATCTGTTGTCTATCATTTTTGGAACATCTTACCATAGTATATAGTCGATTCCAATTTTACTGGATGCAACTATAGTAATAGCTCTAGACATAATGGCCAGTCCCTGGATAAAGCAGATATTTAACGCGATGTACGGCACGACTTAGGAGAGGGCTATTGAGAAGAACTCATCATTCATCAGTTGATGGCTCGGAAATCCACTGGTTCGAGTGTGAGGATGTATTCTTCGTTGAACACGCCGAGAAATGACATGAGGTACTCGATGACTGATACACTATATGCCGTACGATAAGGGATCAAAGAAAGCGGTGTCTAGAAAGAAAGTGAAGATATGACACATGTTTGTATTTCCTTTTTGGGCCATCCTTTGTTGCCCCTCGGTCTCGTCTGAAGTTTTGAAACTTTTGTCTGTCACTTTATGCGTCAAACCAAGTCACCATACTTGAACTTTTTATTTCTACCAGCGCATTTAAGACTACTACATCAGTCATGAAAATGACCTCCACTACACGGCGCGACGAACAAGACGACAGTCTTGCCCAGAACCTGCCGGACCTCGAAGACGCAGACTTGAGTGAAGACAACATCGTCAAGCTCCTCGCACAGATTGTTCGCAAACAGAACGACGAAATAAACAAAATCTTGATATCGCAGAATGAGCAGGCAAAAAAGCAAGCGCAAGAACAGCGCCGTTTGAGTGGGATGATCGAGAAGTTGAATACCAGACTTGCCTTGTTTCTGGAGAGTCGACAGCAGTGTGTTTGTGACAAGGACTCTGACTTGGATTTGATACCATCGTTGAGGGCTAGAGTTGATACGCTCGAGGATACTCTGCGCGATCAGGAGCGGTTCAAAGATGAGGTTTTGCAGCCTCGTGTTGACAGACTCGAGACTAGACTCGACGATGTCCAATCTCAAATTTCGAAAGATGAGCCACAGTCTACTGACACAAATGCAGACGGGTTGAACAAGGAAGACCTTCAATCTCTGACTGAAGCACTGGCGACTCGGCAGCTATCGATGCAGTTCCGTATCGACGAGCTGGCTGATACCATGAACCGACAGATCAGCATGACAAACGAGCAAAGACCTGCCTCTCAACCTCAATCCCAGAGCATGCGCTTCTCCCACAGAAGCAGCCACTCCACAACAGCCCTACCCACACCCTTCGAACGAGCACGTCTCTCAGAAAGCGCCTACAACTCCCCCCATCGCCATACCGCCTCTCACAGCCAGGTCCTCACCAGCCCTCACTCCAACGACTCCAAATTCTCCATCGAAAGTGTCCACCAACAAGCGACATCCCTCCTCAACAAAACAACCCAGCAAGACGCCAGCCTCTCCTCCCACAAAAAGGATTTACTCAACCTCAAACGCCGCCTTGCGCACGCCGAAAAGCTCATCGGCGCAAGTTACAGGATCGGCTCGTTTACTATCCACGGACTATCTTTCTATCAAGACGCCGCAGCTTTACGCTACATATCCGGCGACCATGAAGCCCGCGACGCCTTCAAAATGTTCTACGGCAACCGCATCGCCGCAATAGACTGCGTCGACATCGCGCCGTCCGCGATTCTAGCATGTTTCGACATCATCTCACGCATCCGATGCCGTCACGACTTATGGACAGACGACAAACTCGACGCGAAACAGCGCATTCGCTGCGCCGCAGAACAGATTGTGGATGATTGGATCAAGTCCCTCCCGCTAAGAGAGTCGGGGGAGCATGTACATGTTTCGGCGCGGGAGTTGCAGAGTCGGTTCAATCAGTTGAAGGTTTTGTGTTATGGGGCTGGTGTTGTGTTTGATTTTACCTGGCCGTTGGTTTAGCCCTAATACCTACTCCGCGTAGTTATAGCCGGAGCCAGATTGCCGAGGTATCTTTTTCCCAACGGATTGTAGATCAGATTGCCCACGATGGATAGATGCATCTAATGAATTTTGGTCCTCACATTTGAGTTTATATGCACAATATGGATCTCTTCTCTAACTCATCTAGACTAGACTAAGAAGTCGATGCAAGAGCTGAATCGGGGAATTTCTGTTGAAAATCTTCGTCTCTCCATGTTCATCGATATGTACACATTTAGAAGTCCAAGACACATCCCAGAATGCTCCATATGCACCTATTTCCTTAACATAGCACCCTAATTATAATCCAATTATTATTATGACCTGCTCTACCAATCAATAACCAGAAAGTAATCAGGTAGCCTCGGCTTTTCCTTGCTCGGGGGTGCGGGGATGCTACTCCGCTCTTTTTTAGGGCACTAACCCCGGAATTGGCAATTCTCCCTCATAGCTGTCTCGATCCCAAACTCTCACTTACGTAGGTAGTTAATGGTGAAACTGTTGAGAGTATTGCCGGTGCTGCCGGGATATACGTAGTTAGTCTTATTTCTGTTCTTCGTCCTGCCTCCCGCCGTGTTCGTCTGTTTTCATCCTGACTCCTTGGGATCATCTTGATGTTGAGTGGGAGGTGGTGATATGCTCGACACAAACTGAGATTCAATTACACAGAAATCTCGACAACGCATTCATACACTAGGTATCTGATCTCACAAAATCGGTGAATAGTGTGTTCAGAAATGGACCAAGGTATGCTACCTCAGACCGAACCAAACACCACCAACCCCTCAATCAAGCAATCAAGTAACCTCAAGATTATACTAACTTGGTCTGCTCAAACAGTATCAGCACCTCTAGTCGCTGCCGCCGTCGCAGGCACAGCAACAGCAGCAGCCTACATCAATGCCAAATGGCACATTGCCAAAGACGTCAGCGCCATCTGGACCGTCAAACGGGGCGAGAGAGCTGTAAAACGAGCCGGTATTCATTTCCCTTTTCCCCCTCCACCTCTCATCAAAGACCTAAAAAGGTATACTGACGCGAATGGTAGTGGCCACCGGCCGTCTAAGCAACTTCTTCCTCTTTGAAAACACCGCTCTCTCCTTCCCTGACAAAGAGGCAATCTGGTCCCGTGAACGCACCTACACATACCGCGAATCACTCGAAATCATCTCTCAACTCGCGCACTACTTTTTGTCTCTGGGTGTTCGCCCCGGTGAGCTTGTTGCGGTGTATCTGATGAACAGCCCCGAGTTCCTGTTTATATGGCTCGCGCTCATGAGTATTGGATGCGCGCCGGCGGGGATAAATTACAACCTCAGTGGGGTTGGATTGTTGCATTGCATCAAAGTGCCGCATGCGAAGTTCGTGGTGGTCGATGATGATGCCTCTTGCCGCGAAAGGATCGAGGCCGTAAGACCTCAGCTGGAGAATGAGTTGGGTATTACGACCCTGTCGCTCAGCGAGGTGATGCAAAAGGCCACTTCATTTCCAAAGACGACACCAGACGAGAAATACAGACTGAACGTCGGGCCATCCTTCCCGCTAATGCTAATCTACACATCCGGCACAACCGGCTTACCAAAAGGATGCGCATTCACGTCTAGCCGATTCTATGCCGGCGCAAGCGTCGCACCCCCCACGGATGATCGATGGTACTGCTGCATGCCACTCTACCACGGCACAGGCGCCGTCTTCACTCTCGCACGACTCGTAAGCGGCACATCCGTCGCGATCGGACGCAAATTCAGCACGAGCAATTTCTGGAACGATGTACGCGACTCGGAGTCTACATGGTTCATATACGTGGGCGAAACGTTGCGATATTTACTCAACGCCCCACCCTCGCCGCGTGATAAAGAGCACAAAATATATGGGATTTTGGGCAATGGGCTCAGGCCAGATGTATGGAACAAGTTTCAGCAGAGGTTTGGCGTGCAGGAGGTCAATGAGTTTTTTAATAGTTCGGAGGGAATGCTGGGGTTGATGAATGTTAATCGTGGCCCTTTCACGGCTGGCGCCGTGGGCCATCATGGTGCTCTCCTGCGGCTGGTCTACAAAAACCAATATATCCCCGTCGCGATTGACTATGAGACGGGCGATATATGGCGTGACCCCAAAACAGGGTTTGCGAAACGCCAATCCTACGAAGAAGGTGGTGAGATTTTGGTCGCGATTCCAAACAAGGAAGCGTTTCAGGGGTATTGGGAGAACGATGCCGCAACAAACAAGAAGTTCGCGCAGGACGTCTTCAAAAAGGGTGATTTATACTACAGATCTGGCGATGCACTGCGACGTCTGGATGATGGGAGATGGTATTTCATGGATCGGTTGGGAGATACCTTCCGCTGGAAAAGTGAGAATGTCTCTACGGCCGAGGTTGCGGAGACCATTGGTCGGTATCCGGGCGTCACTGAAGCTAATGTCTATGGCGTCCTGGTCCCTAATCACGAAGGGAGGGCGGGATGTGCTGCGATCGATCTGGCGGTTACTGAAAAGGAGTTTGATTGGAAGGGTTTCACGCGATTTGTGCGTTCGCAACTTCCGCGGTACGCGGTGCCTGTGTTTTTGAGGATTCAGAATGGGTCGAGGCATATGCATAATAATAAACAGAATAAGGTGCCTCTGAGACAGGAAGGGGTTGATCCTGCGCTTAAAGGGACGAAAGACGCGGAGGGAGTGGATGATCGGTTGATGTGGTTGGTGCCGGGGGCAGATGAGTATGTTGCGTTTGGGCAGAAGGAGTGGGATTTGCTTGTCTCGAGGGAGGCGAGGTTGTAATGTACTTTACATCATTCTACGAATAATTCCGTAAGCAACGCATTACGGGGATAGGTAGTAGGATCAATCAATTCTATGGTATTCAAACGCGACTGCAGTAGACTATCTCAATAGTTGAAATGTCTTGAAAATACAAATCATCAAATCTTTCGTACACATGCTCATGCTCGCTTTTGACGGAATTCACATGGCCAATCTATCCAATATTGGCTTACTTTCCAACAAGACCCAAAAGGTTGATGGACTTGGGACGCTCAATGGGCAGACCTAGAGCTCGGCTCCAGATGAGTTGGGCCAGAGGACCCAATGCACGGCTCACACCGAATGTGACAGTGTAGTAGAGAGGCTGCTGGAAGCCGTAGTGGTGGAAGAGAACACCGGAGGCAGCGTCGACATTAGGATGGGGGTTCTTGGTCTATTCTCCGTTAGTATTTCGTCCAAAAGAAGTTATAAAAGACTACATACCTTTCCGTGTTGGGTCAAGACGCCCGGCGCAATTTCAGAGTTCTTCTTGACAAGCTGGAAAACAGGGTTGGCGAGCACATCAGGACGAGTGGAAGCAAAGTCCATAAGAGCCTCGAAGCGAGGATCGGGTTTACGCAAAACACCGTGTCCATAACCAGGAACCACACGACCGGACTTGAGAGTGCTCCAGAGGTAATCCTCTACATCCTTGTCGGTGAACTTGGTGCCAATGTCTTCCTGCATCGCCAAGATCCAGCGGAGCACTTCTTGAGCGGCAAGACCGTGAAGAGGACCAGCAAGACCAAGCAAACCAGCGCTGTAACTGAGGAAGGGGTCGCTAAGAGCGCTGCCAACAAGGTGAGTAGCGTGGGCAGATACGTTGCCACCCTCGTGGTCACCGTGAAGGGCGAGGTACAGACGAAGAAGATCGTGGAAATCCTCGTTCTCCTTTCCACCCTTTCCGAGGAGTTCGGCAAAGTTGTAGGACCAGTCCTGGTTGACATCAAGTTTCTGGTTGGCGACTGCATCGATTTCATTAGGACGGAAGACGAGGGCGGCGACACGGGGAATCTTGGCGAGCAACGAAATGCTGTCGTCGAAAGTGGGCTCCCAGTAGTCAGCCTTGGGGAGACCCTTCTCGTAGGCTTTGGCGAATTTAGACTCAGTATTAAGAGCTCCAACGGCAACAGAAAGCTGAGTCATGGGGTGCATGTCCTTGGGGAAAGACTTGAATAGATCCAAAATGTGTTGAGGAAGGTACGATTTCTCGGCCAGTTCACGAGAGAAAGCGCGGATCTGTGTGGTGGTAGGGATTTTTCCAGTCAACAAAAGCCAGAACATGGCTTCGGGGAGCATCTCAGTGCCTGAGGTTCCCTTGGGAAGTTCCTTTTGGCAGTCCTTGATAGTACGTCCGTGAAATCGGATTCCTTCGTTGGCGTCGAGAACAGAGCCCTCCCAGACCATGGCCTTGAGACCACGCATGCCTCCGATGACACTGGAGATTGTTACATCTCCGATTTTTTCGTCTCCACGAGCCTTGACTTGCTTGAGAAGTTCTCTCTTCTCGGGGATGACTTCTTTGAGAGTGGATTTGAGGTCCGGCTCAGCTGTGGCATAGCCGCGTGTGAATACAACCAAGGGGCGGGAGGAAGCCTGTTTTGTATGTTAATCGAATAAAAAGTTGATACCAATTATGGATGTGAACGTACTTGAGCCAGCTTCAGGCTGTAGCGAGCGGTTCTGGCCGGCGACAACATGTTGGATGGCTTATCTGGGGATGCGGGGTATTGTATAGTAATCCGGGGTTGAGATGGCACAGTGAGTCTGTATGAGTCACGATCTGATCGCAATGGCTGAGGAGAGGTGGAATCAAAGAGGTGATATACAGAGACAGGTCGTGCTAGATGTAGAAGAAAGAAAGAGAATGGCAAGCAGAAGCAGGTACGCCAGTTACTACAGTAGACAAGTCACAAACAGTAGGCTGCCTGCATGCCTGGCGTATTGTTACATACACCATACATACCACAATACCCATACAGAATAAATTACACACATACAGATCAGCGTAACGGTGGCCCGTTTCTCCGTGTCGGTTGGCCGCGGGGAGCCGAGGTCCCTCCTTCCCAGTTCCGCGCATCAAACGGCATCTGCGGAATTATTGGAAAGACCTCACCCGCCGGACCGAATATCGCTCTTTCTTCGTATCATAAGTTGTGCTCCGTCAAAGACCATGATACAACACAGTTCCTGAGTCAATAAAGCGCTACTCATACTACGTACTACTAGTACTGTACTCCGTACTGGCACTTGACACTGGTGGGACCTTTCATCCGATCTCGCATCAAACACCTGCCACACGCGGAGCCAAATAAGCTGTCCATTACTCCAGAATATCAATGACTGCGAGAACAGACTTACAATCCGACAGCAGTTAACCTTTGTTTCATTCTACCATGATTCGCAACGTCGCGCGTCGACTGCCTCGACGGCCTTTCCGCCCAGCAATCGTTACCTCCAGAGCTCCAGCGTACAGCTTCGTCCGAATGTCCTCATCGTTACCGCCCGTCATTCCCCCGGTCTCCACATCACTTCCTTCCGACTCTTTCCAATTATTGTCTACGGCAGAAAAAGCGGGCGATGCTGAAAATGCGTTGTTTGAGGAACAAGTGAAGGAGGTAGAGGCGTGGTGGAAGACTCCTCGTTATGAGGGAATCAAACGTCCATACAGTGCGGCGGATGTCGTCAGCAAGCGCGGGGCGCTGCAACAGACATATCCAAGCTCAATCATGGCCAGGAAACTGTTCAATTTGTTGAACGAACGAGCTGCAGAGGGCAAACCAGTTCATACAAGTAAGATGCTTCGTCTCTTGTTACATAAATATGGCGACTGACCTTTGTTTCAGTGGGCGCCATCGATCCAGTGCAAATGACACAACAAGCTCCAAACCAGGAAATCTTATATATCTCTGGCTGGGCATGTTCGTCTCTGTTAACGACTACAAACGAAGTATCTCCCGATTTCGGCGACTATCCTTATAATACAGTACCAAACCAAGTGGAAAGACTTTTCAAGGCGCAACAATTACATGACCGGAAACATTGGGACGCCCGGCGGAAATTAAGCCCTGAACAACGAGCGGAGACTGAATACGTGGACTACTTGCGCCCGATCGTTGCCGATGGTGACATGGGCCATGGAGGTCTTTCCGCTGTGATTAAGCTTGCCAAACTTTTTGCTGAAAAAGGTGCCGCCGCCGTGCATTTTGAAGATCAGTTACACGGAGGAAAGAAATGTGGTCATCTGGCTGGAAAAGTCCTTGTGCCAGTTGGTGAGCATATCAACCGTTTAGTCGCCGCGCGCTTCCAGTGGGATTTGATGGGCACGGAGACACTCGTCATTGCTCGATCAGATGCAGAAAGTGGAAAACTCATCAGCAGCGCGGTCGATGTCCGTGATCATGAATTTATCCTTGGTGTGACCGAGGATGTTGAACCTCTCTCGGAGACCCTTCAGGCGATGGAAGCCGAAGGTGTTTCTGGCGCAGAGATTGATGCTTTTGAGAGCAAATGGGTCAAGAGCCACAAACTTGTCACACTTGACGAGGGTAAGTCTTGCCGCCTTCTTCTCGCACTCCATATACTTGTGTCTAACGATTCTAGCTGTCGATGCCCATCTGAAAGCTCAAGGCGCATCTCAAGATGCAATCAATACGTATTGGAAGCAGGTCAAGGCCAACCCTGACCTTTCCATGACTAAGCGTCGTGATCTTGCCAACACTCTTACCGATAAGCCCGTTGTCTGGTCATGCGATGTTCCTCGAACTCGTGAAGGCTTCTATCACTACAAGGCCGGCTTCCCTGCAGCGACCAAGCGAGCCAAAGAGTTTGCTCCTTATGCTGATCTTCTCTGGGTTGAAACTGGGGATGCCAACGTTGAGAACGCTGCTACGCTTGCTGCCAATGTGCATAAGCACTTCCCGGGCAAAAAGTTTGTCTACAACCTTAGTCCATCTTTCAACTGGATGGCTCAGGGATTTACTGAGGCGACCTTGAAATCGTTTATCTGGGACATTGCCAAGCATGGGTATGAAATTCCTCTGGTTTTAAATGTTTGCTTTGTAATTGCTGACTTTTCTTTAGTTTCGTTCTCCAGTTGATCTCTCTCGCTGGTCTTCACACCAACGCCACCATCACCACCGAGCTCTCGCGCGCCTTCAAAGACGAGGGAATGCTTGCCTATGTGCGCCTCGTCCAATCACGCGAGAAGGAGCTTGGCGTAGATGTCCTCACGCATCAGAAATGGAGCGGTGCTTCCTATATGGATGGTATTCTGGGTTCAATTCAAAGTGGCAGCAGCAGTAGCAAGAGTATGGGTGAGGGTAACACCGAAACAGGTATGTCAATCTCACCATGTCGACTACATTCAATGGCTAACACTCAGTAGGTTTCTAACCACCTTTCAAAACTATGTAGAAAATAGTTGTTATGTTTGCATTAGAAGCGAGGCGTTATCTATCTGAAATCTACAAACATTGTATCTGGAATCGTATTGATATAGTTGATATACCCACCGTAATCATCGTCGTCCAATGGATTGATAAGCCAGGCCCAGCACAGACGCTGATTGGGCCGACACCGCCACAGCTTCAAATGTTTTCACATGGGCCGCTAAGATAAAAGATTTTGAGAAAAAAGTCCCAGGTCAGCCCCGCGTTTCCTTTTCTGTTATTTTTTTCCCTCCTACGTATCTCTTCCTGCTTTCTCCCTTCTCCGTTATAACGGACTGAAGCTTGAGTCAAGGCTTCCTCGGGTTTTTATTCTCACATATCTTTTTCTTTTCTTTTTTCCTAGTTCTTCTGGTTTGTACATATATTCGTCGCGTACAGGCAGGCAGTTGCCTAAGGGGTCTCGGGCATCATCGACACAACGATCACTAAACAACCTCATATCGAAATTACATTATACCCGCATTGTTTCTTGATATTATAGAATGCCTCATATTTCATCCCCCGAGATGTCTTCCATGCCGATTGCAGTCTCCAAAACCCCCTCCTCTGTTCCTCCGACCGAGGAGGAGGTCGCCTCCCTCGTCCATACTATCTTCTCCGCCAAAACCTCACAGGAGTCTCTCGACGCTTCTTACGCCCTTACGAACCTCTTAATCAACTCCGTTGGATATCGCGGAATCCTCGCCTACGACATCATCCCACAGATCAAAAAAGCCGCAGCCGATAAGAAAGACGGAGCGAAACGAGAGAGTGCGATGCTCATTCTCGGCGCTTTGTTTGAGCTCTTTCCCCGAAAAGATCCCCTCAGTGAAGTTGTATTCCTCGTCCAAGATGGCGGTGTTTTGAATATCGCCTTGGACGCTCTAGCCGACAAAGGAGCTGTTGTCCGTGAGGCCGCCCAATACGCCGTCGATGCGCTTTTCGCCGGTTTGAAGCCCGAATCCCTCGTCAACGCTCTCCTTCCAGCTGTCCTCCGATACCTAGGCAAAAGCTCCGGCAAATGGCAAGGTGCAGTAGGTGCTTATGCTCTGTTGGAGAAAATGGCCAACAAAGCCAAGATTGGCACTGGCACCAAAGACGAAGAGCGACAGAAGGATCTGCTTCGTGAGGCCATGGGCAACACTTTGAAGGAAGTCATTCCAGTCGTCGAATCTGGTATGCACGATTTGAAAAATGAAGTCGCCAAGCAAGCTGTCAAAACCATGACCGCCGTCACCACCCTCATTACCAACGAAGACGTTATTCCTCGTATTCCATTGCTCATCACCGCCATGGAGAAGCCTTCCTCGGAGAGCTTGCAAAAGACCATCCACGCTCTTTCCCAGACAACCTTCGTTGCTATCGTTACTTCTCCGGTTCTCGCCCTTTTGACTCCTCTTTTGGAGCGATCGCTCAACACTCCCACAACTTCCCAGGAAGTGCTCCGTCAAACCGTTGTGGTTGTGGAGAACTTGACGAAACTTGTCCACGACCCTACGGAAGCCAGAACTTTCCTTCCAAAGCTCAAGCCTGGTGTTCAGGCGGTGGAGGATCGTGCTTCCCTTCCCGAAGTGCGTGAACTAGCCAACAGAGCCTTAAGCGTTATCAAGAAAGCCATGGGTGATGATAACGGAAATGTCGCAGATGGAGCTGTTGTCAAGACTACCTCTGACGATGTATTGAAGGTTCTAGATGCTAAGATCGTCGCTCACGGAGGACCAGTCCAACCAGGCGCGGCCAAGTTTTTTGATATTGTCAAGTCATACATTGCAGATATGGTTCGCGAGGATATCAACGTCAGAATGCTTGATCGCATTACCGAATGTGTCGGACCTTATCTCTCCACTTTCATTCAAGATGGACAGAATGACGCCGTTGCTTCTGAAGTCCAGGAACATTTCGTCGAGGAAGACCACCGCAGATTCGGTGCCCCTGTTCAAGAAGATGATGGTGAAGTCGAAATCGTCAATGCAGACTTCTCACTCGCCTACGGTGGTATGCTTCTGTTGTCTCACACCAACCTTCGCCTGTTGAAAGGACATCGCTACGGTCTGTGTGGTCGCAACGGTGCCGGTAAATCCACATTGATGCGCAGTATCGCCAACGGGAAGCTTGAGGGGTTCCCTCCTAAGGAGGTTCTCCGAACTTGCTTCGTCGAGCACAACCAAGGCGAAAGCGCTGAACTCAGCATTCTCGAATACTGCGCCAATGACCCCGAGCTTCAGAATGTCAGCAAGGAGGAAATCTCCACTGTCTTGAGCGAGTTTGGCTTCACCGCTGGTCCCGAAGGTCGTCAGTCACAAAAAGTGGGATCGTTATCTGGTGGTTGGAAGATGAAGCTCGCTCTCGCCCGTGCTATGCTCATGAAAGCCGACGTCCTCCTCCTCGACGAACCTACTAACCATCTCGACGTTGCCAACGTCAAATGGCTACAAGAATACCTCAAGGCCCACACCGACATCACCAGTTTGATTGTCAGTCACGACTCCGGCTTCTTGGATGAAGTCTGTACGGATATCTACCATTACGAGAGCAAGAAGCTGGTATGCTACAAGGGTAACCTCGCAGACTTTGTCAAGGTCAAGCCCGAGGGCAAGAGTTACTATACTCTTTCCGCATCCAATGTTCAATTCAAGTTCCCTCCTCCTGGTATCCTGACTGGTATCAAGTCACAGACCAAAGCCATCCTCCGTATGACCAACTGTACATACACATACCCTGGAGCGAGCAAACCTTCTATTTCAGATGCCAACATCACACTGTCTCTCTCTTCTCGTACCGCTATCATCGGTGGCAATGGTGCCGGAAAGTCAACCTTCATCAAGCTCTTGACCGGAGAGACTGTGCCCCAGACTGGTCGTGTTGAGAAACACCCTAACCTGCGTATTGGATACATCAAGCAGCACGCGCTTGAGCACGTCGAGATGCATCTCGAAAAAACACCCAACCAGTACCTGCAATGGCGATATGCCAACGGTGACGATCGCGAGGTGTACCTCAAGCAGACTCGTATCTTGACCCCTGAAGAGCGCGAGCAGATGGAAAAGCCTGTCGATCTTGGAAACGGCCAAGGCCCACGACGCATCGAAGCTCTTATGGGTCGACAGAAGTGGAAGAAATCGTTCCAGTATGAAGTCAAATGGGTTGGACTGCTTCCGAAGTTCAACACCATGATATCTCGCGAGACCTTGACCGAATTGGGATTTTCTAAGCTGGTCCAGGAATTCGACGATCACGAAGCTTCTCGTGAAGGTCTCGGTTACCGTATTCTGGAACCTAAGGTCATCGCCAAGCACTTTGAAGACGTCGGTCTGGACCCAGAAATCGCCAACCACAATCAAATCTCCGGCTTGTCTGGTGGTCAAAAAGTCAAGGTCGTCTTGGCCGGTGCCATGTGGAACAACCCTCATTTGTTGGTTCTCGACGAGCCCACTAACTTCTTGGACCGTGACTCTCTCGGAGGTCTAGCCGTCGCCATCCGCGACTACAAGGGTGGTGTAGTCATGATTTCGCACAACGAAGAATTCGTCGGCGCCTTGTGCCCCGAACAAATCCACATTGCCGACGGTCGCGTCACCCACCGCACCAGCACAGCCGTCGCCTCTGACCGATTCGAAGACAGCCAGCCCGGCTCCCCTGCGCCCAACAGCACCGTCCCCAGCACCGTTGCCAGTTCTGTTGTATCCAGCGCCGCGCCATCAGCCGTCAACTCCGGTGCCGAGGATACCGGCGAATTGAAATTCAAGGCCAGAAAGAAGAAGAAGCTTACCCGCGCGCAAATGAAGGAGCGCGAAGCTCGCCGTCGACTCCGTCATATCGAATGGCTCAATTCACCAAAGGGTACTCCTAAGCCAGTCGATACGGACGATGAGGAATAAACCATTCTGCTCAATGGCAAGTAAAATTTGAATTTTTTTTCAATGTTTATGCCCTTTTTTCCATTTTTGACGATTTTTGATGAAAGATACATTGTTTCATGATAGAGGTATCGATGCATGGTTTTGCTTTTTCATATAGACTGGGATGGCGTTTGATTTCTTTCTTTTGTTACCTTTTTTTCTTGAATGATAGTGGACATTGTTGATTTGTTGATCCCCTTACATTAATTCATGCTTCTTACATATTTCTGCATTTGTGTGATTAGCTTAGATATTGTTTCTGTCAATGAGTTCATATACGATTTCCCTTGCGATTCGAAATGCGCCTTGAAGCTAGACTTTTGGTTTCACTATTGAATTTCGCTTTTCAACCCAGCTGTTCTAAATTAGTTGAAGTCATAGACTGTAAACATCGAACGATAAGAACCACTCCCAGCCACATATAATGCTGCGCCACAGCCAGTCCGTCCCAATTCCCGGAGATGTGGCTGCTTAACCATTCTTCTCCGCCGCGGGAATTACATGACATCTTCGGCCAGATCTTGAACAATCAATTACAAACCAGAACAGCAGGACTGTCTGAGTCAATTGAATCCAGAAAGCTACCAGATATTTAGAAAGAACGAAAGTGAAGCGGCGCAACCCGACAAAAATATGTCCACAGGAAAGTGGCTCAAGATGCTCACGGTGTAAGTTCCGTCGCGACCCAGCAGCTTACAAACTTACAAGAAGAAGGAAGAGACATTTGCTAATTTGTAACTCCGATTATTGATACAGAGGCGCCGTGGTCGCCGTGGGAGGACCACTATTCGTGCAGTCAATCCGACCTACAGACGAGGAACTATTCAGCGTAAGCTAAACTTCTAGCTTCTAGCTTTAACAACCGGACGATACTGAGATACGACAAACAGAGATACAGCCCCGACCTCAAAAAGGCAGCGCTCGAGAACCGCGATCGTCAGGAGAAGGAGTACAATGAATATGTGAATAAGCTCAAGGAGTGGTCCAAGTCTGATAAATCGAGTACGTCCCTCTTCTGCACTGGTTATACGAGAGAGGAAGGGTAGAAGTGTTCTGATTTGTGTTTTGATTGATATAGTCTGGTTCGCCGTCAAAGAAGAAGAGGCCGCGAGACTGAAAGGGCAAGCACCTTCGACATCTACGGTGTCGACGTCGACACGCTCCAAAGAGGAAGAGAGGATACAGAGGGAGGAGATGAGGAGGGAGTTGCAAGGGGAGAAGTGATATACTTGAACTCTCACAATAGTGTCTTGGATGATACTTGGAGGTATCAAAAGGAATCTTATCCTCTGATCTGTGTATTCTATATCAAAATGTATAATATGGTTACGAATCTCATACTCTTGACTCCTTCACAGCTTCAACATTGAAGCCCGGACTTTGGAAATTGGAGATAAATGTATTGAGATGGATGCAACTTTGGCGAATGATTGGGTCGGGATACGGAATGGCTACTTGAATTCGCTGACGAGGTATGTAGTACCTGATCAGATATGAACGTGATGTTTCCACCTCCGAAAGCTACACGCTGCATGGATCGCTCACACGGTTAATCTGATCCGGACGGCCGAAACATCTACGTACACCCATGCCGAAATCAAGGAGAAGAAGAAATCAAAAATAGAAACAGTGTCTTAAAAATGATGAACACGTGGAGAATGAAAAAGTCCGCCAATTCCGACTCAAACTTTTGACTGGGAAATGGCTAGTTTCACGTACATTCCTGAGAATCCTTACTGTATACCGCTCATTCTTCCCCATTGTACGTACATAGATGGCGCTACGCACGGATTGAAGTGGCATATTTAGCCTACCTCTATTCTGGGTTTGATTCGATTGCAATGTTGAAATTTGATACGCTGGTATCGTTTGCTTTCATACTCGGATTATACAGTGGCGAACTACTATATATTCCTTTCCAGTCATAGCATTGTAGTCTTTCAGAGTTCCACAAACACGAAAATAGATCCTCAAGCTTCGCTATTAGTGACACCATCATGATGTGTAGTTTCCGCATCTCATGCAACAGTCCCATCGCAATGGAGATTCTAGGGCTCAATCCCGAATAGGAAATTCCCATACAAGACCAAAAACCATCAGGTACGACGTCAATGTCATAACATAAATCTCAAAGATCAGGTGTACGGAGTACATCCACCGCATCCTCGGCAAATGGCTTTTTTCAGTAAATTTATGAAGCCCGATATTAAGAATGAGCCGCAACTGGAAGTCCGTAGTCACAATGTCTTACAAATATGGATCAGTGGAGTGATCGCCAGCGCGATGTTTTTCGTTCTTTGCGATCATTGGATGCTCCGCCTTTCTTGATCCTTTCTTGACTTTTAGTTCTTAGCATACTCCGTAAGTTAATATAAGCATATATATGTGCAGTCTTAGTTGACTAAACGCAAATTGAATGTCTTTCCCTTGGCAGTCGCTGATCGAGTGTGCTGTTGCGGACGCTGTGGATAATTGTATATCCTATTGCGTCACGGGATCCATGGATGTCTCACTTATGATTTCGACAAGACCAGTTCCCTCTTCAGGTTGAAGGACTCCTATTACACAGCCCAGGAATCTAAGTGTCTGTGGAATGAATGATGCTGCGTGATGCGCTCAAGGTGGGTGTTGTGTCACTATAAAAAGCCCTAATTCCCTCCCGGTCTGCTGGTCATTATCGCATCAGCAACAACAATCATTGCGTCTATAAGAACGCCTCCTTTCCCGCAAAGTCAATTGCTGTCGAACAACACTCTTCTAGTTTAACATTACGGATTAAAAAGTCTATTGCAAAAACTACATCTGTCAAAATGAAGTTCACTTCGGTCATCACCCCTGCCGTCCTGGCTGCATGTGCAATGGCACTCCCAACTTCGCAGAAACGTGATGGCTCTACAGGACCCTTTGGTGTACTTGCCCTCCGTTCTGGATCTCCTATCCATCTCCAATCTGTCAACGCTGCCGGCCAAAGATTCTGGATTGGTGTTCCGACGGCTACTTACTGTCCCTCGGAGGTCAACCCATGCCCTCCTGGTACGGAAACCGTCTGGGCTAATCCAAATGGTTTGGTAAGTTCTCATAACCCCCTATTGTAGTGATATACGACCTAACATGTACGAAGGACGTCGAAGTCCCAGGCGGCCAACAAGTCTACGTCGACCCCTCCGGCGCCCTCGCCTTCACCCAGGCTCATTCCGCCAATATCCCCGCTGGCTCTGCCCTAGGACCATTCACATTCACCCCCGGCACACAATTCGGCACCTACTCAACCAGCGCTTTCAATGCCACGGGCTTCATGGCTTGTCCCGACGATGCTGCCAATCCATCCAAGTGGCAGGTCTTTGCTGCTTTTCCGACTGCGACGGTGCCTACGGGTAATGTTGGGGATTGTTTGGGATTTGATGCTGCTGCGCCTGCGTTTACGGGGGATATTCCTGCTTGGCAGTATATCTGATCTTTCCTATCGCATTGGCTCCAAAGCTTCCCAAGGTTGGAAGGGGCGGATATCCTGATCATGTAGACGGTTGTTGAAGCGAGCGAATATTATACATGTTTTAGTATAGTGATAAATCTTAATCGAGTTCTTTCCCAGTGATTCCTGCCACAAAGGGAAGGCACTATTGCTCCTTCCCTGATACCACCCATGTGCAAATGAACCCCTCAACTCATCTCATCTTCACTCACTCACGTGCAAGCTTTCTTTGTTCACGCAAGACTTCTCCCCTATATATCCTGGTTATGACTCACTTATTTCGCATGGATATCACCATAACCATTACCACTTGGACCTATATGCACATTAGACCTCTACCACCTTCACATACAAACCTATTACCCAGAAGAAAAAGAGAATCGACATTATTACACTCCATGGAAATCATGCCCACAAAAGACATTCCCTCCAACATCCCTGCAATCGACCACAGCCACCTCCAAAGCCTTGAAGAGCGTCTCTTGGATCTCGACCCCAAGATCCTCAAGTATCATGACCGCCTCCTCGAAAAGACAGACCGGCTGGTCACGACCACAAACCATATCTGCAACGAACTCCGAACCTTGACTCGACATATCAACCGCCAGACGTCCATCATCAACAACACGCGCCACATCGTGTCCGCCCAAGCGCGCACCATAAGCGCGCAGGCAGAGAAGATTAGGGCTCAGCAGGAGATAATCGATGTCATGCAGCGCGACATCTTTCGGCTGGGGACATGGTATTCCGAGTCTGTGGGGCGAGTGAACTCCCACGAAGAGATGCTATCCGAACGAGCGAATGAAGTTCGCCAGCTGTGGCAGGCGTTGGAGCGACACACGCGCTTCACGGAGGCGGTTGAGACGGAGACATATTGGATGCATGTTTATACGAAGCAGGTGATGTTGATGAGGGCTGCGGATTTGGCGTCAATTGGTTTGAGGGCAGCTGCAGACGAGTATGATGACGAAGAAGCGGATGAAGGCGAAGAAGATGAAGAGGATCAAGAAGATAGCGAGGACGATGGAGATGGAGCTGCTTCTGATACTGCTGCTAGTAGTGTCTACATGGAGACCCCGCTTGTCACTCCTGTACAGCAGCATATTATGCTTGATAAAATTGTTCTTCGTATGATTGAGGATGCGATGCCGGATGCACTTGAAGATGTCCGTTATGGGTTTGAGGTTGTCCATAGGATGTCGGCATCCATACATGGCGGGGATAATGCGCAAGCTTCGGAGCGTGGATCTGATGATGACAGAGAAATTCTCCGCGAGGATTCAGATGATGGTTCAATGTTGGTTTGACAACACATTCTTTTGTTGCCTTTGAAAATCGTCCTTGGGTGTAAATGCTATGCTGGTTTGTTGTACCTAGCTTTAGTCGTGCATACTTACTAAACACTCAATATAAAGAAGATATAATTTCCTGTAATAGTCACCATTATAATACAGAAAGATACATCAACCCTCTTCCTGTCTTTATCAAACGTCTATATAAACGGCAAAATGATAGAAATTAAGAAGACTTGACCTTCTCCTCAGCAGCCTTGACAGCCCCCTTTGCACTATCAGTAACGAGCTTTGCGCTTCCAACGGTATCAGCAGCCATATCCTTGACAGCCTCCTTTGCGGAGCCGTCCTGGCTTCGTCGCCAGAGGAATATTCTGGTCAATTGTGCGGTACCGGTACAGGCGAGGAAGAAGTTGACGGCAGCAAGGCTTCCACAGTCAGCATAACCCATATACCCTAAAGAAGACGAAGAGAGAAGGGAGGGGAACGTACAGCATGTTCTTGGGGGTAATGACGAAACACCATCTGGTCCAGATTGTGCCGGTTGCGACGAGAGCGAGGTTTTGGGTCAAGGAGAGCTTTTCGGCGGGACGGGCGAGGTCGGAGATGCCTGCGATGACGAGGGACCACTGGACATATATTAGAATGGATGATTTCATGCTGGTAACAAGCATGCGGTAAATGACTCGTTTCATACCTTCATAACAGGAGCCCTATCCAATTCTCATTAGCCTCAACCCATCCTTCCTGATAGCAGACAGGGAGAATAGACATACCAGAAATGTACAGTCTTGAATCCAACAGGACTATTCCACATCCTCTGAAAAGCATTCTGTGACTCCGCGGCGCCAGCGGCGCTGGCCTCCGTGCTCGAGAACCGGAAGCCCTTGCTGTTGTTGCTCACATTTTGACGGAAGGTACGGAATGCGGCGCGCGAGTTGGCGAGAAAGCGTAGACCGACGCGAGATGACATTTTGATTTTAGATATGTTGGTTTCTTTTCAAGTTGACGGGTTTTGGTGAGGTCCGGGGATGGTCGGACGGGTCGGTATTCCGGCAATGACTTCGACGCTCTCAGAGGTCGTTGAAAGGAGTGGAGAGATTGATACAACCCTTGTGTATCTGATTGACAATAGTTAAATATCCGCAACCCTTCTTTTGTCCTGCTGATGGAGAGTAGTAAGAAGAGAATGCGTCCGATAGTGTCCGCAGCCAAACTGCCAATTCTCACCGGCATCGGCGCCCCAGCTTTCTCTTGCGTCTGATTGGTCGAGCCTCGGAGACCACGGCGTTAAACCCGCTGATGTAATCACACCCTCTCTGATTGGTTGAGCGGCAGAACTTCACTTCGCAACCTCTCGTCAACATCATCGAAGCTCCATTGCGATTGACAGTCGATTGAATCTCCTCCCCCACTCAATTCTTTCTAAACTAAGAAAAAAGAAGTGAGGAGCAAAATGTCCGCAAAATACGCCTTCAACAAATCCCTCAAAGAACTCCGGTTCCTCTTCTGTCAGACTTCATCCCACAGCGATGCCACGCGGTACGTCCCAGCACCCACCAGCAGCTGCTCTTTACAACCACACAACTAACTTGACTTTGGGGGGCGCATGGTAGATCATTTCTGAACCGCGCATACCCAACCATGAAGAAGAATAACCCTTACGTCCCGATTCTGATTCGCGAGGCCTCGGGAACTGAGCCGAGGGTTTTTGCGAGATATGGTGAGTTCACCTCCGCCCCTCTGTCGAGATGTCGAGATGTCGAAAGAAAATATGGGGAGTGAGAAAGGAGCTAATATGTGAATGAGCAGAATTTGGAAAGGAGAAGCAAGAATTACTATCCGGTACGCGTACTATGCAATGGACCACGAAAGTGACGGATGTGCTAATTGAATTCGATTGATGGGACAGGCTTGACGGATAAAGAAATCGAAGAAAAGATTACAACGCTCGTGAAGCAGACTCTTTAAATGCCATTTCTTCCAAATTTTATTACCCCCGAGCGATGCGATACAATCATATACAACGCAAAGAATGAAAAGCATTCCGAACCGAATATTGAATCATTTCTATTTCAACGACACAAACATGCAGGTTTAGAAGAGGCGGCATTACCAATGGAATGGGAATGATCAGTTGGCGATGAGAAGGTTGAACGACACTGCCCTTCATGAGATGAAAGGAGAGGGTCTACGGATATCGCGGGTAACTGTACTTATATTTAGAATATGTTATTTGAAAGAGGTTTTACGTCCTATTCTGTTCCCAAGTTATCATGCTATATATCAACAGTGAGTCTGTTGATTCATATTGTATGTCGACTTTTACTACCTAGGTATTGGAATGGTGTTAAAGGTCCATATGGAGCTACAAATAAAAAGCGATATGATATAGATCAAGGATACCCAGGTAATGATTGATGCTAGCTACATATGTAGATCAATACTGCAGTCATATACAATGAATATAATAAATACACCAAATACCAATAAATGGTAATAGACCAGTCAGTCAATGATCCAATCCCAAACTCCATACACAAACGCCATCCACCGATCCCTCGCATGCATTTACCCATAAATCCCAAACCCCAAAATACGAAAGAACGCAGTGCCATGCAGTGATATGAACAAAAAGGAAAGCAAAAAAGAAAATAAAAGGAGTGTGATTAAGAGGCCTCGCCATCCTCCTCCTCCACAATCGTCGCAAACTTTTTCAACACTTGTTTCAGAGCCGGTCGACGGATTGGTTTACTCAGAAACATGTCCATACCACTCTCCATGCAATCCTTGATATTACTCTCCTCCGCAAACGCGCTCAGCGCCACGATAGGCGCGGAATATCCCATCTGCCGTATAAGGCGCGTACTTTCAAGTCCGTCGAGGTTCGGCATCTGGATATCCATAAAGATCAAATCGAATTTATTGCCCTCCGACATGGCCGCTTTCACCGTGTCGTAGGCTTCTTGGCCGTCCTTGGCGACGGTGACGTCGTAGATATCCTCGAGTTTGAGCATGCGCAGGACAACTTCTTGGTTTACGGCGTTGTCTTCGGCGACGAGGACGCGGATTTTGGCGCTTGTGTTGGTGGCTGTGGCTGATAGGGCGGATTTGAAGGCTTGGCGTTTTGCTTCAGAGGAAGGATTGGCGGTAGTGTTGCTGGAAGTAGTGTTGTTGTTGATGGGAGGTGATGAAAGGGGTGCGGCTGCAAAGAAGGGCTGACTCAGACCGACCAAACGAGGTTGCGAATCTTGAGTCTCGACGGGTTTCACGACGGGGCTGTTGGCGCCTGATGTTCGGTTATTTGCGGCATCATCGAGAGAGATAATCTCACTCGGCGGTCGGGAGCCAGCTGTACTAGAGCTGCGCGTACTAGATGCGATCTCTTTCAAAAACTTTAACGGAATATCAACCCTGAACGTCGAACCCTTGCCCACTGTACTGTCGAGATGGATACTACCACCCATAAGACGAGATAATTGCGAGCAAATACTCAAGCCCAACCCCGTACCACCATACTTTCGATTCAGACCTAAATCACCCTGCATGAACGGCTCAAAAACTCGCTGCTGCAAATGCGCTGGAATACCGGGACCCGTATCTTCGACTTCAAAGCTGAACGCCAACGTCCGATAATTGACAGGTGCTTCTCGTTCGCGAAAGTGATGATCAAAAGTGCTACCAGCGACACTCCCGCCGATTTGAATATCTCTAGATTGGAACGACGGGGTTCTTGACCTCATTTGCGAATTGGACCTCGAGTCAAAGGAAACTTTGGTACTGCCCTCTGGTTTTTCGTAATCCCCTAAACACTTGATTCGAACTTCGACGCGGCCACCTTCCGGAGTGAATTTGAGACTGTTGCTGACAAGGTTGATGAGTACCTGTAAAATACGATGCTGATCACCCCATAAAATCATATCTTTCATCCGGCCCGTGCCTGGCGGACCATGGGCATGCGAAGTCGATGGCGAAGCCATAGTAAGTGCATCCTTTTCATCGTTGATAATAATGGTTTCTGTCGCAGTTGGTGCCCCAATGAACTTGACCGTAAAATGGACATGTTTTTCGATAACTTGCTTTTCGAAAATGGTCAGAATTTGCGATTTGATATCCGCCAGATTGAATTCCTTTTCATCCAATCGAATAGCAGAGTCAATCTCATTTTTGCTGAATGTCAACAGATCGTTCAACAAATGCAACAACAAGTCACCAGACTTGTAAACAACTTTGAGCGACTTCTTAATCCTCGGCAGATCATCCTCGCCCATGCAAACAGCACACATGCCCAAAATTCCATTTAGTGGCGTCTTCAATTCGTGCGAAATATTCGCAATAAACAGAGTCTTGCTCTCGTTGGCCGTCTCGGCGGCCTTTTTGCTAATCTCAAGTTCGCGCGTTCTCTCCGCGACACGTTCTTCCAGTCTGGTATACTGAATCATCAATTCGTCCGCCATTTCGTTAAATGTGCTGGTCAACTCGGTCAGCTCATCCGTAACGACGTGTTTCGATTCTTTGACTTTGCAGGGAACTTTGAACGTCTTCGATCGACCGTCTTCACTTGCGGTACCTTGTGACCGTCCCCATCGACCATGTACAATGCTTGAGAAGGCTCCGAATATACCGCCCTGCTTCTCATTTTGTGCATTTAGGGTCTCCAAAACCGCGCCTCCATTAGTCTCAGGGTGATCACCATATTGATGACGATACGGTGATGGATGGATCGATTTCTCCGTTGCTGATTTGAGTTTCCTGATCGGCGTCACACTGTAATGTGCCAATGGAATAACCGCCACCGCGATAAACCCAGCTGTGCCAAACACACACGCAATAATGATTTTTCGTAATTGCAACACCGGCGCAAAGGCTTGTGTGTGTGTTTCTTCAATAACGAGCACCCAATCTACCAGCGTCGATTGTGGCCTCGCTACACCCACGGCAACACGGTATCCCTGCTCATTGGTGGTATCGAGATCGCTAGAAGAATTGTCATATGTCGATCTCGGGGTCTGAAGTGCGTCGAGAACAGTGGGATACTTGGCAAGTGGGAACGTGGTTTGAGTTGCGCGGTATTCACTGTGTCGGTCCTCGAAACCGGATACAAGCGACGGCATAAAAACGTAGCGAGCTTGAGCTTCTTGAAGTGCGGTTTTGTTGGTCTGCGGGCTAGTGCTTGTTGCTGCTCTAGCATCGCCAGCGAACATGTTATCGGCCGTAGAGGGGCCGATGAGTAGAACTGAAGCGGAGGTATCGAGTCCATTGTTGTCGACAAGAGTAGATTGTAAACTTTCGGCGCTCGCGATGACGCTATACCAATCAGCTTGATTATTCAAAGAGAGAATGGGGAAAACTCACGTCATATATCCCAGAATATCCGTGTTGGACGTATTATTTATAATCGGCATCGTAATCGAAATCATCGAGAAGCTCGAATTGACATATAACGGTCCAAGCAATAGCGCAGACGTTATGTTGATGGGGAAATCAGGAAAAGCGTACGCCTTCGCGTGTTCGCTGGTCGCATTGGTCGGATCCACGCCGTCGTCGATAATATAGGTAATATTTGGATAGAGCGATGGAGGATATCCCAAACCAGGGTCACCCAGCACAACAGACTGCATCAATTAGCCACAAGCAGACCAAACTCCGGACGCAGGATACACACCGTGCCATTATCATAACTATACGGCAACACAATATTCTCCGTCAACGAATTGGTAGTCACATTCAACAACCCTTCCTGATTCCCGCCCTCATTGCGCGAATAAATCTTGGCCTGATACAAGGACACATAACCACCGGATCCCAAAGCGGTTTGCACGTCGCTAATGGCCGTAACCCAATTCGCGTCTGTCTGGTTTCCCTCATAGAATCGTCGTAGCGCGGATTGGATCAAGATACGGGTTGTGACGGTTTGGCAGTTTGCTTCGATGAGGGCGATGTTGGAGGCGACTTGGCCGGCTTTGAGGGAAGCAGCGAGGACGAGGCCTTGCGATCTTGAAGTGAGGTCAATGAGAGATTCTAGACAAAGAGATGAGATAAACGTACTTGACACCGGTCACGAATTTATAATTATTCATCCACTATCGACCATTAGCCTTTGACATTTCGTTCAACGTGTGGTTAAACTCACCGTCGCAATCGAAATAACAGTCAATCCCACCAACGAGGTGACAAGCACCAGCAGCCCCAGCTGCAACGCAATCGGGATCCTCATGCGCTCGACTTTTGAATATCCAAAAGTCAAAAATAAAAAAATCAATGCCACTTGCTTATCGATACATTCCTTTGCCCCAGAAAGATCGTCCTGTTAGGTTGCAAGTTGTGATCAGTGATCGTCGTCCGACCTCGGTGCGGAGGTAACAAAAAAGAGAGAGAGATCAGATAAAAGCAAAAGCTAATAACGAATGGAATGAACGGCCTTCAGCTGCGGTGTAATTGTCACGCCAGGCAAGACATGATATGAGTAAAAACAATATGACAAGAAACGGACGACCCGGAATCATGCAGCGAATGCTAATTGACAGGGTACAATTCACGTAGTACGACTGACTGTACGAGCGATAAAGTACGCAAATGCAAAACGCAGAAAAGGGTTACTCCGAGAAGACGGAGAAGAAAAACGGCGTTCCCCTCCTGTCAAGCACGCATGATTGGATGGGAACGGGGACAAGGTGCTGCCAAATCCATGTTCTCTTCAGCTTCTGGACCCCAGTGCTCATCGAGTCGAGGGGAGAGTCTGGAGTGTCATTGGAACACGGCGGAAGGGGGGTCTAGAACTAGTTGTGTGTGTTTATGGAGAAGACGCCACGTGAGCTGCGCCAATCACGGGTTGCTGACTAAGACACACTAGACTAGATCCAGTCAGGGCGGCCGCTAGACCACCGAGGCTAGGCCGAATCGGACTTAGGTCGGAAAGCTCTCAATCTCCCCGAGATTAATTTGATCTTGCAAGACTGAAGAAAGAATGACTTCGCCTCTATCTACATCTATGGATAACAGTTAATAACGTCCCTCCAGAATCATCGTCCGAGAACTATTCCCAAGCGCAATCGTAAACTGCCCATTCACTGGCATCACCCAATTCTGCCGGCGAGTGCTCCAATAACTCAAATCCTTGCGAGTCAATGCTAGCTCAACCTTCGTCGTCTCGCCCGGGGCCAACTCCACCTTGTCGAAGCCGCGTAGCACCCGCACGGGAAACTCAATGTAATCGCTAAAAGTGACATCCTCGTCTTTGACCTCACTCGGAAACGAGACATACAATTGCACCACTTCTTGTCCTGTGCGCGTACCGGTGTTGGTGACATTTGCAGTGACGACGACGAATGTCTCGTATAAGGACGGATTACCACCCTCGCCTCCGCCGGCAGGAGACAATGTGTACTTTGCCTTGTAGCCTTTGGGAAAGTCAAAGTGCCTCTGCTTGATCTCGGAGAGATCAGAGAGGTATGGGTAAATATATTTGTTCAGTGCTCGGAAGTTTGTAGGAAATAATGCAGACCTCGCATCTGGTGTTTGCCCACTGTATTCAGGCGGAGAGACCGGAGCTTTCGGTCGAGGTGATGGCAGAGGTGACTTCTCTCTGACGGGAGATATGACGAGATCCGAATATTCAAAAGTCGTATAAGATAAGCCATACCCAAACTCGAATCGTGGAGTAATGTTATGTTTGTCAAAGTATCGATAGTCAATAAACAATCCATCCGTGTAGTTCACTTGCGGTACCAACGCATTTGGAAAATAGAGAATCTGCGCACTCGGACCGTAGTCTTCCAGGCTTTTGCCAATAGTATAAGGAAGTCGTCCACCGTCAACCCTACCGAACAAGATATCTGCCAGCGCATTTCCACTTTCTTCACCTGGAAGGTGGGCAAGAACAACAGCCTTGATGCGTGGGTGCTCAATCCAAGCCTCTACAACCACAGGGCCGACAGCGTGAATAACCACAATGGTAACTCCATCATCGCCGCCACAGTTGTTCGCAACTCGTTGAATATGACCGTCACCCTGCTTCTGAAGAAACAAATTGTTCCGGTCTGCTTTGACGTCATCCCATTTGAGGTATCCTTCTCCGGAATCCGAATTGGCAAACACAATGCAAAGGTCGTGATTATCCAGATCCTTATCCTCGTATTTGTCTGTAGGATATCCATGAAATTCCACTTCGGTCTCTTCAAAAGACTGTTTCAATGCATCGATTGGTGTGACCAAATAAGGAAATTTCACGGCACCGCTGCCCCAACCAGACGCCAAAGTACCCTGATTACAGCTTCGATCAACACAAAAATTGGGACCCTTGCCTGGACCTGCGTCTTCTCCAAAAACACCAACGCGATATGTTTTGCTATGAGAGTTAGGCCCTTGTGGGCTTAGAGGAAGAATGCCGTCCTCATTCTTAACGACCACGGTTCCCTCAGCGGCAACCCGTCGAGCTGTAATGCTATGAGCATTTTCGCCGCTACCTTGCACATCAATGAACTGATTGACTCTTCCGGTGGCTGGATCACCCGATCCTTCAAAAAGATGACCATACTCTTCATTTGTCCAAGATGAAAAGTTGGGAGAGGTTGGGTTGTCTCCAGGCTCGTTTTGTCCCAGCTGATACCACGCTGCTACAATCCTCGTTACCATATCATTGAGACGTTCCATGGGCATTGTACCATTAAGCACCGCGATTGTCAACTGCTTGCCCCAGAATGATTTTCCATCAGCCCACGTAGCACCGTCACCAGGCATAGACATATCGAGTCCTGCGAGAGCGCTTATAACCCCCGACCGCTGCGCAAGCCAGTCCGATTGCACGAAACCTTGAAATCCAAGCTCGTCTTTTAAAATACCATTCAAAAGCTTGCTATTGCCGCACGCATATGAGTTATTGACCATCTGATACGAGCACATGACGCTAGCCACATTGGCACGAATACTCTCCGCAAAGGGCCAGATAAAGACCTCATGTAGAGCCCTGTCGTCGATATTCGAAGAAATCGCATCTGGTAAGATCCATTCGCGGCCCTGACGGAAATGCTCCTGTTCGTTCATGACAAAATGTTTTGCTGTTGCCATCACACCAGTCCGCTGAATGCCTCGAATCGTATCTGCAGCTGCGATTGCGCTCAGGACAGGATCGGGCGAGAAACCTTCCCAGTTTCGACCACCAGCAGGAGCAATCCCTAAAGGACCCATAGACGGGCCTAAGAGCACATTCACGCCTTTTCCACGAGCCTCGGTGCCTAGTAGATTACCGCGTTCTTCGATCAGTGAGCGATTCCACGTTGCGGCGGTCGTCAAACCAGCTGGAAAGGCAGTGATGTGATCGGCGAAACGAATACCGAGAGGACCATCCTGCAGACAGAGAGAGGGGAATCCAGAATCAATCGCGGGTCCTGACGTAGTCTATCAATAGGATATTCGTATGTGGATAGAAGTCAGAGGGAAAACAGACCTGTATTGCCGACACACAACCCCATCGACCAACCCACCCCAGTCGTAATATTGACCTTCTCCAGCAACGTCATATTCTGCACCATTGTCTTAGCTTTGCGATAACTATGCGCCCACGTCTCCGACGTCCCGCCCCTCGGCGACGGATACCACGGCGGAGATTCCTACCCCCAACCCCGTAAGCATCCCAATTGTCTAGACAGAAGAAAAGAGGGGGAAAATACATAAACCTGGTCCGCCCAAAAGAAACTCCTAATACTGCGCTGGTAGGCAATCAATGGCAAAAAGATAAAAATAAGCCCGGCCGCGGCAACGAGCGCAAGACGATGTCGATCAATAGACTTTTTCAACAGAGAGAGCCACCGACGAAACGTAGAATCGGTCGGTGAGCGTCGTCTAGATAGTTGGCGCTTAGTTTTGCTGCCGCTGCTGGTGGCTCGACGGTTCAAAGGGGCCATGACGGTCTCGTCTGCGCCCTCCTCTTCGTCGACGTCCATCATGTCATTTTCGGTGTCGGAGTCTTCTTTGGAGGAGAGGTTGGATGCATCGATAGGGTTTAAGGGATGATGTGGAGTAAGACTGCTCTGCTCTGTTGATATGGTGGGTGAGTCGAGAGTGTCGTGGTGTGGCACTGGCTGATACTTTGAGTCGGCCATTTTGTGCAGACAGTGAGGAAGGCGCCCAGGGGAATGAGGTCACTGATGGAAAGAGCGAGTGTCCATGTATATACACACGCCTGCCCGGTTGTTTCCTAGATATCGAAACTATACACACGATAAGCTGTACAAATGAATCATTGCCTATACTGATGCAAAATACGATGAATTGAGGTCGATGGATGAGTTGTTGGCATTTCAAACACGTCCAGCCAAGCTTATCTTATCGCGTCCAGATCGACCAGCTACATCCAATCGGTTATAGCTGCCCCTGAAATTTTTATACGAGCATCCATCGAGATTGATTCAAACGCAACTAGCATGTCATTATTTAGTTAGATATCTTACTCGACGAATATTATACACGAAGACTATATCACAGCGTGATGCGGCCCAAGTCTATGTACTCTGAAAATCAAACAAGCATAATTCTGTCATAGAACTTCATTTGCCAGGTATATTCCGTTCATCCATTAGTCGTTCAATATCATTAAATGAAACCGGTTTAGTGAGAAACACATTAATGCCTGCCGTATACGCATGGCGAGAGGGAAGCAGAGCCGGATTATCTGGCTGGAAATAATGGAATAACTCTCGTGCCCGACGATCGTCCTCATACGTTGTTGTATGATGGGCAGGTGGCGGTCCCATGCTGTCTTTCCATCTAGACTGATCGTCTCGTCTCTCTCTGCGTGGTTGTATATTCTTTGTCCTTGTCTTCTTTTAGGACGCTGGCTGTCGATCCTGCAACACGACCGCATTCACCTGCTGCGTATGAGTGTCTGTACCAAGCGAAGACAGGGCGAATTCGGAAAATCGAAGCAAATATGTACAGAATACAATTTTCATTCAGTGGGAAGGAACCACCTAGGGCAACTTCAACCAGGAAAACCAAGGACGTCATTTCATCAATCTGCTGTACGCAAGTAATACGGTAAGTTTGACCGTTACTCGGCGATCGTGCGGGAAATCCTTCCAGCTTGCGGTATTGAAGCGTCTTATCGATACGTGTGGTAAAGCTGTGTAAATGTTCCAACAATAAATTACCGCTAGCCAGCCACGGTGTGGATCTGTGATACAGACCAGCCAATGACAGTAGAATTCGTTGAATTATGGTCGGTAAAATACGAGTATCATCTCTCCGTATTTTACCAGGAACCAAACTTCGGAATCAAAATCATGTCAAGCCCCAGACAAGACATTTCTCCTCCTCGCGAGTTTGAGTCTATAAGAAGCCGCCAGACTCGGCTCGATATTTTTCAACAGTCCGACACTTCTGCCCGGCCCGGCATCTGCGACCGACAGCTTTTATGATTTAGCGACGCCGTTTCATCTATCCACATCCTTGTCACTCGGATCTGGGGTCGTTTGGGCTTTAAGTGCCCGACATCGAGCAACTCCCGTACCCCTCTGCATCAAGCACAGGTTGTGACATACCGCTACGAAATCCTACGACAACCATTCTTTCTTTTATAGTCTTCTTTCTGGAAAGGTTCGTCGTCAAAATAATTCATCTTCGTCATGTCATACCCCGTGCCCGCAAGACCACTTGCGGTTCGTGTGACACGCAGCGGTGTCGCAGCGGCCCCTGGGTGAATTCAACAGCATTGATATGGCTGACCCCCGTTTCATCCCTCGTCTACCCAGGCTTGGCTAACATATACTTTGTGAGAGTTGGTTAGATATCTCTTAGATTCGCAATATCTCTACATTAACGGCCTTCCGGCTTGGATCACTGCCAATTGACACACTCGCTTGTTCTTTAAATCATACTACTTTCCGAGCGCAACGTTATTCGATGAATTACCACGGACGAGCAAAGAACGGCGGTAACAAGAAAACAACAGTGCATTAATTCTTTCACAACTAGCGACATGGCATACCCCCAACAACGAATGCCTCCTCCCAGAGGTCCGCCCTCCGCACCAGGCTCCCGATCGCAAGCACCCGGAGGTTACGGTCAAGGTGGACCTGGATTTGATGGATACGGCGGAGGAGGTCCTGATTATGGCGGCGGCGGACCACGTCCGGGACAACCGAGATCACGCCCACCACCTTCTCGTGGAGGGTATGGCGGACCTGGTGGCCCACCACCACCTGGATCCTCCTCAAGTCGATCTCGAGGCGGAGGAGGATATGGAAGAGCACCTCCTCCGGGTGTAGGTCCTCCAGGCGCAGGAAGAGGTCCGCCTCCTGGTAGTCGCGGACCACCACCTCGAGGTGCTCCTACGGGCCGACCTCCCCCTCAACGCAGGCCACCTCCAGGTGATCAATACGGATATCCACCGAACGGTCCCCCGTCGCAACGTAGAGGATCAGATGAGCAGGGCCTGGCACGGCAAATGGGCGATATGAGCATTGCCTCACCTCCGACTCGACCGCATACATCAAATTCGTCTCGCGCGCATAGAGCACCACCTGGGGACCCCTACTACTCAGATCCGAGTCAACCGGATGGCGATTATGGCTTCGCCCCTCCTCAACGATCATATACAATGGGCAACGCACCTCCACCTATCAAAATACCGCAAAGGAGCATGACCACACCAAACTCCAGCTCACCGTATACCCCTCCTCTACGATCGCCAAAATATCCCGGTCAGAGCACATATGAACCTCCTACAGAATATGCAGAACCAGAACCCGTTGCCGCAGGCAATCTACTAGCACCCAGTTCGTCACGTGGTGACGAGCTGAAATACAAAACGTTTAGTACTTATGTACATCACAATGTTTTTGCGGACTATTTTGCGGAACAAGATGAGGAAGAGGGAGGAGAAGGACGAGGAATGGGGGCAGGGGCGATTAAAGAAGAGGACGACGACGAGCTAGATATGCCGAACTTTGATGCCATGCCAGCGTCTGAGCCTGTGCATCGCCGTAACGAAAGTTTTGAGCATTCCTTGTCTTCGGAGAAAAAGCCTGGTGCTGTATACGCGCCCTACAAACCCACAACGTCAACGGAACATACAAATCAGTTTGCGGATGCCGGCTTCCAATTTGACTTGCCCGGCGATGGCATGCATAATGGCCATAATGGCAATTTTGACGGCTCGCACAGGACACCATCGATGGGATCATATAATGCACACCCAATCGGCAGTCCAGAATCTCAAAATCCGGACGCTCTTCCTGTTCATCCATCGCCATATCGCGCCGGTTTGGATCAAGCACCTGGAGATCGGCCAGCACCAGTTCGACAATATGGTGGGCCACCTCCACAAAATGATGCGCCACAACCAGGACCATCTGCGCCTCCTCCAGCGGGTCCTACTGGCCGGCCAACATCTCCACCCATCACGCAGACTGAACTGGAGAGACTACAGATAATTGTTCGACGCAATCCTGACGATTACAAGACTGCACTGAAACTTGCAAAGAAGTACGTTGAGGCCTCGACGCGGCTGATCGGCGATGAAGGCAGGGTCGATCCGAAGACTCGGGCTAGGAATAAGGATAAATTTATTCATGATGCGTATAAGATCGTGAAGAGATTAGTCAATGATGCTTTCCCGGACGCCATGTTTTACATGGCAGATAGTTATGGACATGGAGGATTAGGACTCCAAGCTGATCCAAAGGAGGCGTTCCAACTATACCAGTCAGCTGCCAAGGCCGGGCATGCCGAATCAGCTTATCGAACGGCTGTGTGTTGTGAACTCGGTCAAGAAGAAGGTGGTGGCACGAGAAGAGATGCTTTGAAAGCGGTACAATGGTACCGACGTGCAGCAGCACTTGGCAACACGCCGGCGATGTACAAAATGGGAATTATTCTGCTGAAAGGGTTGCTTGGACAACAAAAGAACCCTCGTGAAGCCGTGACATGGCTGAAACGAGCAGCTGATGGGGCAGATGAAGAGAACCCGCATGCTTTACACGAATTGGGTCTCATGTACGAGAGCTCAGCTCCATCGGATTTTATCATTCGAGATGAGACATATGCTCGTGAACTGTTCACGCAAGCCGCTGAACTTGGCTACAAATTCTCACAGTACCGCCTAGGCGCTGCATACGAGCAGGGCCTCATGGGCTTACCTATTGACGCACGCATGAGTATTATATGGTACACCCGCGCCGCAGCCCAGGGTGAACATCAATCGGAACTCGCACTGAGTGGATGGTACCTGACTGGTGCCGATGGCATCCTCCAACAAAGCGATACCGAAGCTTACCTCTGGGCCCGCAAAGCCGCAGCTGCAGGATTAGCAAAAGCCGAGTACGCAATGGGATATTTTACCGAAGTCGGAATTGGCGTTCCATCGAATCTCGAGGATGCGCAGCGGTGGTATTGGCGAGCTGCTTGTATGTCCCCAACTCTGCCTTTTTCTGTGTATCGAAGCTAACAATATCTAGCGCAAAACTTCAACAAGGCCCGCGAACGTCTCGAAGAACTCAAAAAGGGAAGTGGCCGTATGCAAAAGACGCGCGTGTCCCGATCCGCTGTTGCGCAACAACAGCAGCAGGGTGGTGATTGTATTGTTATGTAGATTATCATTACTTTACATACATTTCTTAACTGTGCTGAGTGATGTCTTTTTTTCTCCTGTCTTTATGATACTAGTTCTATTCCCAATATTCTTATTACGTGCTTATATCTATGATAGTTCCGCTTGATTCATGCTTTCAAGAACTTTTCTTTCTCGCCTTTTTCTTGAGTGCAATGTTGAGCATTGGAGCAAGCACGTTTTGATAGTCGTGTTATCAGGAACTGACATTGAAGTTTCCCTATCAGTGCCTTGGTACTCTACATGTACCTTAGCAGAACTGCGCCGCATAGCAATGGGTTTTAAAGTCGGATTTGGGACTCATCCTGATAAATTTTCAGCCAAATGACAGTGTCTAACCATATCTATACCCAGCCAGATATCCACAACAAGTCTTAACTGAGTTAACTCCCCTAGACCCTGCCTATCTCTACACTTTTCCATCCCAAACTCTACAATAATCCACTCTAGGCCCGCTCTGTTGTGGCTCGGATCTGGCAGCTTTCCCGGTCGAGTAGGCACTAAGGTGCACTAAACGCAAGCTAAATCTGTTAAGTCCATAGAGACTAGAGCTTGTCTACTTGTAGCCTTTTTAGCGGTTTAGTTGGAGGGTTATGTACATGATTCAGGCTAAGCGGGCTTGCTAGAGGCTTAAGGTACTGGCCAATGGTGAACATCATCACAAGCCACCAACTTTGGAAGGAGGTCCCCTCTTTGAGTCGTAATTTGTAGGCGAAGGAACCACATTTATTTGCGTGCACAGGTGGAGGACCCTAGACGGCGTTTAGGTATAAATAGGGGTTGTTCGCCATGAAGAAATAATATTTCTCTAAAGATTCTGAATTCCTTTTTTGCGCTTTTGCACACCGACAAAAGATAATACTGACTCCTCCAGCACAATAATCGGCTTCTTCGCTCCCAACTGGGACGTCAATGTGCCCGAATACGGCGGCTACACCAGCACCGCCGCCAGCCTCGCAGCCATCAACACCGACGCCGCAACCTACCACGTCGGCTGCGTGAGCGGCGCACCCAAGACAGACTGCGACTACCCCAGTTCCTGGACCATCGTGCAAGGTCCCGCAACCGTGAGCGTAACAGCCGTCTACATCGCGTCCACATCCGGCAGGGCGACCAGCTACGATTTAACGGTTACCGAGTCGTATGAATGTAGTCTCAAATCGTCAACGCAGTCGGCGAGTTGTACGATGAGTGTGGAGATAACGGGGTCTGTGGATGGCGCGAAGTATACTTCTTCGACGTCGACGAGTGCGACGTATACGACTGCTCCCTTGTCGGCTGCGTATGACCAGTTGACGGTTACGGCCGGGTTGAGTTCGTTGACTGCTACTGCTGCCGGCACGACGAAGACTGGTGGTGCGGTGGCTGCGACGGGTGTTGTGGGCTCAATGATTACGGCTGCGCCGGCAGTTGCTGCTTTGCTGTGATTGTCTTGTGGTTTTTGTTGTGAAACTACATTTAACAAAAAAGGAAAATCGTCGTTAGTTGATTTATTTGTGCTTCCCAGCACCTAGGTGCAGTCCCTCCAATGCAAGTCTAGACATGAAATAGATGTATTTACACCGACATAAGGTAGGTACATGCAACTCTCAGTATATGCACGAAATATTGAAACATACATTAACCCAAGATTCGCAAAACGCTTTACAATGCTCACCAGGCCGTAGCCTTCTATTCCAAACAACTTCCCTTGCTATTGCGTTCTACAGTTTTGCCCGTTGGGCCGTTTCTGCGGCTCGTAGTGCAGCGAGCGAGTCTTCAATCACCTTTGCAACTGCAATGCATTTCTCCTCTTGTAATTTTGGAGTGATAACCTGAATGCCAACAGAAGCTCCGTGGACAAGGTCGATATCATCTATTCAAGTCAGCAATCTTCATTTCACCCCCGAGATATAGAGCTTACATTGCTGATGATTAAACTCATCGCTCTTGTTCCTTGGTTGATGCATCATCCATTCCTTATCCACACTAGGGTCATCCTTGGTCCGGTCTGCCTTGGTTACCGGAACGGCCAGAGCCGGGTAGTCTAACAAGTTCCAGATTGAAGTGTATCCCACATATTGATGGCTTTTTATCCAGGTTTGGGGCTTGTATCCCACCCAAGGTGTGATGGGCATGATGAGAGCGTCGAGACTGGCGGATGTCCATCGTTGAAGATATTGCGTTTCGTAGGTATATTTATCGGAGATTAGCTGTTTACATTAGAGCTTAGTTTTCGACCTGAGAGGGCTGGGATAAACATACTTGATGCGTTTGTGATGTAGTTAGGATATTGTGAGGTTTTCCAACGAGCATGCCCTCAATCAGTGGCTCACCACTCAGCTCACACAACCTGCGACAAGCTTCGCCGCCATCGGAGAGGATAGCTTTCTCCCAGAGCTGGTATGCATGAGCGTGGCTCGAAGCGTCCCATTCAAAGACTGGATGTGTCAGCTTATGCCAATATATTTATATCAAAACTTCGACAAACCTTCATGACCTGCCTCTCGCAAGGCCTGTGTTACCTCCTCTATTGCTCTCGCAATAGGTGGTTGCACTTTCACAACGCCGTCATCAACAATATACCCGATTCGTAGCCGTTTCGTTGTCGTGCAGAGTTCCGTTCGCCATGGAATTGGTGTGACTTGGTGGTCAATCTCCCACGGTCTTGCCGCCGGCAAAGCTTCCATGTATTTTTCCACCGTTGACAAACTCATTGCCATTGGGCCGGCCACTGAACGAACGATATCTTGTCGCAGACTAAATTGAGTCAGCGCATAAGCAACCTACCCCAAAATTGAAAAGATTCACAACTTACCCACTTCGCTCATACGGCTGCCTGCCTGTACTAGGCGAAAGACCATACATCCCACATAGATTGGCTGGAATCCGAATCGAGCCGCCCACATCTGTGCCTATACCTAGGATACTACCCCGGGCACTCACAAGAGATCCTTCACCCCCCGAGCTGCCGCCGGAAATGAGATTTCGGTTGAGGGCGGACACGGATTGGCCAAAGACGTGGTTAAAGGAGTCAGACATCTGCTCAATCAATCAGTAAGGTGTCATCTTACGTACAAACCAGTTGAGAAGTATGCACCATCATTGATTGTGGTACATTGGTCTTGACATATAAAACCGCACCAAGTCGGCGAAGTGTTGCCGCAGCGTTTCCATCCTCGGTCGCCGGCTTATCCGTGAGGCCTACCCAGCCTATATCAAGATGTCAATACTATTTGAAATTTGTTCTGGCTCTGAATTGACCAACCAATGCACGAGTCTACTCCTTTTACATGGAAAAGGTCCTTGACCGAGACCGGCAGACCATGTAAAGGGCCTATTAATTCCCCGGTTTGCTCCAGATAATCATCCAGTTGCCTAGCTCGCTCAAATGCGTCTTCCAAAAAGATCTCTGTGCAACAATTCGTCAACTGGTGAGCCAGCATCGCTCGTTTCGCAAAGGCTTTGGTGACCTCGAGAGACGATAATTGGCGACTAGCCAGTTTGTGCAGCAGAACATTGACATCGGAGGTCTCTGTGATACCCAGTTCCCGCGCCGATAATAAATTGCTTTGTCGAATGTACTCCAACGCATCGGCGACTTCGTCAACCGGCGGGATGGAAGCCAGACGCCACTCCGCGGGAATCAGCAACGCCTGTACTGACCGTTTGATGCGAGCGCGCTCTTGATATGTGACTGGGTCTATTGTCGATATCATTGTAGTTGACATGTCGTGTGGTGATGGATTCTAAAGATGACGCCGCCTTGGGCGGGCTGAAAGGAGCCAGGCGTGCCATTAAATATATAGCTTGCAACTTGCAAGACGAACAAGAGGATCCATGGTGGGTCAAAAGATAGGAAGATTAATAATAAACAACGGCGATGATATCAACGCCAAAGGGGCGACCATCTTTGTTTATCACGAAGGTTCATCAAAGCGGCGCCAGCTCGGGCATGGGGATGGCGGGTGCACACCCTTCTTGTCCAGGGAGCACTGGGCAGAACGAGAAGGAAGAAGAAAAAACATCGCGAGATAGAGAGGCGTTTCGACGGGAAAGGAGCCAATCAGGTGAGACAGCCCGCGAGGAAGGAGCGATTGTAGATTGCCTTCCTGAGTTGGCAAGCGAGGAAGGTGCGCGCTTGCCGTAGGATATTCGGTGGACTGGGAACCCCCAATAAGATCAGCCTCCGTCTCCCACTCATCCTTCACCTCGCTCAAACTTAGAAGAGACTCGGCGAACTACTCATGCATCGTCGTCCAGAGAGAGTCTAGTTCTTACGTCTGCTAAGTTGTGCTAACTACTGGCCTATTTTAGCAGCTTACTCTTCGGGATGCTACTGCTACGCCGCACGTACGAGAGCCGCGAAAAACAAAGCAACGTATTATCGTGCCTGCTGGCTAACTAACTATGGAGATGCGGATATCAACGGTATGTAGGTGCCCTATATATATATGCCAATTACTATTATCCAATTCGTATACTCATAAAGTTCGTTCATGCCAGTCCCTCTGCTCGCCATTTCGCCTCACACTTGGCTTGTCCGTCGGGGTATCGTGGGAAATCGGATGCACGGCAGTTGCGCCAATAAGTCCGCACAATCTCGCATTGTCGAGGATGCGTGGCATGCATGCCAGCCAGGTAGGCTGTCGCTGCCAGGTGGATATAAATCCCGGAAGTGGGCGGCATGATGGCAATCACCCTGCATGCTTGATCAACTGCAGTCGACAGGGCTTTGCGTCGCGACAATGACCCCGTGTCGCCAATCCGACTGATAATCGCTATGGCAGCCGTGCACCGCCATGCGTTCTCGACGAGTGCCTTGTCGCTGGATCCAGGTTCAGCTCGCAGCAAAAGTTGATCGAGGGCTTCAAAGCTAAGATCTAACGTGTTGATGTGATTTCCAGCCTTGGCGAGGGTCACAAACAAATGGAAAGTATCAACCGGACACCCGACATTAGCGAAAAATGCTTCGCTCAAAGTCTCGCGATGCCAGTCATCAAAAATCAGCCCGTTACTGCCCCGGATGATCGCACCCATCGTGTCGAACCACACCAGATGCGCAACAATTTCATTCAGTCCAGTGAGTTCCTGCGATAGCCGATCAAGATCAGCCTTGTTATGGCAGTGAAAATCGAGCAATGACCGTGCCCCGTTCAAATGGCACTGCCATTCTCCAAACGAGCCGTCACAGACCTCAAAGAACGCAAACGTTGCTATGCCAAACAGCGCAATGGGATGAGCCTTATCGATGGCTTCCGTCAACCTCATGAGCGCGTCGACATGATACTGGACAGCATCCACCGATTGCCTATCTGTTGAGCCGTTCGAAGGGGGCTGCCCTTTCATTCTAACCCGGATAAAGTCCCATATTCGCGATACCAATTCTATAGCTTCCGGTGCCAAATATCCTCCACTTGCTTGTGTATTGGCGTCTTTAATCTGCTCGTAAAACGCAGCAAGGCGCTTGATGAAACTGTATTGGTTTACTGTCATGTATCGGTCATGCATCTGCAAAGTTGCCGCGATCGGTGTAGGCGGTTTACTGCCGTTTGGATTCGGTTTGGAGCTATCTGATGGCGATTGCGATTCTTGCGACAACGCTGGCGTCGCAACTTTTTCGCGAGGACGCCTCTGCCCAAAATTCGTGTCTGTAGCCCAGACTACCCTCTGCGGATAGCCGCCGCATGGCAACCCGGACTGTACACATGGCTGACATCGCGGTCGATTTAAATCGCATTTGATGCCTCGAGTCTTGCAGCTCTGGCAGTCCCTGTCTCTACGGATCCCACGAGGTTTCCCCTTTCTCTTGCTGGCGATCTTGGCCCCCATCGTCTGGCGAACGACGGTGCAGCGAATAACGGGTTCATCAACAGGCCACCTTTCTCAGAGGCGTGAGATGCATCCTAGATGTTCTCCGAGATCAGACGAGTTGAGAATAGCACCGTGTGAGAAGTCATTTCATGCCGTGTCGTACTCGCCGATGCGCTATTTTCTGACTCGGAACAAGTAAATAAGCAGAAGGGGAAGCGATATTGCACAGAAAGAGCGGCTTGTCAACTAGGTAAACGCTGCCCAGCAACTGACTAATCTGACAATCTGACACTAACGCAGCCGGAAAAGAACATGGGGCAAACAAAGGAAGGAATCGGGGAGACATGCAGACAAAGCGAGGGATCAGACAGCAAAGCCCACGGCAGATAAGGACTTTGACTTTTGTTAGACTTGGGCGAGGCGGGGCAGCCCGAGCAGGCGGCCCGGCGCAATACGTACGTGGTTAAACCCGGTCATAGCGCCAATCAGTGCTCGAATGGCTACCGCACCCCTGTCTTTTAACTCTTTTTGCTAACTCTTTTTGCCCGCCGCCCACGGTCCCCCTCAATGGCTAAGCTTATCTTTTCCGCGTTGTGTGATTTGACTTTGATTCAACTCACTTGATTCGGTTTGCTGCACAGGGGCTGCAGATTGTCTTTGCACATCAGTGTCAGACGACCGCTCAATTATCCCTGACTACACACGCTTCCTGGTCAGTATTGCAATTATCCATGTACATTATTAACCGCGATAACTCCATTGTGCAGTGACTTCTGAGCAGAGAAAATTACAGTCCGAATGAAAACAGAAACGATTGTCTGTCTTGATGGGATCGGTACATAAACCGCGAGCCATCTTTTCATCCGTTGATGGCTCACATTGCATCAAAGAACGGAGAGTTATTGGGATCGAGGACGGCAGAAAAGGGATCAATAAATATTTTGCTTGGCGCAAACTTCGCCATGGAGTTCAATCCAACGGAAAATCCCAACGCGATGCTTCCTCCCGGTACTGTGCATCTGGTTGCTGAGCAATCAGACAAAATTATTCTGGTTCCTAAGCCCTCATCAGACCCTGACGACCCATTGAATTGGTCCAAGAAACGAAAATGGTTGAATGTCACTTTGCTTTTGTTCTATGTCTTCACTACAGGCATCGGTGGTACCTCGGTGTACTCGGTCTTCACTCCGATCTCGAAAGACACGGGCATCAGTATAGCCCAGCTTAACAACGGTACCGGGTATCTTTTTCTTATGGCAGGATGGACCAATGTCATTTGGCAGCCTCTTGCTCTGACTTTTGGGCGACGACCTATTATTCTGTTGAGCTTGCTCTTTTGCGTCGCCATATCCGAGTGGACGGCGTGGATTGACCATTATCCATCTTGGGCGGCGGCACGATGCTTATATGGGTTGGCCTGCGCTCCAGTCGAAGTACTGCCACAAATCTGTATTCCGGATGTGTTTTTTGCCCATGAAAGAGGTGCTTTTATCGGATGGTACATGTTTGTACTCTGTGCCAGCAATTTCATCGCGCCTCTCATCGCAGGGTTCATGAACGATACTTATGGATGGCATTGGGTGCAGCACTGGGCTGCTCTGATTCTAGCGCTGAACTTTGTGCTTGCCTTCTTCCTGTACGAGGAATCCATGTATGCGCGTACAAGCGTCGAGGGCGAGAAAGTGAATGAGCTTCCCGACGTGGATGACACACCTGTTATTCAACAGTTCGATGTGACTGCGGGCTACTACAAGAAGAAAACATTCTTACAGAGAATGAGGCTATGGTCTTATAAGGGAAACTCGTTCTCGCAGATTGTTCGCATCGCATATCGCCCCATTCTAATTTTCTTCCTTTTCCCCAACATCATGTGGGCTGGCTTTATGTATGGATTTGCCTTGGCCTGGTACGTTCACTCTTTTGCAGTACTTTTGCAACGACGAACTTCTCTAACGTCCATGCCAGGTACAATGTGTACAATGCGACTACTTCATCCATCCTCTCGGCGGCACCCTATGATTTCTCTGCTGCTATTGTCGGCCTCTCTTACGTAGCCCCATTGATTGGTGCTACCGTCGCAGGAATTGTCTCTGGCCCGGTTGCTGATTGGCTGACTTTAAGATTAGCCTCACGACACAGAGGTCTTCGTGAGCCCGAGCAACGTCTCTGGGGATTAGTGGTCTACTGCATTTTGATGCCTGCAGGCCTCTTGATCTGGGGCTTGGGTGCATACCACCACACTCACTGGGCCGTCCTCCTTCTCGGCGGTCTTCTATGCGGTTATTGCAATGTTAGTGGCGGTGCCTATGCCCTTGCTTATGCCGTCGACTGCTTTAAGGAACTTTCTGGTGAAACGATTGTTTCGGTCATTCTTTGCCGGAATACACTTAGCTTTGCTTTCAACTATGCCATTACACCGTGGATTGATGCACAAGGTCTGCAAAAAACGTTCATCGCCGTTGCCATTCTGTCCTGGGCGTTTGGTATGAGCTTTTTGCTCATGGAGTGGAAAGGAAAGGCATTAAGAGTGATGTGTGCTGAAAGGTACTGGAGATATGTCGAAACACAGGTGGTGAGATTTATGTAATCTCCAGATGTCCGCCCATGAACAACAGCGGGCTATGCATGCGCGATATTGAATTCGGGCTTAACATACTACTAATACTCAAAATGAGGAATGGGTTGTGTCGGGAATATTGTATTTCAGGCATAACTTAGCTACCTTTTCGGAATCAAGTTCCAATCATACAATCACCATGATCGACGTCGACGTATTCCCTTAAATACAGCACCAACCGACTTAATCGACCTCACAGCCTTATCCGTCTGATCCTTTACCTTCTCTTTCAAATTCCTCAACCTCTTCTTCAATATCCTCTTTTTCCCCTTCAAAAACTGTCGCGCACGACCATCATCAGAGTCACTAGGAGCCCAATCAAATCGACTGATGGGAACCGCCTCACTCTCCCTACCCCGAAACCTGATACTACTATTATTCATCGCGATGGTGGAGGGAAGGTATCGCTCATAGAAATTATCGCTGTAATGATACATGTTCAGGATCTCTTCCACGGCGCCGTAGGATTCTCGTGGTCCAGATGGGCGTCGTACCGGTCTTGGAACCTGTCTTCTTCTTGTCCCTGCCGGTAAGTTGGTCTTCGTTCTAGTAGATTGGACGCTGGTGGTCGTGGTCCCAGAGGACGTGATCTCGTCCGTTGAGGCTTGGATTCTGCTGCTACAGTCTTTGTATTTGCGTCGCCTACCTGTTCGCCATGAGTTTGTGCTGCGGCTCCACGGCGTCTTGCTGCTTGTCCCAGGGTGAATACAGCTTGTTCTCGCGGTCCGAGTGGACGTGATCTCGTTCTTTGAGGCTTGTCTCCTGCAGCTACTGCTCCAGTCCTTGCTTCGCCTACCTGTTCAACATCGGCCTCGACTTTTGCTTCGCGATGAGATGTTGTCCGTCTCAAGACAGGCGCTGGTTCCCGTGGTCCGAGTGGACGTGATCTCGTCCTTTGAGGCTTGTATCTTTCAGATACTGCTTCCGGTTTGAGTTCGCCTACCTGTCTATCTTCTGCTTTTGGTTCTGCAGGTCTAGCTTCTTCCTTGCGGGTTTCATTGGACGTTGCATTGGCCGCACTTCTGAGATTTTCGGCATAGAGGTCCTCTGAGATCTGGGGGACTGCTCTTATTTTGCCCTGTGTGTATACTGCATGCATTTTGGAAGAGCACCTGGATTAGGGACAGGTTGTGTGGGTTGAAGGGACTTTTGGATGTGTGTTGACATAATTTTGGGTGCGATGATATTTCTGTCTGGCTATTATATGTTTTTTATATGAATTGACTTCTTTCATCAATTGGGATGGTAGTAGATCCTTTGTAAGGAGGTAGTTGTGTCTCCTGTACCATGTCTGTGCTAGTTGATGACTGTTACCATCCACTGGATTCTTTCATTCACATACAGATCATGGTTTTGGATATTGTATATTGTCTCTCTTGTAATATTTTAACTATCTGGCTCATTATACTTATAATCAACTGGCCACATCTGGACGGTGTTCGCAGAATGGTAATAGTTTAGGGCATCCTGGTCCGCTGATTGTACAACCTTGAGTTGCATTCAAGTGATTAGCCCCAGAGCTTAGTTAGCATAAACCATTATATCTAAATCTCAGCATGAATATACTCCTTCCACTTCCCAAATCCCACCTTCCCATACCAATCTACTTTATCCGTCGAATCAACAAAAACAGCCTCAACACCCCTCTTCTTCATATCCTCCATAGCATGACACAACAACCCCAGACCTACGCCTCTACTTCTATACGGTTCATCTACACCCACACAGCCTATAATTCCTGTCTTGAGGGATAAATCGCCACTTGCCAGGGGAGGAAAAGCCCAGTTTTGAGCTACAAAGTCGTCGTCTGGGGAGAGCATGAGGGTCCATGCGATCTGGGTGTTGGTCTCTTTGTCGAAGGCTACCATGATGCTTGAGGGGTCTCTGGAGGGGTGGAGGGAGATGTATGTTTCGACCCAGCCCTGTTTCCAGTCCATTAATCCTGTCTATGATAGCACCAGATAGTAGAAACATGAAGATAGTACTCACTGTATAATGAGAGAAATTTCGTTTCTGCCCAACAAGACAATCCTCAAATTCCTCAGGTGTCTCTATCGCCTTATATATCACACCAGCCACAGCTGCTTTATCAAGATACTGTTTTGGCGACACAAACCCCCTAATATCCTGATAAAGATCCGCATCTCCGCCATAACGCAACCGAAACCCACGATGAACAAAGAATTGCTCTGTTTCTGGCGACAAATCAGCCGGTAGACCAGGCCAGAAGCGGGGAAAATAGCTCCTCAAGGAAGCACTTTTGCATCCATGGTTTTCGTAGAGATATTCTCGTGTTACGGAGAGTAGTTCGGTGCCGATGCCTTGATGCTGTTTTGCTGGTTCGACGGCAATGACGGCGATTTCAGCGGAGGTTTCTCCTTGGTTCTGGGATGTGTAAGATAAACAGAATCCAATTATTGAGTCGGTTTGTGTGTCCTGAGCGACGAAGTGGTGGCCGTGGGGTTGATTGATTACTTTGAGGAGGTTCTCGGCTGATAAGTGATATTCAGGAAGGGCCACGTTCCAAATCTTCAGTATGCTATCGCTCATTGAATCCTTTTGAGATTCATCTAGGGCTTGGATTTTGTACTCTTTATCTCGTTGCTTGTTTGGTGTTGAGGTGACTGGTAACGTCCCCTTTGCAGGCAGTCGGCCAAAAATCACATGGATGGCGGATGAAAATGCCTCCACGGTAGGCTCATAGGTAGCAACATATGTCTTGATTGATTCTTCGTCATCAAGAAAGTCATATGGGCTACAGGTAGCAATCACAATCACGTCCTTGCGGCGTTTGGCCACTTCTAGAGCGAAGTTTCTCTGTCCTTCTGCCTCCTTTGCATTTCTAGTAACTAGAATCACAATATCGGCATCAGTTTCGACCATTTTCCAGTGTTCTTCTGAAAGCTCTCCTGCATCCGGGTAGTCGACTTGTATTATAGAGGACGCCATATTCCCGATGACTTGTTCAAGCACATCGATGTAGGTTTTGTGCTTGGGACCACCATCGTCGACTGCTCCTCCAGCCGGAATCTTTCCTCCTGGTGTGAGTAACAAAACTCTCGAGACGGGTTTTGAAATTGGCAAGACTCCCAGGCTGATTCTGACCACCGTTGTCGATTGCGAGTATACCTTTTCTGCAATCTGTTGGTGTCTTTCGTTCATCCCCTGTAACTCAATTAGAAACGCCTCATCTGCAGAGCGTAACGCATGTCCCCAACTAAGAAATCGTTGCTTGAGAGTTGCGATCCGGCGTAGAGATTCGTCAATGCGTGACTCTGACAACTCCCCAGATTGTACCGCTTGAACCACTCGCTCAATAGACCTGACTTGTACATCATACGTATGGCAAATCATCACACTATCGCTACCTGCTCTTAGGGACATCAAAGCTCCTTCGACTGTCCCGTAAGTAGCACGAATACCGTCCATCTCAAGACAATCAGTCACAATGACACCATCATATTTCATATCATCTCGCAGAATACCCAACGCTTCTGGGGAAAGGGTTGCCGGTAGGCCCTGTGACTCTGATCCACTAGTGATCTTGGGTAGAGCAATATGAGCCGTCATGACAGCTTCAATGCCCTCAGCTACAGCCCTTCTGAATGGAACCAGTTCGCATCTCTCAAGTTCGCTCCGAGACTTCGTAATGACCGGAAGACCATGATGCGAATCAACAGCCGTATCTCCATGGCCCGGGAAATGCTTCACTGTAGGCACAACACCACACTCGCGAAGACCCCGTGCAGTTGCGCTTGACATTCTAGCGACGAAATTGGGGTCGTCTCCGAAGCTACGAACGCCAATCACTGGATTTAACGGCTCAGAGTTGATATCGCAATCTGGCGCATAGTTCATGTTGATGCCGAAAGAGCTGAGCACTTTTCCTGTGCATTTTCCGATTTCGTATGCATTTTCGGTGGATTTGGTGGCGCCGAGCGTCATCTGTCCTGGTAGTTGCGCGGCGATTGGCGGAGTGATTCTTGTTACTAGGCCATTTTCTTGATCAATGCCGATGAAGAGGGGCTGTTCATAGCCTGCATCCTTGGCTTCTTGTTGCAGGGAGAGTGTCAGGGTCTAGCTTACAATCTTTTAGTATCACCTTCAATAATAGCGAAACCACTTATAGGCTGATATTGAGGGGAAGGAAAGGGATATACTTTAAGTTGAGCAGTATCCTTGATATTCCTTCTGAACAAAATGACAGCTCCTACTCCATAATGCTTGATCAGTGTTTTGATTTCAGGACTTGGAGTATAACCATGAAAGCCGACTGCGAAAAGCTTTTATGTGTTAACATGCATCTTCGGCTGACGCAGCATGGCGGATGGCATCGTTCTATTTTCTTCAACAGGTCAGAAGCGTACCTGTCCAACTTTTCTGCGCAATTTGAACTCATCAGACAACGACATTATCGAGCGATAAGAATGGATGTTCCTGTAGTCAATAATTGATTGTATATCTCGATGATTGATGTGAGACTCGAGAAGTGAGGTTGATGAGGGGATGAAGTGGGCCATCCTTCCAATGACGCCGATACATAGCGAATAGATGCCTGGATGGGGACCGTAGCCCTAAGCCCTAAAATCTTCAACCCATCTTCCCCCATTTTGCCTTTCAATGCGGGAGATTTTTATTAATCATTAATACTTGTATGTTGCGAAAAATGTATACGATAATATGTACGAAATCTTGGACCGCTAAATAGACTGCAATTTAATTTTGCTGACTTGCACTCAGGTGCATATCGCTGGAGACCTCCGTGGGAACAGTATTGAGATAATACATATGTATAGGCACGAGAGCACGCTTTTGACCTGGACCGATACCTACCTAGTATCCATGCTAGATGATATACCGGAACCTCGGAGCACCATCGTTCTCTGGACGCTCAACAGGATCCAGCTCGTCCAAAGGACCATACAGACGATCCATCTTCTTGTTCTCCTGCCATAAACAAAAACTCAGCAGCAACGCTGTGACACCACTCAACAATGCAAAAGAGCAGCAAATCCATGATCCTTCACGGTACAGCGGTGCCTGGCTTGAAGGAAAAACATTTGTCCCCAAAAGAGGACCACACTGTCCCACTGTCATGATAATCCAAAGTCCACCGGCTCGCTTCGAACTGGTGGAATTGGTATTCGCGTTCCAAATGAGTACGATAGATGTAGTGACAAAGATCAGAACTGCAAAGAACGTTCCAACATATCTCGATGTCACCGATGTTGTAGCACCGAGGAGAATGAAACCGACTGCGGAAAGGAAGGCGAAGAAAGCAGCAAACAGTCCACGGAGACGAACCCTATCTGAAAGTATACTGATGCCAATGATGAGAAGGAAGCATACGAAGTATGGCGGGGCGAGAAGGCCGTTCGACTCGACTGTCGTGAATGAACCCATTTCTGAGACGATTGTTGGGAGGAATAAAGGCAGAGAAGCGAAGCTGACGTTGTTGCTGAAGTTCATTACTGCGAAGAGATAATCTGGAGTTGTAATTAGTATCTAACGAATGAAAGGACGCGTCCGGAAGCATTATCAAGCAAAACATACTCTTGTAATCTTTGAATGCTTCTCCGACCTGGCCCAGTTGGAGTCCTTCGTGCTCATAGTCATCCGGTTGAGAAGTAGCAATCTGTCGCGCAACTTCTCGCTCCCTCGCGTTGAGGAACTTTGCTGTTGTTGGCGAATCCGGCAAAAAGAAGTAAGTAGCCACAGCCAACAGCACCGTGGGAACACCTTCAATGATAAACAAAAATTTCCATGAGCTGATACTCGAGTGAGCCTGTGCCAGCCCATAAGCCAGCAAGTTTCCATAAACATTCGCCAACGCAGCTCCAGACAAGAAGATACCGAATCGTAAACCTAACATTTCCCGAGGATAGAAGAATGAAAAGTAAAGAGGAATACCGGGACCAAACATTGTTTCGGCCCATCCGAGGAAGAAACGGCAAGCCATAAGCCCGGCCCAGCTTGTTACGGTGGCTTGTAGGGTACTAGCAAGACCCCAGAAGACAACAACCGCTGAAACCCATTGGTGAGGCTTGAAGAGCTTCCAGCCCAGTGTCGAAAATTGGAAAATAATGTATGCAATATAGAAGATGGTTCCAAGCCACGAGTACTTGTTTCCGGAAATGTCGATATCTTTTGCGAGGCCGATAGTCCTTGCATTTCCTAGATTCGACCGCTAATAGGTTTAGTATTGACGACTCACTGCTTTTCTATCATATTGAAAGATACTCGGAACTCACGTCGAGAACAGAAAATGTGTAAAGCAAAAAGCAGAATGGAAGCAGATGAAGATCCAGTTTGCGCACAACTTTTCGCTTCTCATCTTCTGTGTAAGGGTGTTGTATGCCATTCTCGACGTATTCAAGAACATCGCCCTTCTCGATCTTTCCCTCCATAGTGACGTTCTGTTCCGTCTGCGTCTATGTATCTAACACGAAGTTTTTGCGGAGTCCGAAGCTACAACCATCGAAGTCGGAGCAGCAGAGAGATGATTTAAGGAGTTGTCGCTGGTGACTTGGTCCTTGCACGAAGGAACCAATTTTTGAACCCACGCGTGTTTCTCCACAGTAAGGGGATAGCGATGGGGGCCACGGGAGTGACGGGACGTTTCCGGGAATCGGCATGACGCCGGAAACTATACCCCCCACGGGGTCCTGTTCTCGCGGTGGGGATCTTTTTGAGAAACTCCACTTATGTAGTTTATACGTATACGGATTGAGCCTAATACATACGTAGCTACATCTTACGTGCATGAATGCTACCTTGCTAAGTGTGAAGAAGCCTTTCCGTGGGCTTCAAAAGTGATCAAGTTGCTGGGATTCAAATTCCGTATTCGGTTGTAAGCACTAACCGGAGGTTGATAAGATCTCCAAGTATTATTATAGGTAGCTATATGCAGTTACATATTTACTTGAACAGATAACTATCAAACTGTGGGCGGGTTGGAAGTCTGTTGATGATTTACTATCAGTGCAAAATCAGCGATCAGGACACAGTGGTATAGGTAACCCTAAATAACCCTAAGTGAACACGTCCCAATTTGGCAGGTCCCTTCAAATATTCGTTTGTCTCTACCGGCCAAGTCAAAGATGAATCACAACACCACAAGGATTTTTCGCTTTTACACACCACCCAGTGCTACTCGATCTACCAACAGTGCGCACTGCCAGCTCATCAGTCGACGACTTCTGTCTCCATAACCTCAACCCTCCTGTCTACTCCATCTGTGGAAAATACGCGCTGCCAAGTCCAATCTCTCTTCTCGCACTTCCTGCAGAGATATATCTGGCTGTATTCGAGTATATGTGCGTTCGTGACCTGCATACTCTACGCCTGACCAATCCGTATTTTTACGCCATGATCCCGCCACCGACTCACGCTGACCTTCTCGACATTGAAAGGTCAAGACTCGCACGAAAAAATGGATTCCTCACCTGCGTAGGCTGGAAAAGCTGCACCCCAAATCCGTGTTTAGCCGCAACATATACAAAAAGAGAAGACGAGTTGGCCACCCAGACGCGCGCAAGAGATTCTGCTTCGAATGCGGACGCGGATCACTACCAGGATGTTATCGCTATGTTCCGGGCTCGCGCTGGTGGGAGAATGGCGTACCTTTTTCACAGGGCTTGAACTGTAACAACATCACGAGGGGTCCTAAGGATCGGACCGTCACGGAATGTTTGTCATGCTATAGGGAGGGGATACGGGAATGGAGAGCCGAGAGCGAATTACGGAACGCACATAGAGAGGCAAGGGAGGAGGAAGAACGCTTACAGAGAAGATGGGCATGGATTGGGCGTGGGTTTGCGTTGTCCGACTACGAGCCAGGCGACGATGAGGACGAGGACGAGTGGGAACCTCGACAGATCTATAGCGAAATGTACTTTTGAGTCCATTCCCGATGTATATTCGCTTGAGCATGGATGGCGTGGTGAAAGAGAGTTGGGGATCTTTCATTTGATGGGATTGTATTCGACCAGTTTTGGATCGAAGAGCGTAACTCAGTATATGCCTAGGGATCGACGTGATGCTTTTTCAGTTGTCAAATGATATTGAAATTTTTTTGTGCGAATTTATATTTTAAAAAAAGAAATCTGACATCCAGAACATGGTGGAGAGCTTCTATTTTCCGCTGCGTTTGGCACGTCTCGTTATAAAAACTTCTTCTCATCAGAGCCCAACGGCTTCGGCATAATGTCCCATCCCACCTGCACTCCCTCAATAGAGGCAGAATGTCGCACTGCAGTCATTTCTCCAAATCCTGTTTCTCTTGTCTCCAGATACTCTGGCGGTACATCCTCTGTGCGCGTGTAGTCTTTGGTATCAAACCCACTGCGTCCTTCATATTGTCCCAATGAACGTAGATACTTCATAGTCCCAGCGAGCGCGACATTGACTTCCCAGGAGCCACCTTCAGTCGCTTGCTTATACAATGCTGCCATAATACCAGCAGCAAGGAAATATCCCGCCGCATGATCCAATCCCTGACAACATAACGGCCGCGCTGCTTCACCGGCACCAAAATGTTCAGCCTCAGAGACATTCATACCCGAACACGTTTGGACGATAGAGTCAAAACCACGCTTATTCTTCCAGGGTCCCTCGGGGCCATACGTAGACAGATTAGCACAGATGATATTCCGATCCTTGAAAATATCCGCAAGTGACTCCGATGTTAATCCTTTTGCAGCAAAGCTTCCGGGTCGGAACCCCTGTGTGAAGACATGAGCCTTATCAAGAAGTCCGTGGAAGTCTAGACTATCTTTCTCATCGTAAAGGTCTAGTTGAATTGTTCGCTTTCCTCGACCAAAGTCTCGATCTACAGCTGGTATGTCCGGCAGGTTTGGGCTCGTCACCCAGAGTACATCTGCACCATGAGCTGCTAATGCTCGCCCTGATAATGGAGCCGCAATGACTCTGGATAGCTCCAGAACACGAAGACCACGAAGAGCCTTATCAGGGCTTGCATTAAGCATCTCCTTCGGCAATCCTACAGGCCCATCGCACAATTTGCGAAGCTGAATAGGAAAATCAGCAATTGCACGCGCTTGTGGATGTAAATCCCATTCTGAATAACTTCTCAGTGCCGCAATGACACTCTTTGAATCAGAAGCTGCCGACTCAAGATCGATGGCGCGCCATGGCGCAATTGCTGCGGCGACTTCTTCCCGACTGGGATCGGGAGAGCAGCCGAGAAGTTCTATAGCAGCGTCCCGATGGTTGGGGAAATTATCATGTACTCGCACATATCCGTCGGTAGTCTTGTGTAATCCCCCGATAAGACCCCAAGGGTCAGGGATAGATACGTTTGCTATTTTATACAGGCGTTCTGATTTGAATTCAATGGCGGCGTGTTGCAATGGAACAGTAACCTTGGGCGTTAATTTTTTCGTTCTATGTCCATATATCAGTGCAGCTAGTAGAGCAGACAGACCGATTGAAGCTTGAGCAATATGTCCGATTTTGAAAGATGACGGCAAACCGAGTCCATCTCCAGTGATTTGAAGAGCTTTAAGGGACTTTGTGGGTAAACTAAGCCCCTTCCAGATATATTCCACGCTATCTTTGGCCGAAAAATGTGATCTGTCTTGAAAATGCGTCTTGGGCTGTGGCGAGATCGTAGTACTATTCTTAGACTTCGGCACCTTGATTGTGAGCAATGGTGCGTGTTGTTGTGTGCCCAGTGTATCACGTTCGCCTACGGTGCCTTGTTCCCAAGGTCGGCGAATGGTACATTTCCAAGCTAGAGCTGGCTCGAAGAACATATTGGTAACAATATCCTCCGGTTTCAGATGGTACAAAGTCTGAATGCGCTCATTTGTCAGGACGTTGGCTTTCTTGACACGTTCATAGGCATCCTTATTGTCAAACATGATATCGAGAGTCAATTCAAAGGGCCCGGAGTTCTTTGACCGTATAATCTTGGCAATGTCCAGCATCTGACATTCCCCTTCAGGAATTTGCTTGAACCTCAGAGGCTCCAATGTCTCGGAAGCTAGTTGTTCTCGCTGTGCGACAGTGAGTCCGGGAACAGATTTCTCTGCTGGTGGGTTCTCAATTGTGACCGATTTTATAGGGAATAATGTTTCTTCTTCACCCTTGTCAAGATCCACAAGATGATATACATTGAATCGAAAAACCGGACCCGCAGCAGTTTCATGTGGCGATAATGGCGACGCGAAGTTTCCAGTTGTCGCGACTTGGTTCTTGTAGGGCATATGCAGGATCGATGCGCGAGCATTGTTCGCAATGGTATATGACATTTCCTGTGAAGGTGCAACCACCTCACCCAAAATTCCCAGCTCATGCGCAAATTGAGGGTCGGGTTCAAGGGGTCCCATGACACCGTTGCGGCCATAGAAGTGGAATATGAGTCGACACTGCGGTGACTGATCCAATTGTGGAAAGAGGTTTTGAGTATATGCCCTAACATCTGCCAGAAACTCGTCGATCTGGCTTATGAGTATGGGATCTCGGATGCCACCGACAAAGATTGTGCGATATCCTAATTTTTCGACACCTTCCAGCTTGATTTGATAGACAGTTGTAGGCTCGAACCTAGCTCCACGGACCCGGATGGTTTTGTCGGTTATTTGTTCATAAGAAGCATCGTCAAGTATCAAAACACCTCCAGGACCAGGCAAACGATCAGGTCTCGTCTTCTCGTAGAGAGTGTGTGCAGCTACAGAGATCGGTGTACATCGCTCTTTGGGCGAGAGCGGCGTCAAATCAAACGAGTCTTTCCGCATTGTAGCAATCATTGATCTTCCCTTGGGAACCGCACAGATGCCTCCGCATTCCATGATTTTTCCCATATGCCAGGCAGTCCCTGGCTCTACTCCATGGAACATAGAAAATGCAGCAAAAGGGGCTGGATCATATGAGCGACCTCCGAGAATGATATCCGGGTCCAATTCAAGAGCCTTGAGAAATCTGAGAGTTGTTAGGCATGCTTATCTCAGTGTAAAGAAAGATCAGATACTCACGGCTCTGCTCCCATTTGTCCTACAATATCAATTGCTCTTTCTACACTATCAACTGTCAACTCCTCAACCAGACCGCATGGCCCAACTCTGGAGTTGACAATTCGATCTTTCACCAGGCTTTTATCAAACCCAGAGGAGATGGTAGCAACTTTGAACGAAAATCCATGCTTCTGAGAAATCTCTTGCACAATTTCCAGCATCTCCTGGACATGTTTGTCGCTTCCATCGCCGCCCGCAGAGCCAATCAAGACCTTGATGTTGTGATGGTAGCAGGCCTGAAGCATAGGCGTAAGATCTCGTATATATGAATCTCGGCCGCATGTCATCTTATTCAATCCCAACTTATAGGGACCTCCATCTGTCGAACCACTGTCGACGATGATCGCCTTTGGTGAGAACTTTTCGATTCCATACCAGAAATGTTCCAGCTTGTAACCATAACCCAGCATGGGATTGGGAGTCAAGATGCTAAAATCCGACGACATTTTGTGTTGCTATTTCAACGCCTCATACCGCTTGTTGATATTTTGAATATTCTCAACAAAATTTTGTTAGAACAAGATGATGTTCAGTTATCAGTTCTATGATGTCTTAGCCAAGGTTATCGTCGGATAGGCGGAAAAATGTGGTGAAGAACCATTTTACTATTGGCTCGGTATAATGCCGAGGACTGCCTAGGTAGAACCCCGCCTATCTTCAAGACCTGCAATTAAAAAGTAGAATATATAACTCATTGGTCGGTTGTGAAAAAGCTTCTATCAGATCCGTCCGATCTTAGATGGACTTCTCCCCGATTCGGTATTCCGCCGATACCATTTCGTAAGGTAGGTGCGTAGTGTCGGGATGAAGCGAATATTGAGCGCTTGGATATCATGTAAACAGATATCGATCTTGTGTTTGATATTAACGTACCTAGGCAGTTGCAATATTTAGAGACTGCCTTGGTGATGTTTATGATCAACTCCATGATTGAATCGGTGCAAGAACCCTAATTCCTGTCCAGAATTGCCATGTCTCTACTTCAAATCCTCTCCTCTTCTATTCGATGGTGGCCTGGAAGTTATACTACACGTAAGCTTAAGTCAACGATCAAGTCTTACTTGCCAGAAGAGACGAATATGAGCATACCGCGGCCGAAGTTTGACGATCTACCTTTGAGGCAAGGAGACCCGAAGTGCTCTGCATGGGGATTATGGGGAAATGACGATGAATTGGGAACGTTGAACCTCATCACCGAGGATGTTAGGAAAGCTGCAGCATTGGAAGTAAAGTTGGGCAAAGCAATCAATTTGAAGTACGAATAATGATCAGCCAAACAGCGGGTGTTCTGACTGACCTGCCCCAGCCTCCCTTTGAATGTTCCCTTGAAACCGATGAATCCACGGAGAAAGCCTTGTGTTCACACGTTGATTCCAAAAGAACATGCCAACGATGATGAAGTAAGTTTTACGTCGAGTCTAGGTCATCGAGTGCGATTGCTAATAGGTCTCAACAAAGCTCAATTTTAATACACAGAGCTCGAGTCATTGGGATGGGCTTCGACATTACCCCTATTCTGATACAAAACAGTTTTATAATGGCGTAACCCAAGAAGATATATCCGGTATAAATAAGTCTGACAAGATCGGGATTCAAAGCAAGTTAACCAATCATCAGTCAGATGTGAAACTTTCACTGACAACTTTAGGCATTGCAACGCATCCAATCGTCACACGAGGCGTTTTACTAGATTGGTACTCTTATGCCATAAAACACAATATTCCCCATACCCCCTTCACAAACCAACATATTCCTCTCGCACAGCTCCTGATAGTCGCCCAAGAGGAAGGCGTAACTTTCCGAAAAGGCGATGTTCTGCTAATAAGAACTGGGTGGACAGACGCATATTACCAACTTTCGGAGGAAGAGAAAGATAAACTAGGAGGTCGAGATGATCGAGCTTCTATCGGAGTTGAGGCCACTGAGGAAAGTATTCGTTGGCATTGGGAGCACGAGTTCGCTGCTGTGGCAAGTGATACGGTGGCTTATGAGGCATGGCCGTCGCCTAAAAGCTGGGGAGTGTGTATGCATGAGGTACGTTTTCCCTTTATGTTCTAATTGAGAAGTGAGTAACTCGAATCAAGGTCTTTCTCAGCGGTTGGGGAATGCCCATCGGCGAGTGTTGGGATCTAGAAGAGCTCAGCGCAACATGTGCAAAGGTCAGCCGCTGGACGTTCATGTTGACGAGTCAGCCTTTGTATTTACCTGGTGGTGTTGCTAGTCCCCCTAATGCTATAGCTATACTTTAGATGAATTATGAACATATTACGATAATGACCAATATAGTGAAGTGAAGTGACTTACCCTAAGATCCATCTACTCTAGGTTGTGTTGGACTTTTAGCGAGCCTAAAGCTTACGACTATCTAAAGTGGTATCTAAACACTTGAATTACCCTGCCTCAAGTCCATGTCCTATTGAACTTCGCCCAGGTGGAAGATGGAGATCGGTTGCAACTCGGTTTACTCAGACAGTCAAAACATATCCGGAGGTGACCCAGAAGCTGCTCGAACAATGGATGTCCCATAGAACGCTGCGAGTCATGGTGAGAACAGTCAAACAATTCTGCGAGTTAAGAAACACGCCAAGAAGTGCGAATCAAGCGCGAAATCTTTTTGACATATCCAACCTTAAATGTATAAACCCGGTATCATACCGATATCCCACGTCTCTAGGCGGCATCATTCCGGGTTCTTCAGAAAACAAGAAGAGGCCGATCAGGTAGTCAATATGATTTTACTTTCAGTGTAAACTCGTTAGTGTTTTCAGAATTCGTGCATTGCGTCAGTTCCACTTGTTGGAGGATCTTTTGCTCTTGTGGTGCCAACTACAGAGAAGCCAAAGCTTGGTGGAGTTGAGCACAAGAGGGGCATCCCAACCATAGAGTAAAGCACTTAAAAGACACTGTTGTAGGCGTTATTCTCGATGAGTCTTATACGTACATGATAGTTTCCATAAATTAGATATCATTGAGGATCCAACATGTTCATATCACATACATAGGGCCTAATGACGTGTAGGGGAATTTTGGATTACCTTATAATTGGGAATCATACCAAAGAGGAACGGGTTTAGCACTGATTATCTAGGCAGTTCATGCAAAGAACAAAAAGTGTCTCTACTATTAGACTAGATCTGGAAGGAGTATAGTCAAGTTAGGGAGTAGTATTGGTGGACTCAGTGATTGACTCTGTGTATCTCCTGATCTCTACTAATCGCTTCACGCAAAATCCTGAAATATTGTCCGTAGTCGACCTCATTTGCAACCTATTCACTCCGCCATTTGCTTTCTAGTATCGTATTTCACCTGCTTTTGTCTAAGTGCACTTAAACTACCTCGATGGAAGTGCTGACTTGTATCTGACCATTGTCTATACTGCCATGCTGGCTGCTAGCCAACTGACCAGGGCCTTTGCATGCAAAAGAGCTATTCATCTGATGGTATTGCTCAATAGTATTTAATTGAGAACTGTAGCCATCGAAGGGCAATCTTCGCCACCTGTCAAACGTCTTCGGTTTAGGATAGGACCCGGAGCTTCTTTCTTTGACGTTCAAGTTAGGGAGAAGGCCCCGAATCGTGGGAAGACAGCCGCACACCAGCCCAATGCAGGGTTCAACAAAGGTCCAGATTACTCCGTTGTAGATTGTATCTAATTTAACCATATCATACTTATGAGCTTCTCAGAAACAAGCACGAACTGATATACTGGGTATAATACTCACATGTAATATCGTCTACTTTGATCTGAAATAGTGAGACCATGCGGTAGATACTGGCACCAACAACACTATCCAACCATTGATTATTAGCCAAGATCCATTAATTGAGATAAAAGCAGGAAACATTACAATCCACCAAGCAAGAATATGCCAGAAAGCCCAATCTTATCTTGCCAAGGGCGGTGCAGCTTCCAAATCATGGGCCAAGGCACGGCGAAAATGGAAGCGTCGAGCAAGATATTAATCCCTTGAATGGCTTCAATAAATGCAATTTGATCATCACATGTACCGGGAACCGTCATGTCCCATTGGCGGGCAAGTGGTCGACACTGAAGGGCGAAACCCAGAATAGCCACTGACGCCCATATTAGGCACGAGATGAATAACGTATTGACAACAGTTCGAAATCCAGAACTGATGAACAATCGGCGATAGAAGAATATAATGGTCAGCTTGACAAGTGGGCTTGCCACTGCATAAGTGAACTCATTGACAAGAAAAATATGTGATCCAGGTCAGTTTTAATAAAGCATCAGTATGTACAATCACGAACCTTGTAAAACGTTATGACCTCATCAGTATCTAGGTCCCTGAGATGCTTTCCACTGTTTCCGATAGCTGCCCCTATTAATTGCATCAGATAGACTCAACGGCATTATAGAAGGAGATGGGGCGGGGATACAGATAATCAACTCGATAAGCATAGCGGTTATTAATACGAGAGATGCCAATGCTAGCCAGTCATCTGTCCCTAGTTTCACCCTCTTAACGAAACGAGCAACAAAGCGCAAGACCACAGCGATAGTGGCAAGGACTGACAATGCGATGCCTATCTTGATTTCGTCCCATCCTCGAGCACTTGGCGCCATGGTCGGAGATGAGTTCGATTAGGATATCTTAAGTATCGATCCGGATGCAGTGATAGGACAAAGCTGATAACAACCGTCCGTAGGCAATTATCTATTTCAATTTGTACTTTCGACAGTCAAGGCAAAGTTGAGATACCAATTTCAAGTCAACTCACGTCAACTGCCTGGGTTATAACACACACGATCAACCAAAGCCAAAACATACGATGCTGTCATAATTTCCATGGACTTCGTGTAGGATTGGAGAGGTCGGATGGTGTGAAACGTTGGTAGTAGACATTGTCAGATCTCGAGTATTTCTTCAGCCTCAGGCATGCCGAGAACGGTAGGTTACGCAGCCACGTAAGCCCCCAATTGAGATTGATCCAATGAAAAAACGAATCTCGCTGATTCTCTAATCATTCTGCGTGCATTAAGTGGGATGACAATTTTGGACGAGTCGGAGTCACCGGACGAAGCATCGTCAATCCCCCAGGGTATCAGCTCCCAAGGTTATTTACTTCCGCCGTCTGTCCTTACGATAGCAGATACTATACATGCATGTGGTGTTATGCTGATACTTACACTGTAATATATCAGTAATCTGATCAAATGCGCTGAAGGCTTTTTAGACCAGGTAGTCTGCCTTGTATTTGTGACCCAACTGCAGAGAGCCGACATCACTCCTCACAGCAGTCATGTATCTACCCTATTGATGGATGCAGCCAGTACTTCAAGCGGCGTATTCTATGCTTTCGAGTCTTATTTTTTTGCCCAGATACTGCAGATATGCCGGGAAAAGGGTCCTTACAATTGCTTTAGCGCTCTTCAGCCGTGTGTAACTCAAAGACATTCCTATGCGCATCCTTACTGCATCTGTGTGCAATGTTCTACCCTCGAGACGTAAGATTATTGTTTGTTTTAATTTGCTTGACGACTGCCAATATGTGATAGCCCCAGCCGATAGCTACATATCTTGAAAGGATAATACCGTAGAGATAGCAAGACGAGGACGTTCAGTTTGTTGCCACAGTTGGTATGTGGTCTTGATATTGTAGATCAATTGCTACACAATTAAACATTTCGAGGCCTTTTTATATGAATTTCAAGCAACGTAAACCGAGTTTAGTAATATTCCTATCTCGATTGACTTTCTATTCGTACTAAATGAATCAATTGATGTCTCTCGTCACTCCAGATACATAAAACTTCTAGACAATAGATTGACACCTCCTTGCTGGTCGCGTTGAGCGCACCTCGAATTTGGCCAGCTCTTGTGGTTGGTGGTGCATCTAATAACAGCACAGATTGCTTGCCATTTCCTAGTCACTGTTGGTGGTGACATCTCCAGCCTCCCAGGAATTCGCGACTCTTTTGTCCATGGAACTTCCTCCAGATCCCCAACTAACACTGGTGTCTCTGGTTATAACGTCTCCAGCCTCCCAGGAATTCGCGACTCTTTTGTCGATGGAGTTTTCTCCAGGTCCCCAAGTAACACCGTTTCTTCTAGCTACAACAGTAGCCTTGTGGTTGGGCTCTGCTAATGGCCATGTTAGTCTTTCTACCTTCAAAATTTGCCCAGCTCAAGGGATACTGTACGGAATGGTGCAGCTAGGCTTGCCCCCAGGAAGAGGATCATATAAGCAGCGTACTTTGAGAAAAACATTTTCCCTCTTTTCTCGAATCGATAATTTAGGGTCAGGTAGAAGAATAATTGAATTTAGGTCTGAGGTCTGGAGTCAAATTGAAATTGAATGCTTTGCGAAAGAACAACCAGATCAGTGGCTTGTAATGTTTTATATACCCACCGCGGCAAAGAGCTATGCCAGCATAAAAGAGAAGTTGATTCTAGAAACGCAGCAATTGGAGGGATGATAATACATGTTGGCATCAAACAGACTCGTACATGTTTGAATATACGTTGCACAAATGGTCGGTTAGGAACAATACGGTACGGAAAGAGGCATAAACACCGACTGTAAAGATGGCAGGCCCTAGAAGTTGTGAAGCCTAAATTTTGGGTTCATTCGGCATTTAGGCAGAAACTATAGGTTGGCATCGGAGCTGAATGCAGCGGATCGGCGAAGCTGAGAGTTCACTCAGTTGAGGCGTCCTGCAGATGGTAATCGACCGACGTTGTAGAACATTGGCACAAGCATATTGTACTCGGCCTTTGTGTCTTTTGTGATCGACTACGGCGCGTTGGACAACTTGGCGATATGCACTGGGCCTACGAATATATTTTTTTCCCAGATCATTCATCATTCTGTAGATGTTTTGGGAACTCGACGCAAGTTGCCCAAAGGTATGAATGTAATAGAGAAAACATTCAGTCCTAGGAAAGGTTACGATCTCTCAACCCGGTATTTACCAGGAAGATGTCACCATCAAGGTCAAGGTTTACATATCAAGGTTTGACTGGCTTTCGATCAGAGGACGATAACGAGACACTATCCTCAGTTGGGTGGGTGGGTGTAGGGTTGCTAGCCATTATCGCTTTACTAGTTAGCTATTGGGCTGGCATACAAATGTCGAGACCAGTCTCGTGCTCGAAAGAGAGCTATGGTCTTCCAGGTACCATGAATTATACCCACTTACTATCTCTCTTGCTGAACAGTTCCTTTGTTGCAGCACCGCCTGGAACAATTTATCAGGTCTGGAAGCACCAACCCATCTTCTCCCAAGATCTGACTCCTGATTCCGAAGCTGCTTGGAATTCAATCATACCTAGTAAGATTTCTGATCCTTTGGCAAGTTTGATACGACATCAGAGACTAAAATAATATTAGTTGGTCGTGGATTTATCTATCATCCCCACGTAGCTCCAGTCGTGGCTAATATTGCCGTTTTTCACCAACTTCACTGTCTGGTGAGCATATCTTTCTGCTTAATGGCCATATTATTTAATCTGTCAGTCAACCATCTAACTATAAAAAGCATACACTTCGCGTTGGGTATTATACGCAGGCGCATCAGCTCAACGTCTTGAATGGGATAAACACGTCGAAGTCCATCGATGAGCATATAGATGCCCCCCCTGAAAATGTCCATATGCGACATTGCTTTGATTACCTCCGCCAGGCGCTGATGTGCGCGGCGGACACCAATCTTGAGAAAGTCAACGTACAGACGCGCGTAACGACCGGATGGGGTTCAGACAAGGTCTGTCGCGATTACTGGCAGATTTTTGCCTGGGCAGAGCAGTGGGCTAATTCCTCTGACACGGGGATCAGTTAGCTGCATCCAGCATAGGATGAAATTTTGGAATGTGTTCGATTTGTTTATAGGCGGTGGACATTTTGTTAGGCATCGTATACAAGGTTGCGAGTAAAGAAGATAGGTAGGGGCTTGTTGTAATTCAAAGGGTAATTGAAAAGTACATACGTGTGTGTAAAATGTAGAACTATTGCTCATCCCAACCTTGGAATACTCCGTCCTTACACGGCAAATGTAAATGAAAAGTCCTTTCCTTTGTCCCTTCTCAATGTTACACCAGGTTCAGAGGGTCGCGGGAGGGGTACCTAGGTATATATCCCTGTTGTCGGCCATGCATCTTTCATTGTCCTTTCTCCATCAAAATTTTCTGTTTTTCTGTGACAACCACCATGTCTCAACATCACCAGGTGACTGCTGTCACTCCCTACCATGTACCTATAATTATCGATGGCCGCGAAGAACCTGGTGAAACAACTTTCGATGTAATCAGTCCTTACACGAACCAAGTCTGCTGGACCGCTGCATCAGCGACCCCCGCCGATGCCGTTCGGGCCGTGGAATCTGCTCACAAAGCGTTTCCAGCGTGGTCAAACACCAAGCCAACCGTTAGGAGAGATATACTACTCAAAGCCGCTGATATTCTCGAATCGCGACTTGAGGAGAATGGGGAATTCATGCAGACCGAGATGGGAGCCAATGTCCCTTCTTCAACTGGTTTTATCGTTCCGCTGGGAATTAGCATGTTGCGTGATATTGCTTCGAGGATTACTGCAATTTGTGGTAGCGTCCCAGTGGTTGAAACAGAAGGGCAGAGCGCGATCGTATTCCAAGAACCCATGGGAGTGATCTTGGGTATAGTTCCCTGGTAAGCACGCCAGCAAAAAAGGGGTGTCAATTCGTGATGTATTAACCAGATCTAGGAATGCGCCGTATGTATTTGGTGTCCGTGCTGCAGCGTCGGCTCTGGCAGGAGGAAATACAACCGTGATCAAGTCATCTGAATACACGCCTCGATGCTACCACGCTCTTTTACGTGCGTTTCTTGAGGCTGGGCTACCTGCTGGGTGCTTCAACTTGATCTCAACCCGAGCTGAAAATGCAGCTGCTGTGGTCAACAGCATGATAGAGCATCCAGCAGTTCGAAAGGTGAATTTCACTGGCAGCACAGCTGTTGGTCGCAAGGTTGCTGCCTTTTGTGGACAGCATCTTAAGCCGTGTTTGATGGAATTAGGAGGCAAGAACAGTGCGATTGTCTGTGAGGATGCCAATGTAGAGACTGCTGCTCTGGCTGTCCTGATGGGCGCAATTCTTGTTAATGTAAGTAGCATTTTGAGGCAAATGGACCTATGGGCTAACCCTTCTACAGTCGGGACAAACTTGCATGTCGACTGATCGCATTATCTTACACTCCGCCATTGCGGACAAATTCAAGAGCACAGTAAAGATACTGTTCGATGAAAATTCCTCTGCAGCACCGCCGAACTTGGTCAGCATGGCTTCGAAGGCACGGGTGACCGATATAATCACCAGTGCTCTCTCAGCAGGCGCAGAAGTCGTCCATGGAGCGTTCGAGGATACCACCACCACTCAGCCAGACTCAGACGTAACCAGGGTGAGCATGCCGCCAGTAATTTTGGAGAACATCAGTCAGGATATGCGTGTTTGGAAGGAAGAAATATTTGCTACACTTGCCGCGTACATGGTCGTTGAGAGTGATGACGAAGCGATTCAACTTGCTAACGAAGGCGGCTACGGACTGTCAGCTTCAATTTTCACAGAAGATCTTCGCAAGGCACTGGCAATGGCGAAGAGGATTCAGTCAGGGGCGGTCCATATCAACAGCATGACTGTTCAAGATGAAGCGGCGCTTCCGCATGGAGGAGTAAAGAACAGCGGATGGGGACGATTCAACAGCGAAGAAGGACTGAAAGAGTTTTTGGTGACGAAGAGTGTCACCTGGATGGACTGATGAATTTGTTATACCTATAGTAACTTATCAACTGTATAGAAAAAAGAGAACCCTAACTGGCCCAAAACGGCAAATGCCCCCGGATCTCTTGTTCCCCGCAAAAGGTCTAAAAAAGCAACTTGGTCTTAGTTAGTAGGCCAGCACTAAGCTGTCTAAGCATCTAGGTAACGCTAAATCCCACTAAGTCGCGCTAGGCACTTAACAGCCCGTTTTATGTCCATCAATTTGACACTTCCTTCTTCTCTGTTATTCCCTCGCCGTTTTGCACCACCACCATGACCACGATAGACGTGGGAACGACCTGTCCGGAACAGTCGTCAGTCTCTTCATCAGCCTCGATAGTTCTAGTCTTGCAAGGCTCCATATCTCAATGTTAAATTAATACCAACATGGGCAGCCCCGACACCGCCCGTCCGGTCGCAACCCGCGCCAAAGGCCGCAAGTACGGCTTCGCCTGTCTGAGCTGTAGACGCAAGAAAATCAAATGCGACGGCAACAAGCCGGCCTGTATCAACTGCAACAAATCCAAAGAATCCTGCGTCTACAGAGACAACCCCGCTTTTGTCGGCTATCTTGCCGATGAACTACGGAAATCCAAGATTCGGATTCAGGAACTGGAGAGTGTGATTAAGGAGTTGTCGATTCTGGACTCGGAGTCGAGACATTCCCGGCTTGTGACTTCAGTGGGTGAGTTGGAGCAGAGATCGTCGTCGCCGTCGCCGGGTTCTTCGGCGTTTTTGGAGTCGGATGAGCCGCATGTGGGATTGTCGGTGTCGTATGGGGGGAGTGTAGAGTATAATATTGACGAAAATGGGCGGGTAAGTATAAGATACTCCACGAATAATATCAAATGACTAACTACAAAAAGCAACAATACTTTGGGGCCACGTCGAGGTTTCATACACTGTCCGAGGACAATGAGCACCCAGCACATGCGCTTGATACAACAACTGAACGAGAGTATACAGAGATTGAGTACTACCATCGAAAATGGCATCTATCCAATTCCCGTTGGCAAGCAACTTGGGAACACCAAGCACATGAGAACATACCCAAATACACAGATGTCGATGCATATCTATGCTCGAGGTTGCTAGACGTGTATTGGACATGGCAGGGTCCACTACACCAATATGTATATCGTCGATGTGCGTACCTACATTTCATTGTTTTATAGTAGACACGTAACTGATATTGATTACAGGCTTCTTCCGTGACATGGCCATCGGCGGCCCTTATTTCTCCTTGTTTCTGCTGAATGTCATGTTCGCTCATGCCATGCGACACATGCCCGAGGACGACCCACGATTCAAGCCTTTCGACAAAGGCGAGTTCTTTCTGAAAAGAGCAATGTTATTATTACTGGATGAAATTAAAGAAAGTAAACCGAAAATACCGACAATTCAGGGGTTACTGATTCTAGGTGGCCGGCAATGTGCCGTTGGACTTAGTAGCGAGGGTTGGCTTTATACTGGCATGGTGCGTCCCTAATCTTTGTTTACTTGAAGGTTGCAAACTCATATTGTATAGGCGATCAGGATGATTACTGATCTTGGCCTTCACTTGCGAAAAGGAAAAGACGTCATGAAAGAATACGAGCCTGACGATCTTGAAGTTCGGAAACGTTTATACCTTTCTTGCTATGCATGGGACAAGTATATAACCCATACTCCTCGCAATGAAGACAATGCTAATTGTTCCAAGATCCATAAGTCTCTGCCTAGGCCGGCCTCCATCACTCCCGGAGTTGCCCATTCTTTCTTCCACTCTATGTATAATCCCACAGATGTCCCGGTTTTACGCAAAAGCTGACAGTAATCAAGTCGACACATGCGATGATGAAGATCAATGGCAACCCCCTCAAATACGCCAAACCGAAAAACCGTTTCCACCTACAAAGTGTCATAGTACGTTGACATTTCAACACTTTTGCAACTTGGGAGAGGTTTGTCCTCCCATCTCTTTACAAACAGAATGATAACTGACAAGATTAGATTATCAACAAATGCTATAATACAGTGTATAACGGACACTCCGGCACACCACAAAACATCAAACCCGAGGCAATATTCGATCTGGAAAGGAAACTACATAATTTCCACCGCACGCTCCCGGATTGTCTTCGAATAGAGGACGCGTCAGATCTGACAGTTTGCATTCCGCCTCACATCATGTCTCTCAAGTACGTTCGTATCCTCCCAACTTTACCATAATTTACTAACGTTTAGGGATGAAGCATCCTCTACCACACAATGCTAATCCTAATCTTTCGCCCTTTCTTCATCTGGCGCTGGAACATCCATCTCCACGACCACCCTCTGGCGCTCAGAGCGCAAGTCGTCTGCACCGAGCAGGCAGCCGACGTAAACGAAATATTCCGTGCATACGGCCGCCTCTTCAATTTTCAGTACCAGACCTACCTCGTTTCGTATTGCGTCTATACCGCGGCAACCATAGACGTGCGACTGATCCATCATGATGATAGAAATCTGGCTGAAAAAGCCGCCGATCGACTGGTCGTTACGCTGCGAATGCTGGAGACGGAACTTAAGCAGACCCCTGGGATCAAAAGGAGTATTGAGATTATCAGGAGTCATTTGGGGAAGCAGCGGTTGCCTGTACTAAACGAAAATGTTGGGGATGCGCGAGAGACGAATTCGGCTTATCATCATCAGCAACAGCAACAGAGCAGTGGAAAGAAATGGCAGCGCCATGAGATTTCGCCTTCTGTTTCTCCGTCGGCGTCGACGTCGTATACCACCATCCAACAGCAGCAGCAGAGGTTACCCCTCGCCTCTGCATTGCCGCACCATCCTCATCCTCATCCTCATCATCCATCACGACTCCACCAAACCACAGAGATGTACGACCAACACAATCCCTCCACAAATCTACAACCCGAACCATCCGGAATAGTGGCACCTCTACCCTTGAACACCAACACCAACACTACCAATAACATCAATAACACCAATAACAACAACGATAATATACAAGAGCATACATATATAGGCGCTCAAATGCAGCGCATGGACATGCCGTGGTTCGACTGGAATGTCGACGATTCCAGCGGCGGATTTGTGCCTGATATGGCTTATTGGGCTGGGGCTGCCGGGGCTGGAGCTGAAATGCAGTATAACCATATGTAATTAATCATTGTCAAAGATTGTCGCAGAAGTATACCTATATACCCTGAATTTATCGATACACGAAGTCTATGCTTCTAGGTGATAACAAAACGTTAGTCCCTTCGTCCTGACTACCTACGCACGTAATTAACGCTTTTCGTCATACATAGGTAGTGATCCACTCCTACTCCTACATAGACATGGAAAAGAAGAGAGTAATATTTAGCAAGTTGATCGATTCATTTCCCTGTCTCGGTCTGGATTCTACAATAGCAAGGTCACTAAAAGTAGACACAACACCACAACCCCCAACCCCCCCCATGTAAACGGCTCTTGTTACTGACAAGGAACCACACGATAAAAGCAATTGATAGCTACCTCACACATACAAGAGAAGAAGAAGAAAAAATCGCACCACAACTCAAGCTGGAGACAGAGAAGCTAGCAGACTCGCTGAGTTGAAAATACAAGAGGTATCATGCAAGAGACAGACCCTGTATGAAATAAGACCAGGTAATGAGGCCGTTGAGGATCAAGATGGGAGCATGCTGAAAGTAGAAGAGTTTTTTTAAAAAAAAAAAAAAAATGGAATAGCGAGTGGTTTGTCAGCGAACACAGGCGAGGGCTAGAGTTCCTCGTCTTCGTCCTGGGGCGCTTGTTGTGTGTTGATAGTAGGCTGTGCCGGTGGTGCGGTCGTGTTGATGTTGCCGCCGAAATGGCTTCCGGATCCGCCGAATGTAGGACTGGTAGTGGTAGGGGACTCTGTCTTTTCGCCGCTGAGTAGTTCGCTGATGTTATTGGCAAGATTCGATCCGAGGCGCTTGCGTAGGCCATCTTCGTCGGCTGTAGAGACGCAGGCGCGTGCCTTTTTCAATGGGCTTCCTACGTATTCGGCACTATTCAGGTTGTCTTGAAGACTGTTTGGGAGGTCGGTAATATTGGCGTCAGCCGGAGCTGGAGCGGATGCAGATGCATGTGGTGGTGTGGATGATTCATTTGTAGCTGCTGGGGGGGTGACTGCTGATGCAGGTGTGTTGGCATTGGAGGCGCTGTCTCCCATGGGATCCATTGAATGTTGACGTTTCAACTATACAATGATTAGCATCTCACTCAGTATCATATTTTGTGGCAAACATGCCTTGATCTTCCTAACCCCCTCGGCCAAATCTCCCTGTCGACGCAAGTCATCCGGAGACAGATGAGTGGTGTCATTATTCTCATCTTCGTCGGCCTTTTCTGTGACGGGATCTTTCTCGTCCTCGTCATCATCGCTGTCCATGTCGCTCTCGCTGCCCTTCTTGGACTTCTTTCCAGCTTTTGAAGAACCAGCTTTGTCGCCTTCACGGTAGCCCATGAATCCAACGGCACCACCAGGTTTGAGTGGAGCAAGTTTGGAGAAATCAGTTGAACTCCTCTTTGCAGGGGTTTCTTCTGCCGCTTTGGACTTTAGGATGCCCATTTTTTGTAGTTGACCTGCACGAGTTAGTCTCAAATGTCACTAAAAACGACGGAAGAGGTAGTCTTACGTTCGCCACGATACATAAAAGTAAACACAGCGTATGGCTTGTCAGTGGGATCAATACCAGTAACAGTCTGTGTACTGATGGTCGTAGGATCGAGCGTCTTGGGCTTTGCAAAGCTAGTTGTATGATCGACATCCGCAGTGCCGTCACCACCCTGTCCCCCTTCCTCATCGTCATCATGTGCATCAAACTGCGGCGAATATTCTCCACGTCTAATCTCTCCAGATGCCACAACTCGGAATAGAGCCACTTTGATTTGCCCAGCTGATTCAGGAATTGGATCATCGTCAGAATCGGACGAGAGCTCTTCATCTGAGAGATTCTCAAGAGGAGCTTTGGCATCAGCGCCATATCGCATGATCCCCTTATCCCGTTTTTCAGTAGACTCGCCCTCCATGTCCATGTCGCCGCTGTCTTGGGTTTCCCTAAGCAATCTCCGCTTCTCCATCTTTTGGCGGCGTCGTTCGATCTTGGCGGCGGCATCCTTGCCTTCTAGGTCCAGTCCGTTCAACCATCTCTCAAGACCGACTTCTCGGAACAAGAATTCCCGTTCAGCCAGTCCTCCGCCTTCTGATTCGGGAACGCTGACCCATCGGGAATTAACCCATGTCTCTTCACCGCGTCGCAATAACGTAGCGACCTCTTCCTTCTGTCGTCCGTCAAAATAGATGTAGGCAGCAACTGTTTCATTCGGGGATACCGTCAAAGGTTGATAAGGAAGAATGCAATGTGTCTGTCCCTTTTCGTCCGATTCACTCACGCCAACGAGTTGAGGCTTAGGGTTAGGGTTCTCGGGGGTAGCTTTGGGGGTCGAATACGGCACACTCTGTCCGGAATTCAAGAGTGTAATCGAGACGGCAAAAGTTGACGGTTGAGCTTTTCCGGACTCGGTGATTTTGGGTGCTGGCACGGGGATGTAGCAGGCGATACGGCCCGCGCGAGTTTGACGTTGTACAGAGAATTCTGGTATGGGACCGTCAGGTGTATGGATGCTTACTGCCAGCCCTTTGAAGCAAGGCATGGCGGCGGTTGTGTAGGTAAGGTGCTGAAGTGACTGTCGATGATCAAGTATGGGGTGAGGAAAGGCGGGGAAAAAAATGAAGTTCAAAGTAAACCGCCAGAAGACAACCCGAATTTATGGTCTATCCGGACGCGTAAGAGAAACTCCTTATTAAAAAAGTCTAGTCGGCTTTGCCCGCCAAAATCCGTATGATGGTACCTCGAGGTGAAAGAAAGAAGTTCACGTCACAAGAACAGGCACGAAATCGAAATCAGGTCGAGCCGAGTCGCGCAAGACGGTGTCACAGTGTATTATGTACACAATCCGAAGAAATCAAATATCCCCAGCTAATCGGAGAACTCAGATCAAGAGCACAACAGGTACCAGTGAGAATGTCACTGGCTCAAGTCATGCCTCCATTTGAGCGGGGTGGGCTGGAGAGCCGGGCTGGGCTGATGACGAGATGCTGCTGCTCGGAGTACTGCCAGATGCCTAGAGACAGCTGTTGTATGGGGTTGCAGATGATTTGGTGGAGTGTAACTGTGTAGAAAGTAGATATGGAGCTTGCAAAAAGGGTAAATGAGGGCTTAAAAGGCAGAGCGTGTGCAGAAAGACAGCGTCAAGAAGTGTTTTTGTTGGACAGAGAGAGCTTCGATTGTTTTGTTTCTCCAGTTTGTTGGCGGATCACAAAGGCGGTCACAGATTGCCTTAACTTAGGGGGCACGTGATGCTGCTTGATTTTATTCTTGTATTTTTTTAATTCTTTTTTTTTGACTTTTCCCAACTCTGCCTGAACCAAAGTACAAGAAAGAAATATTTAATATTCATCTATTCATAAATACGTCATTTGGATATTATCACAGGTTTGTCCATTGTCTGAATACACACGTGTATTTTGTCACTGGATGCTCCTCACATGATTTGCGATTAGGGTTAATGCACTCAAACAGAATATTCAAATTCATCAATAGTATTGGTATTGGTATTGGCTTAATCTATCTACTCTATCCACATCAAATGAAAAGGCAAATCCAGAAGAAAATAATCTAAACCCCCAGGTCATTCGTCATCCAACAATCAAGTCATGAACCATCAGATGTCAAGTTGACCAAACATCTACTTGGCGGTACAGCGGCTCGAGCTCGACATTCTGGCGCAAGACGTATCGCTTGAACCAGTACGGCAGCACAGTGTTGATCTGGTAGCTCATGTGGCGACGAGTGGGCACAGCAAATATGTAATCCAACTCCTCCAAAGTGCGCTGCTTGGTTTCGGGCATCCAAAGGAAAATCATCACTAGAGCGGTGACGTTGAGACCGGCATAGAAATCGAAGGCGCCAGTGGGAGTCATGGCGTCGAGCATACGAGGGAAAGTGATGGATAAGACGGCGGCCCAACCCAGACAGGTAGCCACGGCCCAGGACATGCCGACCTCACGATGCGAAAGAGGGAACACTTCGGCCGAGTATGTGAAGGGCACTGGACCTTCACCAGGAGAATAAAAGGCAGCGAACAAGTACACGAACAAGGCGACAGCGGCCAGTTGCTTGGTACTGCCATCCGGCAACAAGAAACACAATCCAGCTGTAAGAAGGGTCCAGGCCATGTTGGGGAAAGTAAACAAGAGCAATGCCCGACGACCGTAGGTGTCAATAGTGAAGATGGCAGGGAAAGCAAAGACGAAGTTGACGAGACCGAAACCCCAAGAGGCCCAGTTGGACGACATGGCGCTGGCTCCGGCTTTGGAGAAAATAGAGGAGGAATAGAAAGCGACAATGTTGATACCGCACATCTGCTGGGCGATCATGACCACAAACGAAGCCAAAGTGGCACGACGGACGCGAGGGATGGTGAGCAACTCAACCGCGCGAGTGAGGTAGTTGCTGGTGCCGATGATTTCGTTTTCAACCTGAATCTGAGCGTAGATGTAGTAAAGATCACGCGCAGCCTGGATTTCGTGATTGCGAAGACAGCGCAGCGACTCATATGCCTTGCGAATGTTGCCGTTGCGAATGTGCCAACGGGGAGACTCGGGGCAGAAGTAAACACCAACCAACAGAGGGATAGCAGGAATGAAAGCAGAACCCAACTGCAGACGCCACGAGATACTTCCAGTGTTCATCACAGCCAAGTTGGCACTACAACCGAGGAAGATACCGAATGCAGTCCAGAGTTGCCATGACATGACAAGACCACCTCGGATACTAGCGGGGGTATTCTCGGCGCAGAAGATAGGGATGGTGGAGGCTTTCAAGCCCATGCCGATTCCGAGAAGGATACGAGTGATGAAGAGTTGAACCCAGGTCTGAGCAACGGCACCACCGATGGGAGTGAGAACACAGAAGATAGCAGAGAGGAAGATGGTACCACGACGAGCGAGAAGACGGTTCATGGGGTCGGACAACCAACAGCCGATACCGGCAGCACCAAGGTATGGAGCACTACATCCGTTAGATAAGTCACCGGGAAGGAAGCTCGAGATACTCACGCGTTGACAACACCCACAAGCCAGAGGTTACGAGCAGCATTGGGGCCTGATTCGGGAATTCCGAGAGCATCAGGGAAAGACAAGTTGGCTCCGTTGGAACCCTCCTGATCCCAACCTCTGTTGCATGTTAGCACTGAACGCGATCAAGCGATGCAAGGAACTTACTGAACGGCAGCACCAATTGAGCAAAGAACAATGGTAAAGTAAAGAGCCGCAGGCTGCTTCCACTTGTGAAGCACTTCGTTCTGAATAGCCAGAGCCTCGTCTTCGGTCAAGCCTTGGACACTGGCGTAGTTGGCCGGGTCACGGGCGACGAGAGCTCCTCGCTGCAAGATCGGGGTGATGTCAGTCAAGCCATGAGTTTCGGCAAAGTCATTGACATCGCGAATGACTTGGTGTGGCGAGAGGTCGGCGAGAGGTCGGCGAGAGGGTTCTTGATTCTAGCACTGTTAGAGCACGCTCAATTGACAAAGGGCGTATCGACCTACTTGGCGGAAACATTGTTGTTCAAGTTGACTCGCTCGACATGACCCTGCTCGGAGTCGGATGCGGCGGAGCTATGTAGATGTCAGAGTATGTCAATCAAAATAACGATGCGTCAAGACAAACGTGGATGCAATCTTCTCCGCATTCACGGTCTTTACTCCAGAGTCAATCGCGTATGGAGCTGTCTCCACGCGATACACCTCATCATGAGGACCTGTGTTCGACATTGTGTAGTCGAGTACACAGACCAAGCACTGATTGTTGACTGTTGGTGTACTGAAGTTCGATGGAGTAGCTTCCCAGCAGCTGCGAATTTCAGAAACCTTGTTGGGTCGAGGAGAGAAAGTTGAATAACAGAAGAGAAGGAGGGGTTCCCTGTATTTATATGCTCGGAGACATCCAAAAGATAAGTACCAGTTGACGCTTCCCCCCGTCAACATCAAGCTGACATGTCCAAAAAGACCCACCAGACTCGTACGGAATACTCCGTGCGAAGCTGTGAGGCCTGTATGTACTACACCGCAGCTACCTATACGGTAACAATGAGAAATGGAACCAAACTCCTCTAAACCGTGAGATTCACCATAGTGATTGGCCACCATGCTGTTCCAAGAAACTGCGGTGGTTGAGGTACTCCATATTCGGTCTTGTTCGGACAACCGAGCAGAAGGGTTCTTCCGTACGTGTCAGTAGGACCCCCCTTGATTTCTCCAAGATTTATAAGATCACAGGCCCAATCCCAGACGGCATTACTGGTACTCGTTGAGTCATTAGTGGTGGGAGCCATGCCATGCTAACGCTTTTTTTCCCTTGGAGTCTCAGACGCAAGCGGCGAGGGTTACCGTCAGACACGGCTAACCGAATGATTGTTGCTGTCCCGGGCCGGTCATGCAACCTCACTTGTCCTCCTCGAGATGGGTTGTTTGACTTGGAAATGCCCATCTATATGTTGCTCATCTGAACACAAGGGATCCATGGATCTGTGCAAAACGCCCTGCCAGGAACCGATCTTGTACCACAGAAGGCGGTTCTTTCCCCCGGCCTTGTGTGCACTGTTCAATGTTCTCACCCTCGGCCCACTGGCAACGACACTCTACCAGTCGGTCTTCAAGAGAGAAACCGCGGAGGAAAACAGCAAACTGAAACTAGCAAGTCAAACAAAAGCACACAGGAAAATTTATCACCGCCGGGTCCATCACAAAGAAAGAGAGAAGATGGTCTGGAATGCGGGAAATTCTCCGTACGGGGTAAATCCTAAATTACGGAGCCGATGTTTGATTAGGGCTAGAATTGGTGATCTGTCGACGCCTATTGAGTGAAATGGAAATCCATATTTTTGTTTGTCGATACATTACTCGTATTCTGCGTGTATTTCCGGCAAGGACCTGACCTCTGGCTACGTACGTATTTTTTTACACGGATCTTTTGTCTAAGCAAGGCGGCACGCCATGTGTCTACTGTCCTAATTCGCCGTTCGGTGCATCTTGTACCTATGGCTTTGCTCACGTGGACTGTGACTCGTACTTGTTGCTCGAGTCGCCATGCCGCCACTGTTACGATAAAGCCTTGTCCATGTTGCTTTGTGCAGAAATGTACTTAAAATCAACATGCTATAACTCGCATCATGGAACTCCCCATCTTAGAATATCGTCAGTGCGCATTTGTTTCAATAAATTACACCGTCCAAGTACTAAGTTATATGCCATTAAAACTTTGAAGGGACAAATGATCTACATATGCTTAAAAGTTAATTAAAATAGTTTGCCTAGGCCATTGGATGAGTACACTGAGTATGTACTTCGACACACAGACACCCCAAGACTCAGAGATCTTACCTATGAAACATCCCGGTGAACATTCCTGAATCAAGCAATATTCAAGACTTGCAAACTTTTCGAATGGAGGAGAAATGAGGACCGCCCGTAAGGGTAATGGTAAGTTGACGGCGTTTTCCGTGTAATTTACGATTATGGGTGTGTATTAGCCCTAAGAACCCCTTAAGAACGCCACGAGTCTTGTTAGTGGGCCCCTGTTTCAGTAATATCGTGCGTGCTCTACGAGTACTGTATGCTGAGAGCTCGTATATGTCATGAATTGTGGTTAACAATTTATCCTGGCATTTCTCTGGATTCTTCAATGTTGATTCGGGTTGTGGATTGATGCTGCCCAGGTGGATAGTACTGTTGAGAGTATGTAGATTTCGAGTCTACCTAGGTAGTTGATCTGGGCACGGTAGTCTGCCTCACGAACTCTTGCCATCTATAGATATATCGTAGCTCCCGTATGAATTCAGAGAGTAACCTTGGAAGAACTTTTGACCAGCACTAGCATCCCTTAGGAAGGAAGAAGGACCTGTCAGATACCTTAGAGCATATAATATCCGTTATCAAATACGCAAAACCCTGTGAAGCAAGGTTCATGAAGGATCGAACATATTTCAAACCTTCGTGTGCTTCGTATCAGATTGTCAGTATCTCAGACATGGACCCTCAACCACACTTGAGTCACTCAAATCGTATACTTGAGTAAGCATACCAACTCACAAAGACAAGATCGTGCGTCGATAACTACAAGCTTGGTACGTTCGACCCCACGATTTCTCGCAGCTTCTAGAATACGTATCTAATTTACTTTAATAAGTTCTAGTGGCTTACACTGCTTGGGCCGGGGCAAGGTAGAGATGGAGTTTAGATTTCGACCTTAATTTTGGTGACGCACTATTTGCCCTCTTTATTTGAAGGATTCGGTGCTAGGACATTTCATGCTTTTATAGGAAAGTATCGCGTGCTTCGGGTCCCAACAAAGCGAGGATTGATCAATTAAGCAATGGGTTCGATACGCATGTACTCATAAGATCATCCAAGATTCGCATATCTTTCAACGTCTCTATATCCAGCACCAACCGCTCAATTCGATCTCGCGTGCCCTCATCCATGATATCCTGGGTAAGTCGTCTCCATTTCTCCAGAATTTCTTCATTTGATAATCCCGGCGAAACGCTGCGAGGGTTATCTAGCGTCTCACTCAACTCCGTCCCATCGTTCAGCGTGATAGTGACGCGCTGGGCATACCGCTTGTCGCCAAGGTCAAGGGCATGGAAGCATTTCGTTTTCCCGATCAAGTTCCATACAACGTCTCTATCGAGCTGGTCGGACCGAAACTGATTCGGTAGTACTTGGCCATCTACAAGTTGCACGGCCGCAGTGTATGCAGCACTCATCTGCGCACCGGTTGTAGTCAGTGGTCTCTTTACATCGAATCCGCCATGGTTAAATGCAGCCTCGGTCATGCCGATGCGAATACTGGCTATTGCGTCGAGATCAGACAGTTTATCTGGATATTTGTCCTGAAGTGCCTGCACACAATCAATCGTGCAATGCGTCCCAGCCATGGAGGAATGATGTTTAACTCGAATCAATCGTGATTGCCACGTCTCTCCCAACTCCTTGCAAACTTCCTCCGGCAGATAAGCCGGCTCTTTACCCGAGCCTTGTCCAAACATAGCCAGAAACCCGCCATATCCTTCTTCGTAGACGTTCTTAATTCCCCGATACCCGTTGTGGGCCAACAGAGCTGCGAAGAGACCATTTCGTGCCGCGAAGCCATGTTGCATGCGTTTCACGTCGCTCCCGAATTGAGCGGACATTAGTCCGCCAGCCTGGGTGCAGGCGATGCCTAGTGCATCTTCAATGGCGTCTGTGGGAAGATTTAAGAGTTTGCTCACGGCAGCCGCAGAGGCTGAAGGGCCGAATACGGCCCCTGAGTGCCATCCGCGTGAGAGCATGTGCTCGCCGTACAGACCGAGTCCGACTCTCGGACCAGTCTCGTAACCGACGATAACTGACAGGAGGAAGCGTGTGCCGTTGATACATGTAGAGTTGGGTGTTGCTTGTTGGCTTGCAGCTGCGAACAGAGCTGGTAGAATTATGGAGTTTGAGTGTAGAGGTGCTGACAAGTGCCAGTCGTCAAGCTCAAATGCTTGGATTGCGGTGCTGTTGAGTAGTGCAGCAGATAGAGGAGTGACAGCCTATCACCAATCAGCCTGTATTCATGAATGTCATTTAAGCCTTGTCATCTCACCTTATCATCATAACCCCAAACATTGCAATTCCCTGCCAGCTCCATACTGAAAACCGTCTGCGCGGCAGTTTCTGTCCATGGTAGATGAGATCCAACCACAGCACAAGCTAGACCATCTAAGATCAAATATTTGGCTCGAATGCGTACATCCTCTGGAATATCTGCCAGATTGATATCTTGAATCCATTGGCAGAGTTTCTCGGTCACGCCTGGAGATTCGTGGTCATTTTTAGTAGGAGTCATTGTCCGTCAATTAGAAGATTCCCTTTCAATATCAATGCATATATCCTTGTTCGATACTTTGCCCAGGGGTCAGTCAACGCGTCTTTATGCGAGCAGATGCCGCTTCCGGCCCGACCCAGGTTCAACATAGGTAGCGATCAGCTGGATACCATCACCAAAACACACATCTTGTCGGTTCCGACACAGACCATCATGTGAACCATTGTCGGGTAGAAGCAATTGTGCATGGGTAGTTGCGCAGTTGAACATTTCAATTGACAAACGGCAAGACGATGGCGCGCCTGAGCATTCTGAAGCCTCAGGCACTCAGGCCACTGCTGCGGCCCGAGAAACATCAGCCATCTCATTTCACCTTCACCACATTCCGACTCCAGAGCAACATGGCTTTACAACGCTCGACAGCACCGTTAGTATGGGTTGACTGTGAGGTTTGTCATCGCATATCTTTAGTGCAATTCGGAATCTTGGAAAGCACAATAACTGACGTCTGCTAGATGACAGGTCTCGATCCCGAAACCGACCAAATCCTCCAAATCTGCTGCTTCATAACCGACGCGCACCTCCAGCTCCTCGAGCCCAATGGCTTCGAAATCGTGGTTCACCAACCCAAGCCCAAGCTAGATGCCATGTCGCAATGGTGTGTCGACACACATGGCAAATCGGGACTTACGCAAGCTGTGCTCGCCTCTACTACAGACGCCGCGACTGCATCGAGTCAACTACTAGCTTACATTAAGCGATACGTCCCTGAGCCGCGGACTGCGTTACTCGCGGGGAATAGCATACATGCCGATCGAGCGTTTTTAGCTAAGCCGCCGTACTCACCTATACTTGAATGGTTACATTATCGTCTGCTTGATGTTAGTACGATCAAGGAGGCTGTTAGACGATGGGGGAGTGATGAACTGCTCAGCGCAGCACCGCCAAAACGCGAGGTTCATTTGGCGAGGGATGATATTCTCGAGAGTATTGAAGAGATGAAGTATTATCGCTCGAAACTTTTCGATGGGAAATGATTGGGCCACACGATCGGATAGCCACTGCATCCTGGCTCTGATTATCCTTCTATTGCATCCAACAAGATACCTCAGTATACCGTTGAATCGACGCCAAATAGCTCCCTAGGAGCACCAGCTTCAGACTGTGCGGTGAGGACTCCGAACATGGTGACGGTCTGGACTCTGGACCTGTACCCACTCTCGTGGGTGGCTGATGTTTGTTTACCGCAAGAGTCAATGGAGATGGCATCGAGTACAACAGCAACGACTGCATATGGAGAAGTAGTAAACAGTTGAACAATTCAATTGCCACTTGTGTGAAAATGTGTAGAGATAGTTATACATGAAATGTCCAATTGGCAGACTAGGTCAAGCATCGTGGCATGGCGGGGCAGGAACGAGCTCCCTCTACAGCTGGCAGTCACGATGACACAAGCCCCTCACTAGCTCACCTTCCCTTACTTTTTGCCATCCCCGCCGTCACTCGCTTTCTTGCTTTTCCCCCATCACATCAATTGTCGGTGAGAGATCATCTTTTCTCCCTCTTTATATCACATCTACCATAATATCTCCTATCGACTTTCTCTGACTGTCTCTTTCCCCGTTCAATTGCGAACTGCGGATTCCTTATCCGACAAACAACTGACCCGCATCATCATGTCGGTCCAGACGGTGTCTCTGACCCCTTTCCAGGACCAGAAGCCTGGCACGTAAGTCGTCAACCATCTCATCATTGCGATTTGGTTACTTATCGACAATCACAGTTCTGGCCTTCGTAAGAAGGTTGTCGTTTTCCAGCAGCCCAACTACTCCGAATCCTTCGTCACCAGTATCCTCCTCTCCATTCCCGAAGGTGTTGAGGGTTCCTTCCTCGTTATTGGCGGTGACGGTCGCTACCACAACTCGGAGGTCGTTCAGACAATTGCAAAGATCGGTGCTGCATATGGCGTCAAGAAGCTTCTGATCGGCCAGAACGGCATCCTCAGTACCCCGGCTGCCAGCCATCTTATCCGCAAGAGAAAAGCCACCGGTGGTATCTTGCTCACTGCCAGCCACAACCCTGGTGGTAAGGTTAATCCTGGAAGATATAGTACAATCGCGATACTGACTTAGCAGGTCCCACCGAGGATTTCGGTATCAAGTACAACCTTGCCAATGGTGCCCCCGCTCCTGAATCCGTCACCAACAAGATCTACGAAACTTCCAAATCCTTGACATCCTACAAGATTGCCCAGCTCCCAGACGTCGATCTTACTCAAATCGGCACTCGCAGCTATGGTTCCCTTGAGGTCGAGATTGTCGACTCGGTCACCGACTACGTTGACTTCATGAAGGAGATCTTCGACTTTGATCTTATCCGTGACTTCCTCAACACCCACAAGGACTTTAAAGTCTTGTTCGATGGTATGCACGGTGTCACTGGACCCTACGGTGTCCGCATCTTCCAGAAGGAATTGGGTCTCCCAGCATCGAGCACCCAGCACTGCGAGCCCAAGCCCGACTTTGGCGGTGGCCACCCAGACCCTAACTTGGTCTACGCCCATGATTTGGTTGAAGCGGTTGACAAGAACGGCATTCAATTCGGTGCCGCTAGTGACGGTGACGGTGACCGCAACATGATTTACGGTGCGAACAGCTTTGTCTCTCCTGGAGACAGCTTGGCCATCATTGCCCACCACGCCAAGCTCATCCCATACTTCCGTGATCAGGGTGTTTACGGTCTGGCTCGCTCTATGCCCACCTCCGGTGCTGTCGACTTGGTTGCCAAGGCTCAGGGTCTTGAGAGCTACGAGGTCCCTACCGGTTGGAAGTTCTTCTGTGCCCTTTTCGACAACAAGAAGATTTCTATCTGTGGTGAGGAGAGTTTCGGAACTGGTAGCAACCACATCCGTGAGAAGGACGGTGTCTGGGCTGTCGTGGCATGGTTGAACATTATCGCCGGCGTCGCCAAGCAGAAGCCCAACGAGACCCCCAGCATTGCCTCCATTCAAAACGATTTCTGGAACACTTACGGCCGTACCTTCTTCACTCGTTACGATTACGAAAAGGTTGACAGTGATGGAGCCAACAAGGTCATTGCTGATTTGAGCAAATTGATCGACAACAAAGACTCGTTTGTTGGCTCAGACGTCTTTGGTCGCAAGGTCACCGATGCCGGCAACTTTTCATACACCGATCTTGATGGAAGCGTCAGCAAGAACCAGGGTCTATACGTCAAGTTTGATGATGGCAGTCGTATCGTTGTTCGTTTGTCTGGTACGGGCAGCAGCGGTGCCACCATCCGTCTCTACATTGAGAAGCACGAATCTGATGCCAGCAAGTACTCAGTACAGACTCAGGAGTACCTCGCGGATAACATCAAATTGGCCACTGAGCTGCTCAAGTTGAAGCAGTATGTTGGACGTGACGAGCCTGATGTCAAGACCTAATTGTTTTTGAGTTGGTCTTAGCACGATGATATATTCAGCTTAGCGGTTCTGTTTAGTAATTATGATTAGTATCCATAGTTCATCTAATGCACAAGAGCATTCATTCTAGTCATTCCTCTTGGTGTATCATTTCATGTGCTGGTCCCACCAGTCCTGCCATCTAATAACCTTTTCCTCTAGTCTAGCCTCCTCCGCCGCAAAAACAACCGCATGACTCCTCACAGCCTCTTCCAACGTACACCCAATAAATTCCCTCTGCGCATCCCTAACATCCCACCCACGCTCCTCAACAGCCTGCACCGCACCAATAAACATCCTCGTCAATCCCCAATCCCCGCCTCCATGCGCCTGCTCCTCCTTTGGATTTTTCGCCTTGGGGATTTCGATCGTCGTAAACTCATTTGTGGCGAAGGAGAAGTATTTGATGGTGCGACTGTCGTATTCAATTTCGCCTTCTGTGCCGTATATGCGGCCTCGGCGCTCGCATTGTTTTTCTGTCGGCGCAATCATGTGTAATGATGCGGTTTTGGATGTTCGCGGAACATAGTTCCCTTCATCTGCGGCTGGTGGCTGTTCATCGTCCCAGGTAATAGTCACGTATTGGTCATCGCAGACATTATTATCCGACTCCCACACACAACGGCCATACCACGACCTCGACCTAATCTCCTCATCGGATGTGGAGCTCTTATCGTAGTCTTCAGCCAAAGCAGTCATCAACAATTTCTCTGCCGCGTCACTGCCAGCAGTCTTGAATGTATCCTCAATGTCCGGACAGACAATATGCAACGGCCAATCCGTAATCCCCTTATCGAGTTGTCTCTCCTTATACAACCGCACGGCACTATAATTACATTTCCGCTCAATTGGGCACGTGAGACAATTCGTCGAATCGCCTGCGTCTTTCGGTTTCCGCTTGTTAATGAATTGCGTCAATCGCCCTGTTGAGGAGATTGTGCGTGGTTCGTGCGGTGGCATGTCCTTGGGTGAGCCCGGCGGTGGAGAGGAGAGTAACCAGACCAGGAAATCGATGTCGTGGCATGATTTTGTCAGCAGCGACCCGACGCCAGCGCCCGTCTCCCGTCGCCAGTTTCCGCGTACGTAGCTGTGCGCAAAGTGCCAGTAGCCGACTGGCTCGACGTGTTCGATGGAGACTACATCGCCGATCACACGTTCTTCGAGGAGGAGTTGGCGTAAGCGCATGTTGTGTGGGCTGTAGCGGAGGACATGCCCGATTGAGAAGACTTTCGAAGGCCCTATGTCCCTTTTGTGTTCGGGCACGAAGGCACGATAGATTGCAAGGCAGTCTTCCAAGGATGTTGCGAGTGGTTTTTCGCATAGAACGTGTAGATTCAAGGGCGCGATTGCGCACATGATCTCAACGTGCATTTCGTCTAGGGCACAGACGAAGACCCCATCGACTCCCAGGGGCACGTTTTGTTGTCCATTGGCAAGGGCTCGTCGTCTTTCCTGCTCCCATTTGAGCCAGTCGCGCCAGTCGGTGAATTCTTGTCCGTCGTTTGGCTTGTTATTGGCGCCCCAGATGAAGCGTTCGCCGAATTCTTGACGGTTCCAGGGTCGCGGTTCAGCTACGGCGTGGATGAGGGCTGAGGTGCTTTCTGTGACGGCCTCAGCGTAGCGGTGGCCTCGTGAGCCGGCGCCGATGACGAGGAATCTGAGCTGTTTCGTGCCTGTGGTCGTTGTTGATGTTGGCAGCGTGTTGATTGCCATGTTGAGTTATGAATTCCAATACTACGGTCTCAAATTAGAATATATATGATCCAAATATCAGTCTAATATTCTCTGAGATCTCGAGAGTAGAACCAGCGTGTGAGACAACCAGCTCACCAACAACGAGGAGGGAGCTGTCCATTTATCCCCCTCACTGGCGGTATCGATAAACATCTCCGCACGCCACGCCTAACGTGGGGGTGACTAATCCACACTCTGTGATTGGACAGCCCCATCTACATCTATATTGCCTGAATTGCTTCATGAATTCATCCTATCAAGTCAAACATCTACATGTCAATACTGAGCCAAACTCTCATACCGATTCCCCAGCCCACAAAACGCCTTCTGCAACCTCTTTCCCTCCCGACTACAAAAATCAACATCCGACTGTTCCCCCAACACATCCTGCAACGCCCACGCAACCCTCTCAGCACCCAGACGAGCACCTTCAAGGTTGGGAGCTGCTGGTCCCAGACGCAGAGATGCAAGGCGTCCTGTAACGAATAGCGGGACATCGGACTTCCACATGAGATCGTCCGTTAGACATGGCAGGCCGTTTATGCTTTCGATGGGATAGTCGCGATTCATTGATTGGAGCAGACTCATCTCGTTGACGTCTACCTTCATGCCTGTTGCGAAACAGATGTAGTCAATGTGCTCAGGGAAGTCGTCTATAGGCGGATCTGTGGCTATCTTCCAGGTTCGTGTCTCTGGGTCGAAATATTTACTCGTAATGATGGTCTGAGTGTGTATTGATAGCCGGCCTTTCGCGGTATGCTGTTTGAGGATTTTCTGGTAGTGCGGTGTGATGCTACCCCCATTCCGAGCGGTTTGTATCATCTCAAAGCGTTCTACGCTCGTCAGATCATGTCCCAAGAATTGCTCAAAGGGGCCAGTCATCTCACCTTGGTCGTCATCCGCAGACCAAAAAACAGCTTTATCATAATTCTTAAATTTGCCCACCCAGTTCAAACTGACATCAAAATGCTTGATCTTCATGTCACCTCGAATGAGATGCCAGATTCTAGTGACGCCTCTGCGTATAGCCATATCAGCGAGCTGGGCCGACGAGAGACCACCACCTACGACAACCACATGAGTCGTCTGCCGAGTCTCAATCTTTCGTGCAAGAGCTGGACTGGGGAATTTGACTCCTACTTCGGAGCTGTGACATGCACCTTGCTCTTCTTTCGAGGATAGAGTCCAGGGCATCAGCTTCGTCAACCCAGGTCCCACGGCTAGTACCACAGCTCTGCTGTGGAATGACTGTCCGTGAGTAGTAAGTATTGTAAACAGTTTACTCACATCCTTCGAACCCTCGACTTCACCATATTCAATATCACAGACCTCTGACTGCTCAATCGGAGCTGAGCCATCGTCAAGCCCGTACCGCGCAATAATCGAGTCGCAGTAATCCGCAAACAAACTCGTCGAAGGCGTAAAGTAATCTTTTCGATCTCGCTCGTTGATTTCTGATTCGCGCGGGAATCTTTACGCACATTAGCAACTATTCTTCGAAAAAAAAGTTATATATACATACTTGGATAGATTACGTATCTTCTTCCTCTTGTGTTTACTCAACTCCTGCCCAACACATCCCGAAAGCTCATACAGCTCCCTTTCGCGTCCCGTCTCGCGCGTATAAGCCAGCAATCCATCGCGATCCGCAGGATCAATATGGAAAAACATCGGGGACCGCAAATGGTCAATCTTCAACGCCTTGAATGCCCGGTTCCACCTTGCCATCCATTGGCTGCCAGAACTATCGAGTACTAGAGTCGAGTATTGCCCTCGATCACCACCACAGCAATTAAGATTAGGGGTGGTATAAGTCGACGCCGCGAGCGGAGTACCGTATAACCGTCTCGTTTTTGCACGCGCAAGACTCATTTTGCCCTGATGCTTTTTGATCCAGTGGTAGCGCTGGTGTTCTTCGTCAGTGAACATGGCGGAGGGCGTTTCTTCGCGGAGACGGGCTGCGACGGCGAGGCCGCAGGGGCCGGCGCCGATGATGATTATGTCGTATACTTCGGCGTGTGTAGACATTTGAACTATTGGCTTAATGATTGATTATGGGAAGAATATCAGGGGAGATATGTCTTGAAAGTCATGGCCCTGCTTATTAGTGACTACGTATCTTGCATGTAACTAGCTTCAAAGGTCCCTAGCACACGGATTGAGCCGAAGGTACTCATCGAGGTCTATTGAGTACCTTCATGGTCCAATACTTTATTGCAAGACTAAAGCCATATCCTTTACATGGGGATAAAGCTGTACGGGTACCTTGTGCGAAATCGCTAGTACCCCTCCGGCAGACTATTTCCAAAAAAAAAAAAAAAAAAAAAAAAAGAAACGAGAGGAATGCAATAAATTTCCCTAGAAACAGTAATAGTATACTGGCTATAAATATATCGGTTACTCTTCTATTTCTCACATGATCCGTTCCGGAAGAAGTGAAGTCGACACAACTGCCCGAGTATTACCAGATTGGGAAGAGTGGTTGCCCTAATTCATCAGGCCCGCTAGTCTGCCCGCATGACGTTCCGTGCAGTTTCTCATTATTTATGATCTTTTAAGTATCTATAGACATGATAGGTGACGATTCAGGTAAATACCTTTGTTTATGTATTGTCCAAATATGCACAAGCAGCGGCTCTGGATGCCCTAGCATTGGGGGTTCATAAAGCGAGTGTATAATGCTCGGGTATCCTTCCAAAATATCAACAATAAAATTCCCCGAACCCAGGTAAAAATCCAAAGACATGCAAAAAAAAATACAATCCAATAAAGCCCTGGTTACTGAATGGTTTGAGACACACCGTATCTCGATCTAAGAACTCGCTCCACCGACAGTGACACTCAAGATAGACGGGTTGGCCGACGAAACTGTACCAGAGGCATTCTCATCATTACCGGAAGGATTAACATCGTCATATGCGAACGCATACCCCTTTCCATCAAGCTCGTACTTGTGCACGATAGCCGAGTAGTAGTTCGATGGGGCAGTGGTGTAGTACGAATCCGCTCCAAGACTGGGCTGCACATTGCCACCGTTAAGCAACAACGTACCACGGTTGAAGGCGGCACACAGACGAGGAACCGCAGCTTGATGGACAGCTGTGTCCGAGGGGTTGGTCACGAAGGGCCCGGAGTTGCAGCCAAAGATATCAGCGGTGGAGGGTTTGCTGTAGTTGATGCCGTCGCCGTCGCATTCGAGGGTGTCGCCGCTGACGGTGCAAGACACGTTGCCGGCGTCGTTTTGGGTGTTTATTGTGAGTGTGCTGCTGGTGTAGTTGGACCAGACCTCGTTGACGTAGTCGTCAAAGTAGGTCTCGAAGCCGCTGGAGGCGTTGGCTGCCATGTAATCGTTTGGTGAGAGGACGCGCATGACTGTGCCATTGATGGTTTGACAGAGTGCATCCCAGGGGAGACCATCTTTTTGGGCTTGAGTGGTCAGATCCTTGCAGACGCTAGTCACGGCGTCTGAGGTGAGGCCAAGCGCGGTTTGGACACCGCCGGAGGTATCTGTGAGCGACATTCCGAGGGGCAAACCAACAAAGTCGACGTAGCTGATGTTGGCATAGATACCGCCATCGGCCGTGTAGGTAAACTCAATGAAACCCCAGTTGATGCCAGCACTGGGATCGGCAGGGTTGCTCTGAGAAGGCTGGACAATCGAGAAAGTGCCATCGGCGTTACCGACGGTGAAGAATTGGAGCTCGCCAACGGCGAACCAGACACGTGCCGAGATCACGTAGCTGGGAATAGTAATGGTGGTACTTGAGCCCTGAGCACCGAGTGGAATGGCAATAGTCTCAGATATAGGTGCAGGGGTACCGTCAGCAGTGCTTGGTGCTGAAGGGTAGTACCATGAGAAGTCTGGAGCAAGTATGACCGGCGCATTGTTCTGGTTAGGATCTTGACCGTTGACATAGCAGTTCACTGTGCCGGCGATGTTATTGGTGATGGTAAGTGTCAATGCGGTGCCGTTTGTGGCAGCAACGCTCTGGGGCTTGCTGGCTGATGCAGAGATTGTTCCGTTGACTGTGTCCTGGGCGTTGATGATTAGATCAGACGCACCTCCAGGGTGTAGTTCCGTTGGGCGAGCAATCGTTGGTGTAATCACGCTCAAAGCAGTGGCCAAAGCCACGGCATATTTGCTTAAACCGAGCATTGTCGTTGAAATCAAAAATGATTGGCAGTGTTGTTCTAGAAAGAAGGACTTTGCTCTCACAATCAAGTGAGACTAAAACAACGAAGGGTATATCGAATACCTTGAATTCCAAAATGAACGAATAGTGCAAACCGAAGGAATGAAATTTGCACAATCAACAGTGTATCTCAAACACACTCACAGGGCTTGACAGCGAGATATCTACGGATATAAAACTTTACGATAGGAGAAGTATCCTCTCTTATTTATCTTTTACGTCTTTCAGCTTCACTGGTACGCTATTCGATAGGCTATCTGGTACGGCATGGGGTGACAAGATCGGCAGTAACAAATAGCAGCTAATGCATCGTGTTTCCCTGCTCCAGTATCCCCTCTTCCTGGCCGGCATGGCATTGTAACCGAAATCCTTTAGCCCGGATTGGCAGATCCAAGATATCAATACGTACCAGTACATGGAGTGGGCACTGAAAAAAGAGTCAAAGATATCAAGTTACGGGTCTGAAGCAGGCTAAACAACTCTAGATGTTCGAGGTCAATGCCCATATCTAATTAGGTCTATCATATTTGATCATTCTGAAAAGGGTTATCGGGCCCCCGTAGGGTCTTTTTTTTCAGTTTTTTACTCTGTTGCAGTCGAACGAGTAAAACAAATCTCCTGGGACGTAGTGCAAAACGGCCCCTGCTCAGGGAGTCAGGGTAGCAATGGGCTGTCATATGGGGACCTAACTAACGGAGTATGTAACATGTGGACTAAAAGCTTGGGTGAGGCTAGTGCCTGGTTAGGCTGAGAAAGTTTCAGGGCGCGAGGATTTAATCCATAGACGACGTTGCAGATGGAAGTGTAAATCGTTAATCCTGGTAAATAAGTATCCAAACTAGTTTGGATATGAAACCCTGGAACGGCGCGTTTTTTGTATTGCGTACGGGGATTGGCTGAACTACGTAGAGAATCCGGGCAGGTATTCCGGAGATTAATCGGGGGCTCTATTGGTATGATGTTCCGATTTCTAAATTTGGCCCTTATTAGCATCCTCATATATACTGAAGAATAATATGTACATACTCTACATACGGGTTGAGTGTACATTGATGATACTGCGATGCCGATCCGGGCAGTGTGGTAATGATCAGGTGTAATTAATACGACCGTGCGTATTAGCCCTAAGAGCGGGACAAGCCACGATTCCGCGACACAAGCGCCTCTTTGAATAGCTTCCAAGGTTGACATGTCAGCTGGAATAAAACGTGGACGCCACAGAACAATTGTAATTTCCAGAATATTGATTATATGGAGTTTTCGGCGTCCGTGAGAAGAGCCGAAGAACAAAGAGCACAGAGCACAGGTGACCGCAGCAATCTTGCGGGGTGTAACTTTGACCCCAATCCTGCATTGAGAAAATAGATATTAGGATTAACTGACTGCTTAGCACACATTAGTGCCATCAGGGTGGTATATATGTATCATCCTCCCCCCTCCCACAAATTCGACGATATTAATCGACATCCGATGATCTCGTGCTGCTTAACAGGCACAATGACACCATTAGACGGCCTTGACACGAGGAAATTTACAGCACAACTCATCAGTCTAGGATGTCCTACGGAGTACAGAATGGTGGCTTGGTAGAGAACCATTTGTTCGGTCGTGGTTCCTGGAACACAAGAGCCGAACCGTGGAACCCGGCGATTAGTTGAGGGCATCAGGAACTGTAGAACTACCAAAAGATCGGTACTCTTTTTCTTTTCTTTGCTTTTCTTCCCGGGGTAACCCGCTATTCGAAGCAATTTCGAAGGTTTTGATTGAATTCAATCGTAAAATCAATTTCTGGTTCGCCAATAGGCTTTTGTCGCTGAATGGATAAAATACACGATGCGAGGCTCGGGGGAACTACATGTACAAATGTACTCGGCAATTTGGCCGATTATCTATCGGTTCCTGCGTGACCTACATAGTACATAGTACGCATTGAAAAACGTGTGCGGAGAAAAAGTACCAATCACATGTCACATTTTCAAAGCGTAAAGGTATCGGTTATGCTGACGGGATCGGCTTGTGTGGTAACATCTTATGCTTCCAACTGTTGGATCAGCTGCAACCCTAACTACAGTACGAGTCGGCATAAAACACACACTGACCAACTACAAAAGTCTCACGAATCAGCAGGAACAGAATCACCTGATATTTTACTCCATATGTTCTAGCTGAAATGAGGCAAGTGAATCGTTCCAGGGTAGCTGGCCTAAGTATTAGGGCTCACAGGCCAAACCGGGTACAATCAACATCATTGGCCAAACGAATTCGGTTCCTGCATACACCAAAAGATCAAGTCTTACAGTCCAGCGTTTTGGTTTTGACTTTCTATTTCATTTCACGATTTAGCGTCGTAGTAAATAGTGGAGAAATAGGATTAAGGAATCGCGATTGACTCGATTGCGACTAATCAAGCGCTGCTACTGGTTTTGTATGTTTCGTGCTCTCCGATGTGATGATTTAGTGCATACTACCTCACCAAGTATTAGTATCTATTTTGGTTACATCCTCAGAATAACGGCATCTACGCTATTCTTAGCCTTTGCTTTTTTGAGGACATAGTCGAACAAGAACGTCAATTTAATACATTACAAATTTATATCTCGATCTGGTGAGTTGGTGGCTTGGTGGCTTGAGTGGCTTGCATTAGCAAGCTGTCAAAATTCATTCCATGAGATCCGAAACCGACTGTCAGATGCACACTTCATGATATGCTACTTATATATACGGAGTAGTTCCCATCAGGTGGGTGAAACTACGCACTTGAGGTTGCGCGTATTCCGACTCCGGAGTTTCCATGAGCGAGACAGTACCAATTTCAAATCAGAAGCCGCTTCATATTCACTGCCTTCAATGTTCAAAATATCAATGAGCCAAACCTAGATCAATGTGATGTGCGTCTATGGCCAGAAGTGATAGACTTTCATTAACCTCTCCTAGCGCCACAGACACGGAATTTTAGACTACCAAAGCGTACTCTAGTGACAATGCCTGAACCCAATCCAAATAGCTTCTTATAACAAGATTACAAATAACATGATGTCACTTCTTGGTACAGCCCATTCCTTGATATAAGGCTTGACATCAGCTTCATAGCTCTCTTATTTTCGGCTAGCTGTGGCAAAAGGTAATTCAAATATACCTAACGCGCTAATAGTAAGCACGGCATGCATTAGATAATTTGCTGTATACCTAACTTTCAAAATCAAAAGTATCGGTTACTAACAAGTAACGCAAGAGGAAAGAATTCAGTCCCACCAAAATAGCTTCCCAAAAGTCACCGTGTTAGATGTAAAGTGCTCAAATCCTAAGATGTAGTGACTTTAGTTCTTCACTTGTTCTTCCAACCTGGCGGATGTCGAGCGGTGGATGCTGGTGAGTCCCAGTTTGGTATACGAGGCTCGATGCGTCGGAAAAGTTCGAAGTCGACCTTGGGGGTACTTTAGCGGTTGCTTTGACGCAACATTGTGTCGCCCGCATCGTTTCATCGTTTATCTATTGTGATTCCTCAAATATGCATTCCTCCCTTTGTACGGAGTAGAGGGCACTTCGATTCATGATTGGACAGAGCCTCTCGGTGGGTCGCTCGTATAACGTTTTGGGATATTTCCTTTTCGGGAAATCCTAGGTAGGGCATCCTCGTGCGTCATGCACACCTCGTAAGCTGTTTTCAGTTAAAATGGAGTTCGTATAACAAAGGTAGTTAGATATTCAATTGTCTTCGAGGTATTTAAATCATTCAGATTGCCCTTCGTCCTGAAGTTATCATTATCTCCTCCTACTCTCGTACAAAATTCGATCCCTTCTCTCGAAATGGCTAACATTATGACCGTTGCCCCTGAGCCGAAGAGCTTGCTGGGCTACCACCGCCAGCTAGCTCCAAATGCCGCCGTCAAAGTTAGCCCGCTCTGTCTCGGATCTATGGGGTTCGGAGACAGCATGAAAGATTTGATGGGAGAATGTGACAAGGATGCTTCATTCAAGCTCCTAGACTTCTTTTACGAAAGTGGTGGCAATTTTATTGATACGCACGTATAATTCTTAAAAGATTTTTTTTCTAACTTGTTGACTTTCGATTTAGTGCAAATGTATATCAACATGGCGAGTCCGAGCTAATCGTTGGCGAGTGGATGAAGATGCGAGAGAATCGTGATGAGATAGTTCTGGCAACTAAATACAGCTCTGCCTGGCAACTGGCGAACCCAAAAGTCAGAATTCAGTCGAACTTTGGAGGAAATAACAAAAAGAGCCTGCTTGTAGCTTTTGAGTCGAGTCTGGCAAGGTTACAAACAAGTTACGTGGACATCGTGAGTCCTGAGAGACTCCCGAGGTCTATTCGCAGTACCTGTGATACTTACAGCTGACACAATTGGTTTCTTGATAGTTTTACGTGCATACTTGGGACTTTACTACCACCATCGCGGAGATCATGCATACCCTACACAACCTCGTATCGTCTGGAAAGGTTCTCTACCTTGGAGTGTCAAACATCCCAGCTTGGATTGTTTCAAAAGCGAACGAGTATGCGCGTCAGCAAGGATTAACACCTTTCTCGGTCTACCAAGGCCAATGGTCCGCTGCTGAACGGGATGTTGAGCGTGATATCTTACCAATGTGCAACGATGAAGGCATGGCTTTTATCCCTTATGGTGTTTTGGGGTCTGGATACTTTCGAACATCAGCCCAGCGAGCAGCGGAGAAGCAGAATCCGGCAGCAAAACGAGAAGGCCGCAATATCGCTTTGATTGATAAGCCACAAAAGGCCATCATGGCAGATACCCTGGACATCATAGCTAGAGCTAGAGGTACCAATATCACGAGCATCGCATTAGCCTGGGCAAGGCTCAAACAGCCCTGGGTTTTCCCAGTCATCGGAAGCAGGAAAATCGAACATTTGAAAGCAAGTATTGATGCGTTGGGTATTTCACTTACGTCGGAGGAGATGGAAAAGATAGAGAATGCTTTACCTTTTGATTTGGGCTACCCTCAGACGATTCTTGGTGGGCCAGGTGGCGCAACAAAGCCTGCCGATGTCTGGTTGACCAAGCGATTCGGACACTTCGATTGGGTTTCGTCACCACAGGTAGGTGATTTCCTTCAATATATGTTTATTCCCATATCTGATTCTTTCTCAAGGCACCGAAGCCACATCAGAAGTAATGTCGCCTTCAACCATCAAGTTCTGAAATGACACGCCTAAATGAAAATACAATCTTTCATACCGTACCGACTTGATTGAGCCTTATACGGGACAATATTCCATTGTTATATAGCTATCCATGAATGCTTTGTTCTTTTTGTTACGGGCTAGTCCCGCCTAACGCTCACTAAAGGCTCTCTCGATCTCGCGATGATATCAGTCACGAGATTCCAATTCAATCATGTTGATTTGATAGCTCTCCTAGTTATACTCCAGGATAATTACATACTCAGTACCCTTTGCAATCTCAGTGGCTACTACGATAGCGTATACTCCAATATCATGACTGGCAGAACAATCCTTTGAAAACATCATGCTATTCAATTCGTAAGATCAAAATCTCGTCCTCGTTGTATCAACCTAATTAATAGATTTTGCCAATTTTCCAGCCGTTAATTTCAGAGGGCTGTATCGTAGGTGAAAGCGGTGTATAGGTGTAATATTTATGAGGAGTTAGATTCGGTTGAGCCAACTTAGGCTATCGTTTAGGAATCATATCGTATATCATGCTTGGGGAGTTTGAATCATGTGAATGCAATTCGATGCCACCTGGGCACAGATTCTCTGAATTCGTCACCGGCATATCGGAGTACAAATTTCTAGTGCTCCCTTGATAGAGAGCCAGCCAGCAGTCTCCTTGCGGCGTCACGATGGAGGCAGAAACAGGCTTGAACAGGTGTCAGTTGAGGATGGTGTATAGCGGTTGAGTTTAAACTTGAACAGACGTGCTCCATTGACGACATCGACCCCATAAGGCGCTGCAAGTGTTTGCCCGCAACGCCTAACTATGTGCCCTAACTACGTCGTTTGTGTGGAAGAGACTAGCCATTTCGCTGAATGGTGCATTTTCACGAGTCATAATGTAATAACGATGGCGGATACGTTCGATTTGGGTGATGACGAGCGATGGTTCATTCGATGGAGCCGGGGCTTTTTTAGGTCGAGCATGATTGCGGATTTGATTTTCTTTTCCGAGGGAGGTGGATTGAAAAATTTGGATGAAGTGCTAGTGAAGGAATAAATAAGCTCTGACTTTGATGGCACTTTCGGAGGAGCCTGGGGTCCTTTTCTTAGGTAAAAGAAGCTGAAATCGGTCAAAGGATCAGTCAGGACTAGCACATGTCTTGAAAGTAAGTGCTCATAGAATTATATACTCGAATAAAGACAGAAGCACACTTTTGATAAAAATGACATGGTATATATTGTTATTACACCTGTAGCCAAACAAAAACCCGCACCATCAAGACAAAACATCGACAGAAGAACGTCAACAAAATTCCCACAACGCCAAACAAGAAAGACACACAAATATATAAACATGAGAAAAAATAGACATTACATCATCCATCCATTACTGCGTCGCGACCCCTTTTCTCCCCCGTTTTCCTTTCCCACTCTCATTAGTATTATTTTTAGGTCTCGAGCCTTCCCTTCGATGCCACGCATCTTGCGGCATAATCCATCCGCGAACTCTCTTTGCCTCTCTCTTTTCGCCTAATTGTGGCTCCGGGATCCATTTGTCTTTTGGTTCCGGGAGGATTCGTTGTCGGCTTAGAGCGCCGGGGCCACCAACGTTCAAATGACCGGAGGGTTGGGAAGGGAGTGGCATTGATTTGGAGAGCATGAGCAGAAAATAGAGAGCTAGTGTGGCTGTTAGAGGCACTCCACCGAGGCCATTTCCTTCGTTGTTTTCGTCTTGGTATGAGGAGAGAGATGATAAACTGCTGCTTCGGCTATGGGTTGATCTGTTGCCGTCGTATGACGAAGACGCAGAAGAATGTGGTGGTGTACATGACCGTCTCCGCGAGTTTTGGTCGGCGCATCTACTACTGGCGTGGTTTGAGGCGGATTCTTTGGTGGCGATGGGTGAAGAGAGCTCTAGGTATCCGAAGTAAGGCACGTCGTCGCCATCATCGCAACCTGCGCGCACGCACACGAGTTCGATCTCTGTGATTATGAAGCCGTAGCGGCAGGAATGCTCGCGCATGCAACGCTGTAAATGTGCAAGGCCACGGAGATACTCGACGCGTCGATGAGGGGGCTCGTTTCGCATGCCTGTGTTCCAGCGGTCGAAGCTCTTGACGATACCCACTACACGTCCGCGTCGGACGCCAGAAGCCGTGACGTCGGTGTCAGATGCGTAATTAGCCAGAAAATGGGGACCATTTGCGCCCCGACTACCGGAGGAGTTGGCGTCAGGCGAGATGTATAACCTCATATGATCTGAGCCCTGAGACACTCGTAGCGCAGCATTGATGCGTGGCGCATATATATCGCCCACAAGATTGATAAGCGCGTTCTCGCTTTCGGGGGTCAATCGCGACGAGGGAATCATGGGTTGAGGGGTGAGGTGGCTCGGAATGGGTGTTTTGAGTAGCTGGGTGAGACCATTGATTTCGTTGAACGTGTTCAGGGAGAATGATGACCAGCTGCGGAGTTGGCGAATGTCCCACCAGAAGTGATCGTTCAGACCGCGCGTGGGGCCATAGTTGACTGTGCGCACTAGGTTGACTGCTGGTGTATTGTTGGTGAGATAGGCGAGTAATGTAGTCGAGGATGCCGGTGATGGTAAAGGAGGTGCAAGAAATCCAACCGGGGAAGGCAGGGCGCTCTGAACCCTTAGATAGTCGTAGTGTTGAGGAGATGGCAAGGCACTATAGGCCACATGTTGTGTTGGAAGCTGGACCGGGCAGGGGACTTGCACGGATGGGACTTGACGATTGTATGCTGGAAAGACAAAGGAAGCAGGGTCCACGGGACTGGTGGGGGATGCCTCAGGCTGGGACACATATTTGGGGAGTTGTCTGTAAGTCGGGTATCCATATCGAGATAGAGTAACTTCATCAATGCTGGAAGTAGATCCAGACCGAGAGTGGCCGGCAGAAGGCATACTTTTGCGCTTATTGGCGGCAGATGCAGCAGAAGTCGTCAATGCAATTGGAGATGACAATCCAGATGAAAGCATACCCGCATGCTGAGCTGATGCAGGCGAGACTGGGGAAATCAAACCGCAATCCGAGGCAGCAGAAGCATCAATCACATTCCTCGACAACGCCGAAGGCCTGGCAGTTGGGTAGGGCATGTAGCCCGGCGGATTACGAGTGTTTGAAAGTACACGTCGATGACGACGAGGACCAACAGAAGAGACTGGTTCGAGGACAACATCTTGAGTCCTGATTTTGGGGAGTAGCTGGGGCCCATGTTGGTAGTTTGGGGATGTTGATGTGCGGGGAACAGTGATGTTGGTCATGATGGACTCTGGTGAAGAGTCGTTGGAATGGACTGAGGAGCCGGATGTGTTGCGGCTGTGGGCACTGCCTGGGCCTGCACTTGGTCCTAGGCCTATGAGATGCATTCTGGCCACGCCGGGTGGTGTTGTTGGTAGATAGTAGGAGTCTTCTAGAGACATGTTTCCTAGTGGTAGTTAGTCATGTTTAAGTTTCGTGCTGAGAGTACATACCTGTTGTATAGGATGAAAAGACCGGCTTCGATATCAATGACAAAGATGGTATACAACCGTTAGGTATGAAACTGATGATGCTTAAGATCTTCCACGGATAGATAGCAATAACAATAGACAATAATCAATGAACGAGTGGATGCAATCAATGATCTTGACAATGCATGTAGAAAGAAAAGAAGAAGCCATCCAACCTGTGGAATTGTTGTCATGTTTAAATGTCAAACGATGAGGTGAATATCAACAACAATCCAATCCACAAATTTCCAAACAGAGAACCTGAAACACCAACCCTTGGTGGACTGAGGATCTCAGGAGGCTCCGTCATGAAATCTGGCATGGAGTATCATGTTTGACAATCCATGGAGAAAGGGACCACGATCCATTCACGAACAGGTACCTCAAATTGAAGAACGACGCGCGAAACATCACGATAGACGTTCTATGCGCGTCGAGGATGCTAAATCTGGAAGTTTTCATGTTTCAAGTGCTCAGATCTGGTTTAGCCTTGTTATTCTTCCGATCTGTTTCTATAATCAGTAACATGATTGACATGCATCTTCTGGAGAAGATACTATTAATAACATTTGGGTTCGTAGGGCTTGAGGTTTGGGGGAGTAGGCAGGGCGCTAGAGCGGTTTGGCAGATGTATCTATTTTTGTTGCAAAATCAAACGCTCAATTCCAGCGGCAAAAGGAAATGGCGATTATGCTGTAGAAGAGAGCGTCAGTTTTGCCAGTACAGACGTAGCATCAGATCATCAAGTTTGAGTTTGTTTGGAGAAGCGCCAGCATCGTTAGCAGGAGGTTTCGGAGTTCTATACTGATACTGGTGTGTAAGCGCCCTCTTACCCTATTCGTCCATCGGATCTTCATCTTTTCGCCAATCAGAGTACACATCTCGACAGTTTCAGAATTTCCCTGTTTCTATTTTGATGCCAGCCGCCAGGAATCTGGGACCAGACCATAGTCACAGTACGCGCCCGGTGTCCATCACGGCGCTACGAGTCCTCACTGGTTGGCTGGTTGGAAGTCGCTGGCCTATGAGAGAGCTGAGACTCCGTCGATACTAGTGTCGCGATGAGAAAATACAGCAAATCCTCAACGGTCATTGGCTCCGCAGAAAATAGACCGTGCAGGCGCCCGCCAAAAGAAAAGAAAGAATCAATCAGCGTGCTACAAAGCTTCGGTATCTAGGCACTCGGAAACCATACCGAGGGGCTCGCGCTAAGTTAGCCTTAATCAAGCTGACGCACAATCCTCTCTGTGAACACTGCGGCCTTGCAATTCTATTGGCGAGTTGTGTTTCGTTTCAGTGTTTCATCTTTTTGGCGATGCTTCAGCAACGCGACTACGACACGTGAGTCATGATCTAAAACAGTGACAACATACGGGGTTACGACCTAGGTAGTTTGATGTCGGAGCTTCGGCGGTTTAGAAAAGGGGATGCTGTCGGCGTGGACTACTCATAGAAATAGATAGAAAACCATAGTTGATGGTGTTGTATTAATTAGTCTATTCATCCTGCCATGCATATATACTTAACAAAGAAAACCATTGCAACCCATAACACGTGACCCAAAACAAGCACTGTTGCACCAGAGGTACGAAATTTTGATTCCGCTCTTGATCTAAACTTCAATTCATTAAGTCGTGGAACCACACAGTGGCCATAATTTATGCTTTGATGGCATACTTGCGACGGAACATGTCGTCGACATCGGTCAAATAGTAAGTACCGGGGAAAAGGTTGTCGGCGTTGCCAGCGGGCTTGAAGTTCTTCTTCAAGTGGGCGTGTTCACGGAGGAGGCAGAGCGCATCGTAGTCAGAAGGAGGGACAACACGACGAGCGTCAAGGCGGTTGCGGAGGTCAAGGTTCTTGGCCATGGCAGAAGTGTCGCCAACAACCTTGAAGCTGAACAAGGAGCTGGCAAGACCACTGCCGTAGCTGAAAATGGCAACGCGCTTCGGCTTGGAGGTATCAAAGGTGACATTTGAGATAAGACTGACTAGTCCTCCGTAGACACTGGCAGTGTACATGTTACCGCACTGAGTGGCAACTTCAATAGTGGGCTGGACGCGCTCGTTGAAGCGCTTCTTGGACAAACCCATGAAGGTCTTTTCTACAACCTTGTCGGCCAATGACTTTTCATAGTCAACTTCGGCAATCTCAGCGGGGACCTCGGCGAAGGTGGGGTGAGATGGGTTGGAGAGGTAATCGTTGTAAAGCATGCGCGCGTACGACTTGGCCACGAGCTTGCAGTTGGGAGCATGGAACAAAACATGGTCAAAGCGATCCAAAGGAACCTGTTCCTCGGAAATGAATCCATTCGCGCCGAACTTCTCTTGCAATGTTTTCTCACGAGCATTATAAGCCTTGTAGCACTCATCGACAGCCTGGGTATAGCACCTGTTGGAGAAGTGACCGTCGACGTAAGGGTACTCGCTGGTCAAGTCGGGCTTGTAGAAATCGTAGACGTGGCTGATGTAGCTGGCACGGAGACCAGGCTCGAACACAATAGGAGCATTGGGACCAATAACCATGGCCACACATCCAGCTCCGCCGGTGGGGCGAGCAGCACCCTTGGCATACAAAGCAATATCGCCGCAGACGACAATGGCGTCACGGCCGTCCCAAGCAGACGACTCAACCCAGTTGATGCTGTTGAAGATGGCGTTGGTACCTCCGTAGCAAGCGTTGACAGTGTCAATACCCTCGATGTTGGTGTTGCCGGACTCTTCGAAAAGTTGCATGAGGACGGACTTGACAGACTTGGACTTGTCCAAGAGTGTCTCAGTTCCGACCTCTAATCGGCCAATGGACTTGGGGTCGATGTTGTATTTGCGCATGAGGGAGGAGAGGGTGGTGAGGGAGAGGGAGTAGATATCTAGATTACAACCCGTAAGCCTCGAAAGTCAATTAGAAAGGAGAACTGAGTATTACGCACCTTCAAGGTCGTCACAAAAGCTCATTTTGGTCTGGCCGAGACCAATGGTGTATTTTCCGGTGGAGACGCCATCGAATTTTTCCAACTCGGCTTGGTCGACGCACTGTGAAATTGAGTTAGTACATCATACGTAGAGATTGGAGTGTTAAAAACGTACCTGGCTGGGAAAGTAAATCTCAATGGCCTTGATGCCAATGTTCTGAGGTCGAGCGGCCATCTTGTATGTTGTGTATGTGAATGTGGTGATAGTAGTGGCGGGCACACGATCAACCTGGAGGAAAGTGTAGAGGGTGGTTTTCGAGAATTAACTAGAAGAAATGAGTAATTGATCCGACAAGGAGAGATAGGCAGAAGATATAGCAGGAGGAAAAGGGGCGAGAGAGAAATGTTGTCAAAAGACATGGAGAGGGTGGATCAATTGGCCAGAGCGACGGTGGGTTCCCGATGTCCCAGGAGGGTAGGAGCCACCATGGTTCAGGGAATGACTTACTTCGCAGTGTGTATACGTAGTATATTCTTTGTGAAATGTTTGACAAGTGTTTAGTCAAACTGTCAAGGTAAAATCCAGGTGGGAGAGAACAGAGGGATTAAATAGCTATTGACCGCCCCTCAATCTAGCCCTTTTCTGGCAGGCCCGATGGCTTCAGGCGACACAACTCTTGAATGAAATGAATTAGCCTTCCATTAAGGGTGACATGATACGTATGGGTCATCGAATCCTACGTCTAACTACGTACTAATGGTTTAGTTCTTTGATCGCATGCTACAATCATACTATGTATTTTCCGGAGTCCGTTGGAGGCGAATCTCTCTGGAGATATGCAAGCACCGGCCAATCACAGGCTAGAAAGACTTAGCCGACCCACTAAAGCTATGGCGGAGGGCCGCAAACTAGGCTTAGACGGGACTAGTGTGTCGGATTCTTGGCGTGGTCGAGGGGTTGCATTTCCAGGCATCCACGCCCGTTCCCGCAGAAAAACACAGCCGTGGCCTGAGGCAGTTTGTCCTGTGCCTGGTCTAGTCATGAGCTTATTTCTCTGCGCCCTCGTGCCTGGAGCCGTACTATGTAAATCGGCAATTGTGAAAGTATCGAAATATCTCTTCTCTCGAAAAGCTTTGCACGTCGGAGAATGTAGGATCCATTCAAACAACTACGGCAACAAATGTCGGTGAAGCTTTGGAAAAACCCCCTTTTGTCCGAAGCTCGCTCTGTCTGCCAGGCGGAAGCATTCTCTCGTCTGCGTCGTAGTTTTCATCCTGAAGTCGGCAGTATCGTGTGTGCGTCGTAGAATCCATCATTCTCGGGAGGTGTGTTTTTGGGTTGGGGTCGGCCAATCACAGTGCAGCACCAGGCTTGCCCTATTTTCATTGTCATGTCAACGGCTCGATGCATACGTACTATGTATATCGTTGATTCAACTTTCATATTAATAACTTAGCATTCATCATATGTACGATGCCTCGTTGCTGTTCGTCAAGTCAAGGCCCGCTGGTCATCTTATCTTATCCGGCCCATCTCAGCCCTGGATTAGCTCTAGCAACCCTTGTTCCTCCTGGAAGAGCAACCTTAAATGATCGTCACGACATTTGAAAGACCTCAACAACATGAACGGTAATACAACATCGTCTCTTCCCCATCTTGAATACGACAACAAAATCCTGCATTGACATATCGTCCAATGACGACCAGCCAAGCCACCGGCTCCGCTCTCACGTGCAACATGGACTGCGCCACACTCAAACGGTGCTAGCCTCAGCCAAGACCAATCGGGAAGGCGCTATCCGCGTGCTTTCCGTATCTTCGTCTCAGCCATCAACTTCAGGGACAGATTGACTGTACCATCATCATTTCGACAGATGCCTCATCATCACGCTGTCGATAATCGCCCTCGCATTTGCTCAGTGTAAATAGAATCCATTCGTTTATTTGTTCGTCGCCCGCCTCGGTCACTCGCTCGCTCGTTCGCTGGTCGACACGACAGCCTCGATGTGTCTTTCGTCCGTACCTTCGTTTACTAGATCATGATTTCGAATCCTTTGATCCATATAATTTCTGTCAATACACCTGCATAGAGCTACTGCCAGTGCTCTTCGCTAGCACATAAACAGCGATGGTGGACGAAAAGGTTCGGTATGAGGAGTTGCCCATTCCGACATATGAAGAAGCCACAGCATCACAGTCCGGATCCTCGCATCTAGGCCCCGAACACTCCAGTGACGACCTCGAGAGGCAGGGCCTTCTGCAACATGAAGAATCCAATGATGACCTCCCCAACCGGTCGCATTCAACCCGCAATGGAGGTTATCAACCGCCGACCGTGGAGTCAGCACGCTCTAGTATCGACTACCTCGCCTCTTCAGCTTCAGGTTCCGCCCGCCAGTCAGAGGAGGATTTACGACGCGAGATACACCAGATGGATGTAGATGATTCCGGCTCATCCTCCCGACCTAGTCACCCTCTATTTAGCCACCGATTTTCAAAACACTTCTCGAACCCCTTTTCCAGTTTGACCAAAACGCTATCATCGATACAGTTACCTTTTCGAAATGGCTTTCCCCGCTTTCAGATACGCTGGCGATTTTGGCAACTACAGATCAATGAAGACGGATTTGCTTGCATGCTATTTCTCCGGCTCTTTGGCCTTTTCATTCTCGTCTTTCTCATCTACCTCGTATTCGTTTCCGATATCTTCGCCGTCGGTAGCCGTTTTAGCATGGGACAGTCTTATACGGCAGCATCTGTTGAGAGTTTCGTTCAGAGTCACATCAATGAAACCAACATCGCCAACAATCTTCAGAAAGCGACTCAGTTTGCACATATAGCAGGAACGGAGGGCAGCTATGTGCTTGCGGAATGGATCGAGCAGGAGTTTATAAATGCGGGGTTGGAAGATGTTGAGATGGAGGAGTTTCAGGTATATCTTAATTATCCACGAATTGACGGCCGCCGTGTTGCAATTGTCGATCCGCCAGAATTGGCCTGGGAAGCTGCAATCGACGAGCCACAAATATACAACGACCCCAGGCGGCAACAGACACTTGTCTTTCATGGCCATTCCAAGTCGGGCAATGTTACTGGCCCCTTGGTTTACGCCAATTACGGCTCTCAGGATGACTTTAAACGACTTGCAGATAGCGGTATTTCTGTCGAAGGTGCTATTGTTTTAGTTCGATACTACGGTTCTCAGGGTGACCGTGCACTCAAAATCAAGGCGGCAGAGCTTGCAGGTGCAGCCGGATGTATCATATATTCTGACCCAGCAGAGGATGGGTTTATCAAAGGACCAGCTTACCCTGATGGCCGCTATATGCCAAGTCTCGGTGTGCAACGTGGAGGCGTGAGTTTGATGTCATGGGTTGTTGGAGACGTCCTGTCTCCGGGATTCGCATCGACACCAAAGGAAAAGAAAAGGTTATCACCAGAAGAGAGCCAGGGCTTGGTACAAATACCAAGTATTCCGCTCTCATGGCGCGACGCACAACGCTTGTTACAGGTTCTCAAGGGCCATGGGTCGAAAGTACCGGCAGATTGGGTGGGCGGAGTACCCGACATCTCTGAATGGTGGACCGGTGATTTGTCGTCACCAAAGGTCAATTTGATGAATTTGCAGGACGAGGTCGAACGGCAACCGATTTACAATGTCTTAGGCCGCATCACAGGGTTGGAGCAACCGGAAAAGAAGATTATCGTTGGCAATCACCGGGATTCTTGGTGCTTTGGTGGAGTCGACCCCGGTAGTGGCACGGCCACTTTCCTAGAGATTGTCCGCGTTTTCGGAGAGATGAGGAGTGTTGGATGGCGCCCTCTCCGTACCATTGAATTTGCGAGCTGGGATGGGGAAGAATATAACCTGATTGGCTCCACCGAGCATGTCGAGAATGAGATGGATAGACTGCGAAGTAATGGGTACGCATACCTTAATGTCGATGTCGGTGTTAGTGGCAATTCTTTTGAGGCTGCCGGTTCACCCGTTTTTCAACGACTCCTCAACACGGCTATAGGTCGGGTAGGGGATGAGGCAGCCAATAAAACTCTTAAAGAGATTTGGGATGAACAAGGAAAGCGATTAGAAGGACTAGGCGCTGGTAGTGATTATGTCGCTTTTCAGGATATGGCCGGTACTTCCAGTCTCGACTTTGGGTTCGGCGGTGCGCCTTTCCCTTACCACAGCTGTTACGAGAACTACGAGTGGATGGCTAAATTTGGGGATCCCGATTTCCGATATCATAGAATGTTGGGCGAACTTTGGGGGTTGTTGCTCTTGGAGCTTGCAGACAGTCCTATCCTTCCTTTTGATCTGGAAGCATACTCTGCTGATTTCAGGGGCTACATTGACAATCTTCAAGAGTACGCGGCATCCAAAGGCGTTCCGCTAAAACCGACATCAGATACCCCACAGACAAGATCTGAGACTGTCGACCTCAAACCTCTATATGATGCGGCAGAAGTATTCAAGACAAACGCTGCCAATTTCCAAGCATGGGAGCAAGTCTGGTATAGCGCCGTATATGGATCGGGTGGATTCGAGAGCAACGTTATGGGAGTTCGACGTATCGAACACAACAACCGTCTAGCTAAATTTGAGACTAATTTACTAGACTTGTCCCAAGGCGGCGGTGTAAGTTTTCTCCCATTGTGTTTTTTTGAAATCGTACTAATCTCAACAAGGTCCCCAATCGAACCCAATTCAAACACGTCCTATTCGCACCTCAGACCTGGTCCGGATACGACGAGGCCTTCTTCCCAGCCATTCGTGACGCCATTGACGCCGGAGACTGGAACGCAACCCAATTATGGATCAATCGTGTTGCCGACATTGTTACGCAAGCGAGTGTAAACTTGAACATATAATCCATCCATTTATCATACTCTGTCTATCGCTTTAATTCATTGTACATGATTTCAATCTTGATTTTGATTCCCGGGACTACAGCCATCATCCCCGTTTTGCTCTCTCTGTGTTCTTATAGTTTAACTACATCCTCATTGCATCGATCTACATGAGGTCCTTTTTTATCTTTTTTTTTCATCTGTTCTGAGTCTTCGTATATAGATATCGTCTCCGGCAAGAGCCCTTTCCCTTACCTGCGTGATGTTTTTTCCCGATTTCATTTGATATGGTTCCGTTTTAACTCTTTGCACTGGGCATCCATTTGTAGTTGTAAGTGTCGCATCCATTCAAATGTTCTTTGCAAAGGGTGTCCTCTGTGATATATCAATATACTCAAAATTAGATAATTATGAGGAAGGCGAGCATTTCACAGGCATGCCCGGGTGTGTTCCCTTCCAAGGTTATTATATCCATCCATATCAATTGATATCAATTGATCCATATACATACCTAGCTTCAATATAGGTAATAGATTTTGTGTCACGACGGGCACCCGGCGCGGCCGCTTTAACGGCCCAACACTCTAGGATCCCAGAGCGCTCACGGCACGATCCTGGATCGGTGCTGAGCACGCCCTGAGCCATCCAACACACTCCCTGAGCATGCGTAACGTGGTCCCAGAGCAATGCTGTGCGCTCACTGGTCTCGCCCAGCGCGGTCCAGGGCCCCTAGATCCAGACCAATTCCCCTCCCCCCTTCCTCAGGGGCCACGAGGCCCCTCAGCATGGGACGTAACGCCTACCGTCCCCATAGCTCTACGCTCCCTGGCAATTTAGGATTATCTTTCACCGGTCAAAGCTAGTGAGCGCGGGGAGTCGCTCTCCCAGTTTTCTGCAGCCAGTTGTTCTTCTTTCCCAACCCCCAAGCTATGTGGCCCCTCAGCATGGTGCAGGTAACGCCTGCTGTCTCCCTACCAATGGCCCTACGCTCCCTGGCAACTTGGGGTTAATTTTTACCAGTCAAAACCTTACGAGCACTGAGGGTCTCTTTCCCACTTTTCTGTAACTATAGCCAATGAGTGGTTGAAGCTTGGAGATTAACCTGCAAAAAATAATTCTAGCATCTATCAATGATATTTATCTCTTCTAACCCCTAATATTCTCATCTTATGGGACTGTCACAAACCGATGTTTCGTAAACGGGTAAACTCGTCACTTAACGGCGGTTAAATGGTATTCTGATATAATAAAAGGGTAGGATGCCTATTGTGACGTTGCTCATTGCTCATTCCTAGCTCTAGGGTAGCTTGACTACGAGTACTAAGCATACAGAATAAAAAGGGAAAATGAATCTGTGTACCAGCTTGCCACAGGCCTTTATTGGCGTATGCAGCCTCATTAATGGCTAAATAGAAAATCAGAATATCAAAGGGATATCCTATTGCTTCAGGCTTAAGGTTTAATTGTTAATGAGGTCCTAGAACAACACTATAAAGGCCTAAGCTTACTAGATAATAATTCCTATAATTATTATATTACCCCTTCCTCTAAAAGGCACTTGCCCTTAAATATCTACTCCCTTATTTTTGTAAAGCTATTTCTGATAGTATAATAAGTAAGCTATTGTCAGTTTAATTCAGTCCAAGATAGGCTCAATTGGATTGGGATAAGGGCAGTCCGACAGCCCTATGAAACAACCTATATACCAACAGATCTTTTGCCACACTTGCATTTCTTAATAACTGAAAGGAGATCTGTCAATCATATGTTGTATCGATCATCGCATAGTTCACTATGTCCGTGGCAAATTGTAACTTTTTAAAAATTTACTTTTTTGGCAGATTGTACGATTAGGAGCTGGAGCACGGGCCAACGACCCAACACTGGGCCATACCGTAACTACTGGACTGCGGTACTTGTTACAATTCGCCCATCTCATCCTGGTTTAGAGCCCATCTATCGTCAACCATGTTATTCATAAGAGCAGCGGTGTGGTTTCCGACTTTCCAGTACTGTAGTGTCGAGTCATGCCACTTGTTCGATCTGGGCGGGGCATATTCGAGCGCTTCTGCAAAAATATGGACGCTTGACAAGGTCGGACCAATGACATCATAATCAGTCTCGTTATCATCACTACGCCTGAAGAGTTCAAGTGTAACAAGACAGTCGTTATTTACAGTAAGGACTATAAGCATGTTGTTGAAGGATTGGTGAAATGGCAGTGGTGGAAAATGGGACGAGAAGGAAGCAGCAAGAAAGGAGGATGTGGTTGTGGTTACCGTATAAAGTATCCTGGCATCACGATATATATGCGGTTGGATTATGCTATATGTCTTACGACTTAATCGACGGATCCAGAACATGAACAGAGCCATGGTTCCCGGTATGCCTTGACTATCTAACGGACAAGTCTACTAACAAGAAGACGGATTTTCCACCGGACTGAAGAAGCGAGGAAGAGGTTATATAGCGAGATTTACCTCGTACAAAACGTCTAGGTTATAGGTATCAACTTATTGAAACCGCCCCACCCCCCCCCCCCCCCCCCCCCCCCCAAAACATCATTCCGGAAAATACGAATGTTAAACAATTGTTTTCCCCATTCTTTCTCACTAAACAAAAGAAAATCGACACATTAACTAGCTATTCCTGATGGCTGATCTACCATCAACAGCGGGCGGTGATACGGACAGAAACACACAGACTGAGGCATCTGCGGTCCAGACTAGTAAGAAAGATGATAAGTAAGTGCTTATAAATGAAATTTTGAATAAATACGTATTCCTATGTTCTATGCTTCAGACTGAACCTGCTTACCAACATCACGATGTATTAGTATGAACGAAAAACCAGCCCCAACTTCATCTGGCGCCCAAGCTCCGATTCAGTCGGTCTCATCACCACCATACCTTCAACCTCAAACTCCTGCAACGGGAGAGAGTTCGCAAGCGACACCTTTGGCTGCGCTATCGACTTACCCTGCTGTAATCGATTGCCCATATTGCCGTGCACGGACGATGACTCGGATAAATTTGATTGCTGGGCCACGAGCTACGTAAGTCACCCCTACACTTTTCCGACTTACTAGTAGAATAACACTTTCTTGTAGATTTTGGTCGTGCTTATGCTGTCTTTGCATCGGCCCATTTGCTGCCCTTTTACCCTGCATCTGCCCGAACTGCAAAGACTACGAACATGATTGTGGGAATTGCAACAGGCCCCTCGCTGTGGTCGAGCGAACGGGTGCGGTTCGCGTTACGGCCTATTAGGTCAGATGTTGGTAGCTATGCAAGTATTCATGAATATCAGATGTTATCAACAAAAGTCCAGATTATTGCTATTTAAAATAGACGTTACGGACTTTATGCTAGCTGTACAATTTAACACTGGCGTCTAACTATAACATCCGATGCCAATAATGCCGAAGTCAGCCTAACGCTTTTGAGGCCTTTCCAAATAGTAAAGAAGGTCATTTTCACAGTTTCTGATATCGAATTGAGTGAGCTTCTTCCAAAATCTGGGACATAATATCGAAAAAATCGACCTGGCATTTTGTGCCATTCATTAGCAAGTGCTTTGACCGGCACGCTCCGAAACTTGGCGTTCATCAGGATAGCCATCAGCTCCCCGGTTTCCTGATCAAGTGCAAATACATCATTGACAACGGATTTCCCAGCGCTTTCCTCAAATGTTGTATAAACATTCCACGACCGCATCATTTCTCTTTTCTCCACAACGGCCTCAGTCATCAACAGCTCCCCAATCTCTGTACATACATAAACATTTTCTCTATCCTCACGCTCAACAAGGCAGTTAACGTGGATACCCGCTACTTGTAGGAAGTTATCGAGAGTGATTGGGTCACAGCTGCCCCGAGATGCCAGCGCTTGAGGCTGGTTGTCTGGTACAAATACATGACCAACGGCTTCGTTATCCCTTGCCACTGTCTTTTGAACCCCTCTATAGTACGGGCTGTAAACGACGATCTGACCGAATACTTTGTAAATCACTTATCCTGTCAGGCTGTTTGAACCAGGTACGTTCAAGATATCCTCGTACCGTGACCGTGCAACGAGCCGTTGAAGAGACTTGAGACGAGATTGTTCGGATACCTTATTGAATGGGAACAAATCCACGGTCCCCGTAGCATGGGTGACTGGGCCCTCCCCAGTCACATTGCTGCTACTGCTACTGCTGAAAAGAGTGGATATCCATTCTTGGTCACCTTGGTTGGTATTTCGTGATATGCGCAGTCTCAACCGAAATGTGGGTTCGGTCGAGTATATGCCTCAAATGTTGACGCGCCGAAGAATCCGACGGTTGAGATGAGGTCTTTGTGTTCGACGACACAGGGATCGATCAATAGGATATGTCTGTAGCGGAGGCAAAGGTGCAGACGGATTATAATGTATAGATGTGTCGAGATGGTAGGAATAAGACAGCCACCAAAGTACTTCGATATCAGTTTGAATGACAAGGTAAAATTAATTTGATCCACTCCATGGATACTTGACTTTCGTACAAATGTTTCACGCAAGAGATGAAATTAGGTTAATCCCCGCAAGCCACAGAAAAAAATCATCCAAACGCCTAAATATGATATGCTTGCGGATTGCGAACGTGCTTTCCGTTACTCGGACAGGTGCATATGCTCAAAATACAAGACAGATGTAAGAGAAGAAAATGAGAAAAAACAGTGTATTGATCACTTCTTGAGGTTCTCCACGCTCAGTGTAGGTGTTTCAACGAGTTCATCGCTCGGGACACCTTCCTTGAGTCGCCGGTCAAAGAAGTTATCGAATTCGGATATTATGACAGCCCATTCTGCCAGTGCCCTGCCTGCGTATTTACTAGACACTATACGCTCGTCGCGTAGGATCTTGCTATCTTCAATATGTGCAAAAATGGCTGAATCTGTTTCCTCGTCGACGGATGTCTTGGTCGTCGCGTATGAGTTCCGAGTGCTGGTTGTTGATGCGTCAGCGTCCCGGCGAGGGTCGATAGATTCTTCTGTTGTTGTCGTCGAGTTCCTCGACACCTTGGCTGATCGCTGATGTTGAACATGATACAGGGTCTTTCGTGGAAGACCTGGCTCAAAAAGTGGTCTCGGAGGGGGAGGTTTCTGCTGCGGGTTCTTGTATGGGTTGGAATACCACTCCAAAGAAAACTTGAAATTGTACGGTTGATGCGGGGTTTGGGGTTCGTAGATACTATCGTCTTCTTCAGCAACCTGATTGCCGTTCTCTTTGGACTGCTTCTTGATTAGACTGTCGATCGGATTGATTTCATTTTCATCGGACACGCTCCCAGGAGGCGTGACCTCTCCAGGCTTTGGATTCGCAGTTGATCCAAATACACTCTTCAGTATATTCCACCTTCGTTTGGGTGCTGGCGAAGAATCCGAATCCGAAGGCATACCGTTGATATCAAACTTGAGAGTTCCGTGGGATTGATATGCGCTTTGGTTGAATGATGGCGTGCTCAATCTATCGAAAGAGATGAAAGGACTGCTTGGAGACGGCTGATGGTTGTCAGAGCGAATAATCAATAGGCGTCGACCAGGAGCTGGACTACCAGCCGCTGAATCCATTAGCGGAAGCATTTCCTTTTTGGCTCTCAAATTGTAAGTCAAATAGAAAGCCCAGACTTGTTCTAATTTGTCCATAAGCATTTCATAGACATCCCTGCCATACAATCGTTAGCAACGATTTTAACACATAGAACAGCGAAATCGTTCAGGGTATACGTACGATTCAACAGGAGTAGGGTTGGCGCTGAAACGAGCCACCCTCCAACAAATGAGCCGCTGGAAATATGCTCGAACCATCGGATTCCAATGGCTGAAGTATGTGTAAAAGTAGTCATCATGAAGCAAAAATTGGGAACAGAGGTTGTAATATCGTTCTTTATTCGAGGTCCATGATTTCCACATGGAAAACAAGAAAGAGAACAAACGGACCTCGGTCATTGAATTCTGGCTGAGTGTCATTTGCTTGCATACGTCGAGCCAAAAGGACCAATGGAAGATGTCTTCCTTAATTTTACGAGCATATCGGTCGATCAAGGGGGCAGTCTCTTCGACAAAATCGCACAGAACAAGACAGGCGTTGTGATTGAATAGTGATGTCTTGCGGGCCGCAGTCTTCAATACGCGCATAAAGGAATCAATGTACATTCTTCGAGCTGGGGCCAGATCTGGCGACGGTTCCGAAAGGAAGTCGCGCAAGAGTATAATCAATCGATTCTCTGCCATCGAACGGTGGCAATTCGCCATACCTAGATGCATTGTAGACATAGCAGTATTGGGCCCTTCAATGAAATCGTCAAAGGTAACGGAGCTTGGCGCAAATGGATTCTCTGGTGCTTGTGGAGAAGATTGTCGATATAGTGTGTCCTCTAGCACCATTAAAAGATGGCCTTGCACAGACAACATCCCAGGAGCGAATAGTTGATGCGAGACATCTGTTTCTGGGGGCAGAAAGTCGCAATTAAGCGTATGGAAGTACTTGAGGAAAACGTATAAGAGATCACTATCCCGTCCGCACCAGCGTGAGACCCAAGGTCCATGCCATGGAATCTGTGTTGCGCTCAATGGTAAAACCGGCGGTTGCCGTAAGTACCTAGAAAGGGCAATATGAGAGCAAAAAGCTAACGGTCGCACGGGGAGTGGGAACCTGGCCGCAAGATCCTGAGCAATGGCCCTGCCTCCCAGTCCTTTGTATCCCAATGGATCTGCCAGCAATCGACGAAACGCATCCGATGGAGTATTCCATAGTCGCACCAACATATCGGCAACGCCGGGGCAGAAGTAGAATGCATAAGCACACGCTTTTCCGCAGAAAGACACCAAACTAGCCGGCGCATGTCGTAGGGACATTCTTTCGACGACGAAGGACATCTGTGAAAGCAGATTTTGATTGAAAATATTCCGCACATTGTGGAATATCGATTCTGCCAGGAAATCCGAGGAGCTTGACTCTAGAGAGGAATTCGAGCTATGCGCAGAGAAACTCTGGGGTTGGTATGGAATTCTCCATTCTTTTCGCATCATGATTCCTGAAAGTGCTTCCAAAAATACTGGTCGATCTGTGCCAGAAACTGACTGGTTGTGTTTACCATGCAATAGTCCCAATAATGAAGTCCACCACTTGTTCAAGATGTTGACTCGCCGATCAAGGTCCTCTGGCCTGAGCTCATTGAACGACGGATGCGATGCATATCGTTGGAGAAAAGGAAGCAATGACGACCGTACTACATTCACTTTGAGATTGGTTGATTTGGCGTGGAATTTCTGAAGGTCCGCCTCAAGACCTCTGAAAACATTCCAAAGCTCGTCCTTCTTTCGACCAGGCTCCAAAGCAGGTATTGAGGATGGAATTGGAGGGTTAGGGAGAGGAGGTAGGTCAGGTCCGCGCGATACTAGTTGGTCAACTGATTTCCTGCTTCGAAGCGACGGTGAAGGCGGATCGGCTGATTTGCTTCTGGGCACAAAAGCACTCAATGGTCGGCGGGATCTTTTACTCGAAGGCCGTTTAGTCTGTGCGTCGTCGTTGGATCGTCGGGGTTCCTTAGTTTCGCTATTTAAAGACAGCCCATTCGTGGACGCAGATTGACTGCTGGGGGTCGGAGACTGCTCTCGCGAGGATGATGCTCCTCTTTTTGCATCACGGGCGGGCGATGGTGAGCGAGAGCTTGACATCCATGAAACGCGCGCAAGTGTAGCAATCTTCCCGGAGACAGATCGAGACTTGGACGGTCTCACGACAATCTGCGGTGTCGAATCTTGTCGTGGCTTGTCCTTATTCTCCCCAATCAAACTACCCGACCTTTCTCTCGGCGTTGTGATATCTACCTCGGGCACAGTATTGGCAGTTGTAGGAGCTTCGCTGGTCGGGGTGCGGCGGGTCAAGCTCTTGGGCTTACTCGAGGGACGGAGTGTAACTCGACGCAGAATATCCTTGCCAGCAGCGAAGTTCTCTTTGACAGTTGATGGTTCGTTTTTCGAGGACAGACTCGTATCGGAGAAGTTCCTTTTGACACCGGGTGAGACGGGAGTATCCTGAGCATCTTCTTCGTTTGTAGACTCGAAGCTTGCTGCTCTGTGGAGAAGAGTCGGGGACTTGACGTCCTGCTGAACTGGCGCATCGTGCTGCTCTTGCTGAAATGGAGGAAAGGGCTGAACCTGAATTCTGTCCACCTTCAATGCCATTGCTGAGATCAGAATTTATGTTTGTTGTAGTGACGAGTCAAAACAGTCCGGAGAGACCAGCTCTCCAGGAACCAAAGATCAAGCCACACAAGCTCAGATCATACACATTGCTCGAGCGGAAAATACGTATTCTTTCTTTCCGTTATGAAATTGAGCAAAGCTGTGCAGTGATGTGTTTCAGACTGAGAGCTAGGCCGCTAGCAAATTGCAATGAAGTGTATATTGAACGCAATAAATCGGATGGAAATGTCGATGTAGGAATAAGCTGTCAACAAGGCGATCCACCAAACAACCAAGGCAGGAAAATGGCGTGGATGTTAAATTGCGAGGGGTAATGAGGTTGAAACGAGGGCTATCGAGACAGGTGATTAGATTAATCAATCAATCGTCAGCGGCAGGATCTTTCATTAGTCAAGTTTCAAGACGCGGCAGGATCGGAACTGAGGTGGTAGCATGTATAAATAGATTAATTGCAACGATAAAAGAGAGCAACAAAGCGAGGGTATTGACGGTAGTTGAAGCGAACGAGTAAAGAAGAATTTCGAGTAGAGTAAAACAAAAGAAGAGAGAAAATGGAGGAGCGAAAGGAGAAGGTGGTCAGGGCAGGAAGGGAAAGAGGTTGGAATGAAGGCGGGTACATACAAAAAACCAGGCAGGGATCCCACCAGGTGGATAGCTTACTATGTATTTTCTTATTCCAAGTCACGCAACAATATTATAATCGAGGTTAACTATCGATGTCGATTATTTTTTAACTTCAAAATCAGAAAGAAAGAGAAAATACTATCCTACGCCAACTCGTCGAACATTCAACTGCCAACTGCTGACCACGTAGCAACTGGGATGCTACCCCGATCAACGACTACAACAACCCTCCGACTAGTGACTCTTAACGTATCGGCTGACTGACAGTGGTTTGGTTCTAGAGGGTACGGGATTCGGATGAGATCCTCGTCATCCTGACTATATTACATTCGATATGTTCTGCATACATACACCGGGCTTAGCTGGTATGCCTTGAGCACAGCCCTGTCATCGCTTAACATGTACAGAATTGTACATAATGATCCTCAGCTCAACTGCCACGTCTGACGCCACGCTGCATCTTATTCAGCACTAAGAAAAATAACCTTGGGCTTTTGGTTCGCAAACTGCTGGAGAACTGAACTTTACGAACAGCCGCGCAAACAGTTCGATTCATGAGGCATCGAAATACTTGTGCAATATGCAACACGCCAATCTCAGTCGGTCAGGCCGGATATCATCTCACCCAATATATTCGTCACGATGGCCCACTCGGCGCCCTGCTAAACTAGAGCTCTTAGCTAGCTTCTTAATTTAGTGCCGTGCGTAAGGGCTTGAGTCTAAAGACGCCATCCGAAGACCATATCAAGTTACCCAACCACGAATTATGTTATTATGCGCTTATCAATTTATGCTGCGAAACTAGACTCAGATGCCGAGTGCTCCGCGGTCTATCTATAAACAATAGCGACCATTTACGGTATCGAAGTACGGAGTCATTTACTCCAACCCAGCCCCAATCCCAAATAAACACTGTGGCTTTCAACCTCGCTACCATGTACTCGATTGGTCTAAAGCCAAGCTAAAAACGGCTGACTCATTGGAGTTGTACTCCGTGCAGACAATTGAGTTTGCAGATGAGCCGCGTTTACATAGTACAGAGTCACCGACGAAAGTTCAATAATGAATCATTGAAAATCAGACTGATCTGTTGGCTCGTGCCACGCGTGGCATGGACAGTGGAGACGGAATGCCAGATGGAGTTCAGGGGACGCGCAGAGCTTACGACAATAAATGACAACACGGATTCATCATCATGGGTACGTATTTCGTGCTTGTTGGATTGGTCTGGTCATTACTACATAGTACGTAGTATGTACAAAAGGAGACCGGTCGCATAGGCCCATTAAAAAGTCAATTGGCGGTCGACACACACACACACTACGTTATCCGCAGCATATCATGCATCACCGTCGACCTACATACCAGGACCAGCACCAAGGTATAGGGGTCGACAGGCCAGACATATCACCTGTCATAGAGTATCCGTATGCATATTATTCCCTGTGCCGAATACTCGACCTGTGCCATGCATAGTATGTATCGAATCAACACACGATGAGATATTTAGGTGTGTATTCGACAGATCATACGGATACAACGCGTCTATAGAAGCAAGGAGTTCTTCCTATTTGCTTCGTGTGCCTGGAATATCGATATATAATATCGCCATAGACGCCTGGAACGTCCATGAATTTCATTTGCATTGCGTCTTGCACACCGGTACTGATGTTTTGATGCGTTGTCAGTGACCGGCTGTGCGGATATGTTGCTCTCCTGTTTGGTCAATCGCTCTCACGTCTCATATAGAACCATCAATTGGACCTATATAATTAGGTACTCTGCATGACTTGACCTTAAAAGGTCCAGGAGACACACTTCGGTACCTGGTTTGTATCCGGCCTCTTCTACAGGAGCATCAAATCCAAGCACCTAACATATTAAACCAACTTATCAAGATGACACAGAAAAAGAAAGATGGAAGTTCGAAGCGGTTATATTGCTTAATTTACATTGCTTCAAGGTCTGTCAAGTACCACAAAAGAAAACAGTAAAGGATCCCAGCCATGGCTTTGTAAGCCCATTCCATTCGAATGGTTCATGCAGAGTGCAGGCAAGTAGTTTTAGGTATCACCAACATACCCCCAGCTCACGGCAGTTTCCGCATAGTAAACTCCGCCAGACTCGTGAATTCTCCCTCCTCTCGAATTCACACCCATTTCGTACACACGCCACCCGCCATTCCCAATATCGTCAATTGAAGACAATTTAGTGAGCAGCAGGATGGGCCTCCTCCTCATCCTCCTCGAACCAACTCTCCTCCTTGGGCGCCTCCTCACCCGCAACAGCCTGACCCTCAACTTCAACGGTCTGGGTCTCGTAAGCCTGCAAATCGCCGGCAAGGCTAGACTCTTCGGGGGATGGAGGGGGTTTGGGAGCGGTGAATTTCTGGACGTGGGCTTCAGCCTCGCCGGCTTTGGCGGGCTTGGGCTTGTAGGCGCGGAGTTCGCGCAGGTAGAGGTCCTGGACGGGGTCGGCTGTTGTTTTTGAGGTTAGATCATTTGTCTTGTTTGAATGAGGGTATCGCATGCCATAATCCAGGCGGTTTTTGAAGCGAATGTCCGCGTCTGGCAGCACGGTTGTAGAGCAACTGAGGGACGGACATACCTCGGCGAGTGGCAGTGGTCATGAAAGTGCGGTACGAAACACCAACGGACTGACGGTTGACCCGGGTGAGGAGCGAGCGCTATACGCAATTCCGACACATTAGCTATCTCAATCAATTTCCACTAGCAATAAAACCCAACTTACAGAAGCTCGGACAGAGTGAGACAACATCGCGACGGTTGTAGAAGGATGACTTGGCTTGTAGAGAGGAAAGGGAAGTGGTGGTCGTCGATGAGAAGAGGTTCGTTCCGGGCTCGGATTGTTTGAAGGAACTTTTGACTTGTCCACTCGCGGATGGCCAGGTCTTGGCACGGGCGGCTTAGTCACCCCGTGATCATCCGAGTATCTTCACCTAGGTAGTTTGATGCTTTCGATAGATGGTGAAGTATTTATTTACATCTTACTTTTTCACTTTATTTCTAATTTCTCTTTATTCAATGACTTTGGATGGTATTTGTTTTTATTCACTGTATCAAATTAGTATGCGATCTAAATCTATACAATCTTTTGGCGGCCAAAGCCTACCACGATTCAACTATCAGACAATTCGATATGCAACCTTCATTTTATACTCCCCTTCATACATTTGAAGGGGATTGGGAAATGCAATGCTAAGAGAAGAAACACGAACCAAAGCTCGCGCGCGGAAATGATATATCAGCATGTGAATAACGAAACCAAGGACGATGTACTCTAGCTCTGTGGCAGATTGGCTCTGTCTCCGTTCGCCTTAGCGACTATTTCATCGGTAATCAGGCGATCCTTCTCAGCATAAAGCTGCTTGTACGCGCCACGAATAGTTCCATCGCTCACACCGACAACAGCTGAAATCTCCTTGGCGGACTTGGGTGCACCGGCAAGATGAGAGACTAAGTAAAGACAAGCAGCCACGATCGAAAGTGGTGATCGCCCTGCAAGATCTCCAGCATTCGTGACATCGTCGGATAGGTCAGCTGCCGTACGCCATGTGCGGTAATCCAAGCCCAAGAAGGAGCCGAAACGTTCACAAAGTTCACTCGGTTTGGTTGAGGAGGTTTGTTTGAAGCCCTGATCAGTTCCGACTTGAACCGAACGTTCGATGTTCTGCGCCGTGAAGAACTTTTCGAGCGACTTGTAAATCCTTCCGATCTCCTTCCGAGACACCTTGGTCACTGCAAAGATTTCGGAAAAGGTTCTGGGAGCGTGGCATTGCCTGCAAGCGATGAATATACAACCGGCGATAATCACATCCTGTGATTTTCCCTTGAAAGCCTTGTGATCATCCACGATCTTGAAAAGGTACTTGGCAGTATCTGCAACAATCTTTTGGATGTTGAATCCATCGCACAGAGCGCCAATCTCCTTGTAAGCAGCCATGAGCGCCTTGTTGTTCTTTTCACTCGAGAGCTTGTTCTGAGCACGATATAACTGTCGAGCTGCGCCAGTCGCTCCACCCGCAATACTCGTCTCAAGCTGGTTGCCGTTCAACAGGATATTGGAAGTTTCACCGACACGCGACGGGTCGTCGTTGTTCTGGTCATCGTTGGAGAACGTTCGCCACTCGGAGTGTATATCGATTTCGCGATCAGCCAGAACCAACCCACAGGAGCCGCAGACAGTTTCGTGAGATCCGGGGAATTCGAGGTTGGGAGGAAATTCTTTGCATTCAGGACAGATGACGTGCGCCGACAGATTCTTTTCCCATTTTGCTGCTCCTACCCCAGGAGGTGCCGTAGTCGTCGCCATACTCATAGACTTGTCCGTATACTTCGTCCGAGTCGTAGAGAATATCGCTAGACTTCTATAGAAACGGCGTCCGGCAAGAACTGAGCGGAGGGTAAGTGGCAATCCAGCAAGCAACGAAGGACAGGCGGCGCCACGACCGTAACAGCGTAGCAAAAACGAACGCGAAATGGCAGTGGCGCACTTTTCGAACTCAGCGAGGCCTGGTTATTGTCTTGCTCGTCTCAGACATGTCTTGCTGAGCAGATATGTGAGAGCACTGAGAGGTATGGAGTTGAGATGGAGGTGAGGTTGACCCAAGGCTTCGATTACAGCCTTGTAATGCCTAGCCAGCGACTGCCAGTCTAACCGCTTACGGAAAGGCTGCAATTAGTAATCACCAGGCGCCAAGGCAGCAGCACCGAGAAGGTTCTAGTTTCTTGGCTCGACACCTCAGGCAGAAAATCTCAGGAACCAACCCTAACACAATAACCCTAAGCAATCTGTAAAGGCTAGTTACTCTTGATGGATGGTTCAGTTACAGATTATTGACTCATCGTTGCCTATGACCATTGTGTAGCCATACCAAACTTATCACTTGAGCACGGAGTAGTCTTGTTCATTTTCTTAAGTCCGCCCAATCAGTGCTTTGCAATTTAACTCCGCTCATATCAATCGATCAATTGATATATGCCAAGGAACTGATGATATCTCCGTTACATCCATTCAATAAATCACCAAAATCTTTACATAGGTAAATACTCACAGCCAAATTTATCTCCGATTAACTTGTGAGCACTCGTTGCGAGGAAGTCCCAAACGCAGCAAGGTACCCTTGGTCTTCGAAGATAACTACCTAAATCGGAAATCCATTGTGAATATGGGTCTGTGAGGCGCTCGCTATCTGGTTGAATTGGACCTTCTTCATTGGATCACTGAGTTCCCCTGAAAATACGTAAACATGTCTAGATAGCTAAACTCCGCTGAGGCCGCTCAGCTCAGGTCTTCAGACGTCCCGGATGTAGAAATTTTGGACGGATATAAGCTTCACGTCTTCGACCAGTCCATTTTCTTGAATCTGTCTGTAGGTTGCGAATATAGGTAGTATCTACCTTGAGCTCCACAACTCCGTTGCATACCTAGGTATATAAAGCCATTGGCCCATCATGGTCTTGCACGTTGAGAACATTCAAGTTCTTAGTGACAACACCCATCATCGATTTTGAAGCAGATATTGTCCTCATTATGGAAACCTTCGGAATTGAAGTAGCCAACGGCCAGAAGGTCACTGGCCGGTATTGCCTCCCTCAAGCGAATCGGACAACATCCGAAAAAACTGCCAGACCTATCATCGTATGCATGCACGGCGCCAGTTATGACTCGGAGTATTACGACGCGAACGCCGATTACTCCTGGTCCATACTTGCAAATGCCTTCGACATTCCCATCGTATCAATCGACAGGCCAGGCTATAGTGGAAGCACGGAAGTACCTGACCAAAACGGGCTGGGGGACGCTGATACACCAACTCCAACACAGCGACAAGCCGAGTATTTTAACAGCAAAATTATACCACGTCTCTGGGACGAGTTTGGGGTAAAGTCCGGGGCTTCGAGTGTGGTAATCTTGGGGCATTCTGTTGGCGGTATAGTAGCCATCCAGACGGCAGCTGCGTATGCCACGCAGAAAACATCGACATATCCCTTATCAGGCTTGATAGTCTCCGGCGTCGGCTGTGTTCCGCACCAAGGTTCAGAATCTCAATCCAATGACCAGACGTCAAATGGTGATAAAGAGAAAAAGGACCATGAGTCGGCTCAATCAACAGAGAAGCCGAAATCCATCACCTTCGAGAGAACCAAGAAGGACTTCCTTATGCTCGACTATACCTCCAACAAAAGCCCAGCAGATCTCCTCATCAAACCTGATGTTCTACAGCTGACTGAGCGGCTTAACCATCCTGCTCCTTTGGCTGAGGTCATTGATATTGGCCAATTATGGCGGTCGTACTGGCGTAGAGAAACCGGGAAAGTCAACGTCCCAGTTTTCTATGCCATGAACGAGGTTGACCCTTGGTTCGACTCCTCCGGTGCTTCTGTTCCCATGTTTGCTGGTAGCTTTACCAGCAGTCCAAAAGTCGTACATAGTCGTATCGCAAGGGCTCCTCATTGCATGGAGTTGAGTCTACAGGCTAGGGGGTGGATGTTGCAATGTGGTGGGTTCGCTCTGGAGTGTGCTGTAGCTTTTGATTTAGGCAATAGAAAGATGTAGATGGATGTGCTGTTTTTTTATATATATAGTTGGCCAGGTGAGGCAAGGTAAGCTCGTTGTCGGTCTCAGTAACGATCTCAGTATCAATTTGATCTATTCGTTCTTCTGGCTAGCCCTCCAGACTTCCATCACGTACACAAAAGTAAGAGGAATTGATAAACTGGGATTGTAAGAGTGAAAATAACGATCCGCTGTTGTCGATCGGATTTAATTTTAGGGTTGCAGATGGGGCTAATACTAACTCGGCTAGCTGCCTCGGATTTTCTGCCTCAGGCACTATAGTATCGGACCATCAGTTGAGGTACCGTCACTTACTCAACTGCATTGACACAATTACAGTATCATCGCCATCAACAAGGCAGTTGGCCTATACGTGTTAAGGGCCAATGTTGCCCATCCGCAAACATGCCAGACGACTCCAAAACTAAACCCTTCCCCGATCTTTCGTCGAAACTCTCAGCGCCACCAAAACGATCCCTCTTCGAGCGCCAAAAGGCCGAAGCAGAAGCAAAACGCGCCCGTGAGAAAGCCGAAACTGCCGCCGTCTACGAAGATTTTGTCAAGTCCTTTGACGATGATGGAGGAGATATTGGGAACAGGAGGACATCATCGAATTTCAGGACTAGCGGACCTGGAAGTCTAGGTGGTGGTCCTCCGCCCAAACGTCACTTCACGAGCGCATCATCTACCCGCAACAGCGGCCCTGGGAGCTTAGGTCCGGCGCCGTCTTTGGGACGAAAACGAACGTATGACGGGTTTTATCGCGAACGAGATCGGAATAACAGGGAGCCGGGGAGTCATGGTATATTTGGCTACGATGATAATGATGCGCCGGCCGGTTTTCGCGCTTCTGATGACGAGAGGGAGAGGGTTGTGGAGGACAAAGAGGCAGAAAGAGCTGTTGCAAAACCTACAGTATATCTCTCTTCGCTTCCACCAGGGTCATCGCCCGCTGTCATTAAGGCTTTGATCCCTGGAAATCTTACAGTAGACGCTGTGAAGATTATACCTCCGCCGGCCCAGCCTTCTATGGAACGCAGATCTTTCTCCGCCATTGTGACATTGGCGCAGGAAACAGCAGCTTCTGACATCGATGCTGCTGTGGGTGCTTTACAAGGAAGATATTTAGGATGGGGCTTTAATTTATCCATTTCGCGCCACTTGTCATCCGCAGCAATCCATTCGGGTATGCCTGTAACTGTGGGTTCTTCCTCCAAGAGCTCATTACCCTTTGGTGCGAAACCTGTCAATCAAGCACCCGTCGGCAGACTGAATCGAGCACCTCCACCCGGCCCTCATCGCGGTGGCTTCGCACCTCCGGCCTCTTATGGATCGCAGTATGGAAAGCCTACGTCCACAGCTGAAATAGAAGTCAAACCACCTTCGGATTTGAAACAGTTGCGACTTATACACAAAACCCTTGAAAATTTATTGAAATATGGACCTGAATTTGAGGCGTTGCTGATGAGCCGGCCGGAGGTGCAGCGAGAGGAAAAGTGGGCTTGGATATGGGACGCTCGTAGCGTCGGCGGTGTTTGGTATAGATGGAAGCTTTGGGACGTACTAACGAACGCAAATTCCAGTCGCGGCCGGCACGAGAGGAATAGTGGTCCTGCTTCGTTAATATTCGAAGGAGGTGCCAGTTGGGTCAGCCCCGAATTACCGATTCGCTTCGAATATGCTACCACGCTCGACGAATTTGTCTCTGACGAAGAGTACAACTCATCAGATGAAGAAGGTTCTGATAATGAAGAGTCAAGGCGGCGGCATGCAGCAGACGATTCGGTCGGGGGACAAGATGGCATGGGCTACATGGATCCATTGCAGAAGGCGAAATTGACACATCTACTTGCTCGACTTCCAACAGCAAATACAAGATTACGGCGTGGCGATGTCGCTCGAGTGACAGCTTTCGCTATTGAACATGCCAGCGCGGGAGCAGAAGAAGTGGTTGAAATGCTTGTTACAAATGTACTTCGCCCGTTTGCCTACTCACGAGCCAATCCAGATCGTGAAGAAGTACGAACTGCCCTGAGGGAAAGTGAGGCGACGGCCGCCGCCGCCTCTGGAGATAAAACCGACGTTGGACCGGCTGGCTCTGGGAAAGGAATTGAGGATACATCAGCTGCAAAGCTTGTCGGTCTTTATGTGATATCGGATATTTTCTCCTCGTCATCAACCAGTGGTGTGCGTCATGCCTGGCGATATAGGCAACTTTTCGAACATGCATTCCGTACACACAAAGTCTTCGAGCATCTAGGCCGTTTAGAAAAAGCGTTGGGCTGGGGTCGGCTCAAAGCAGAAAAATGGAAACGCAGCGTCAATGCTATACTGCATATTTGGGAAGGTTGGAGTGTTTTCCCGCAGTCCGGCCAAGATCATTTTATTCAGATGTTCGAGAATCCGCCCCTGACGGAGAAAGAAATGGAGGAGAAAAAGAAAGCCGAAGCTGAGCAGGCTCGGTCTGCTGCTGCTAATAAGGGCAAGAGTCGATGGAAAACAGTGGATGAAGATGCACCGGCTAGTGGAAGATTCGATGCGACTCAGATTTCGGCCCCTGAGCAATCCACTGCTGCGCCAGATTACAGTGGTGGCCTGGACGGCGAGCCAATGAGTGATATCGACGGCGTCCCAATGGAAGATAGCGACCTTGAAAGCGACGAGCTGGATGGGCAGTCTCTAGACATGGATGTCGACATGCAAGACAATGAGGAGAAGAAAGAGCAGCCTGATCAGGCTTCAGAGTCAACCAGCAAACCCGAAGAGACCACGCCAGTCGGGCGAGTGCGAAAGCCACGGCCGAAAGCAGAGGACATGTTTGCTGATTCTGACGATGACAACAATTAGCCTTGTGTTGTATATGAATGGTTGAGTTGTAGATTATCAATCAAATCAATCGATACCCAGTCAGGTCCATCCCGGAGAAGTTTGTAGAAAGTACGTAGAAGTAAGAGTCCGTACCCGATGGATGATCGATCGCCCTATAGGCAGGGACCCCACCCGCGTTGAGAACCTCAGGCCCACAACACCCCTCCTTCCTTTTAAAAGAAGAACAACAAAAGTCGCTCTCCGCGATTGACCTGACTACCTCCAGCCTGCGCTCTTCCACTTCATTTCTTGTCTATTTGTGCATACTCGATCTGTCGATCAACTCTCACAATGGCTGGTGAGTATACAAAACAGCGTTTTCTTTGCTGTTGAAATACGCGATTGCGCGATGATTACACTGTCTTTTCAATGTTTTCTTTTGCTGCATCTGTTCTTCTGACCAACCGCTTGCTAATAAATTTACAGACTTCGCCGCCATCGCCCGTATGTTTTCTTCCTCCCTGCTACGAATTCACGACCATCGCAATGTTTGCGACTCTTTCGTTACCCCTCCTAACCTGACTACCGCGACACAGAACAGTTCGTCGATTTCTACTACAAGACCTTTGACGAGGGTCGTAGCAACCTCGCCGCGCTATACGTAAGCAGTTGGAATTTGATTTGACCCAAACATGCGCTTACAAACGGGTATTTTCATAGCGCGACCATTCTATGCTCACCTTTGAGAATGCTCCCCAACTTGGAACACAGGCCATCATCGAAAAACTGAATGTGAGTATATCTTCCAGGCAACAATGGCCTATTAGATTCTAACCATTCTTTTCTTTCGCTTTAGGGACTTCCCTTCCAGAAGGTCCGACATCAGGTCGCAACCCTCGATGCTCAGCCCAGCAACGAAAATGGCGGTATCCTCGTCCTCGTTACCGGCGCTCTCTTGGTATGCGCCCATGCTCTCGTTGACTGTCTGATCTGATTCTGACTATTGCGGCGATATAGGTCGACGAGGAACAAAAGCCCATGAACTACACCCAAACATTCCAGCTTCTGCCCGACGGACAAGGCAGCTACTTTGTCTACAACGACGTTTTCCGTCTCGTCTACGGCGCATAAGAAGTGTAACGCGATGGGGTGACAATGAATCTTACGGGGTTGGCTATGTCTTTGGAGGATAAGCAATGGAAGATATTTGATTGTGTCATAGAAACAAAACACATCATGCCAATATGACTCCTTTTCAAGCGATCTGAAACAGATTCGTTGTGTTTGACAATATCAGACTGTAGACATATGATATGTGGTTTCTCAACGATTCTTGGGAAGCTATGCAAAGAAGACGAATACCAATACTAGTGAGTGGACGAAGCAATATGAATCGGACAATGACGCGGCGCGTTTCTGAGGACCTCGTTCCGAGTGGCCTTATACCAGATTCTGCGATCGGCTGCTTCCAAGAAACAAGCAAATAGAATCTTTGAGCTGTTGCTTCATCAGACTTGAAAAAGGTGGGATCTCATAGTGATTATGGTATAAATTAAATACGAGCTGGAAAAGGACATCCTTTCTCATAATGCCTTTCCCAGATTGATGGGAGTAATCTCGTGATATGTACAAATCATATTCGTCTATGTAAAACGTAGAGGCCTAGAAGGACTGGCTGATCACTCAGTTCCCAGGGTCAATACATCAATTCATGATTCCAATAACATCGTAGTAGTGCCAGCTAAGAACCGACTCAGCTGCAGGAGCTCTCCTTCCAGGCGTATGTCTAAGCTTCATGCTTTGCCTATACTCCGTCGGAGAGGATAATACATAGTACGTAGACATAGTAGTGGATGATATGTGCTAACATAACTACTAATGCCACGTTGAACCAATCAGAGTGCGGCATCCGTAACATCCGTCCTCAGGCAAAACAATAAACTAATTTCAGCTAGCTCCGAGCACCTTCCCAACGTCTTTCAACTTCATATATTTTGGAATCTTCCATTCTTCGCACAATACCAGGTCTTATAAAGGTACGCAATATATCAGCCCGCTGAAACGGACTTGCGATCATTGTTCGATTACTGACATACGTCGTCTTCATTCAACTACAGAGTTTCGCTAGCTCCGATCAACCTATCTACCGTCCACGTTGTTATTTCCGTCGATCATCGATTACAGCTGCAGTTGCCATACGAGTATTGGGTCTTATATATCAGAAGCATCAGATCAGGGATCTCGTCAGCTTCAGGTTACTCTATATATAGACTCCCGGAGAGCTTGGTTGCTGAGACTCGCATCGTCCGTCGTTTATACGAACTACTCCGTACCTGCCGGACGACACTTGGAAGTCTGAGCACCTCAACGATTCAACGATTTCAATAACGGACACCGATCCCAGATTGCCTGCGGTATATACAGACTCATTTGTGGATAATTTGTCTCTTTAACGTCGTTACGATCCGACTGTTATATCGTCAAGATGACTCTCGCTGAGGAATTCCGCACACGTAATTTCAGTATGACTCCCTGTTTACTACCCGGATAATAGGATACTGTACTAACGTCATTTCTACTATAGGTATTTATGGACAATGGTTAGTTATCTCGCTTGCTTTCGAGTTCGGGTTTGAAGTTTGATGTCCGATTGGATTGCACCAAACTCCGGCGTACCTCTCTACATGATCTAACTCGCAATTACAGGTGCGGCGTTCTTTGCATCTTCCTATGCTTTGCGCTAGGTGTCGCCAACATCTTTGCGCCTATTGGTCGTATTCCGTTTAGTATAGTGTGTCTGTAAGTTGGCCACTCTATTTCTACATACTGGGTAAATGGTACGATGCTTACTCTGGCTATTAGAATCTGCTCATTCGTCATCCTCTTCATCGAAGTCCCCTTTCTCCTTCGCATATGTCCCACTTCCTCCAAATTCGACGACTTCATCCGCCGCTTCACCAGCAACTACATGCGCGCCCTCATCTATATCGGCATGAGCGCCGTGCAGTGGGTCAGTCTCGTCTCCGGCGCATCAAGTCTGATTGCCGCCGCCGTGTTTTTGTTGATTGCCGGTCTTTGCTACTTGCTTGCTGGTGTCAGGAACCAGGAGTTTATTGGAAGTAAGACTCTTGGTGGACAGGGTATTGCGCAGATGATTGTGTAGTCCCTTTCTACTACCTTGGTGTTGTTGCCGAGACAAAATTTTTGGGTCAGAGATATATACTTACGGGGCTGGTTCTGGTTGTTTCCCCCGATTGTGTTGTCTGTGCCGTTATCAAAAAACCCCTTTCCCTATGCCTTATCTGATTATCGATCGACCTGTGTTACGAAGTGTATCCGACGTGCTCATGAGGATTCCGCTTGGCTACTTAGCGGCCAAGCATGCAAGTGTACTAGTGTCTTTTTATCCCTGTTGGAGTCTTGTATGATTGTTACTTACTTATCAAGATATACTATATGTTCTTAAAACGAAAGAAGAATTTCTCAAGAAAAAGACATGTCTATTAGTGCTCCAAAGTCGGTTTGCCTACAACTGGCAAGACTAAGGACTGAACTCATGTGACTAAAATAGGGTCGCTTCCTTGATTGGGTTTAGTTAGTGTGGAGCCTAGCCTAAGCTTTGCCACATGTGGTAAAGCTTGAACGCTAGCCCGGAAAGGAAGGCCAGTGGGGCCAGAACCTGAGGACATGCTCGATCAGGCTTGGATAGTCACAGATGGGCATGCTAGAAAGCAAAAACACACGTTTTTTCGCGGGTTGGATCTTTCTCAGACCGGAAAATGGGCTGTGACAACGGCTTGGCTTCTGGATGGGCGTTTTCAATGTTGATATACGAAAATCCACGCTAGTTCTATGGACCATTAGTAGCGATGATATCACATTCGATCGGGGTGGCAGTTGCTCTTCATCATGATCTTTACCTACCTAACACCGTCATTTTGAAGGACTGACTTATGGTCATGTGACCGTCATATAACGGTAAGCGGAGGATGTCCTGAGATTACTGTGTTCCTTCCTCGTAATCAATTTCATTACGTCGTTTTGCCCCATGACCTCACAGAATTCCATGACCATATAAATTACATGACGTTTACCCGCCTATTACATCCATAGCTTACATACTATTGGCGGGAATGTATGAAATTTATAGTAAACTTTGTATTTGATGTAATATATTACACTACAATACAACCACGTCTACAACGCGTTGTGAACAGTACAATATTGCGCCCGCGCCAACACTGCACTCGTAAATTCGCAGCACCTGTCAACGTACGTTGTTAGCAAGCGCGTATTGGAGTAAGACTTGTGGTTGCTCACCTAGCTAGCAAGGCCTCCGACTGGGGATAGCTTCACAAAACACGCGTGAGTAAGAGTTCTTGGAGCAGCCAATTAGAGGGTATTACTCATGTAGCTTGATAGATTAGATATCTAGATCGTATGCCTGTCAACGTACGTTGATAAGCGCTTATGGGTAGGTAGGAATGGGGGTTAAGGGTTAGGGGTGAATGTAAAGTTAGTGATATTAAGGTGTTAGATATATATATTTATAACGCGCATGTGGAAAGAGGCGCGGATTAGCTAATTGACAGGATTTAGGTGCCTTGATACTTTAACATTGCCTAATTAGGAAAAAGTGAGCTTTGAAGATATCATGGGAAGCCCTAACGTCATGAAACTTGACGATGTCACGACAAATAATATGGTGTGTATCGATGTGACGGATCCTAGCTAACTACGGCTAGCTTGAGGCTACGTCTAATAGAAAAGCGACGTTTTTTTTTTGTAATATGACGGTAACACTGTCGCGCCACGGAACGGATTTTACACCGTCATATTACCGTCTCCCAAATCTTCAATGCGACATTAAGGAGGTATGTCGAAAATAACGAGATGCCGTTACGAGCCGAGTACATAGAAACCCTACCAAGGTAGTCGTCGAGTATGGTTCCTGCATCATCATCCTGATCTAATAGTTGTAGGCAACAATGGTTGCCTATCGATGTACCTGCCGCCGTTAAAAAGCTTGCTCCTTCCTGCCATGCACAATTGCTCTTGCTTTCATTCCCATTCCCAATTCACAAGAAGTAAGTCATCCCAATTCCTACGTCCTGCACCCTGCATCTCACGATTGATATACCATACACCATACATAAAACACTCACATCCTATATCACACAATCAAACAACCATCGTCCTTTGAGACTAACGAAAGTATGAAGGATCCGACAGTTGTAGAGCTGCGACGCCAGTGCTCAAAACGCGGCTTGCCCACATCTGGCAAGAGGACGGAGCTCGTGGCTCGTTTGCAAAGTAACAAACCAACTACGAAAGCTCCTATACGCAACCAACCAACTACCGAAGCTCCTATACGCAGAGACCTACCTCACTCGGAGAACATTCAATGCTTGATCGCCACGTCTATTCCTATAGACGTTCAAGATCCGTTCGAGATGGCACGCGAATCACTCCAGAATGCAGCCGAAGACGACCCACTCCATGAGGAAAATTTGCATGACGACACAACAGCTATTACCAACGAGCATGGGACTTTTTGGACTCGAATGGAGAGAGATCATGCTTCACTCCGCGAAGAGTTTCAAAGCATGACTAACGAGCTTCGAGGTGTAACCGCTGAGCTTCGAATCAAGACCGATCAACTCTGCGCGAAAACTGATGAACTTGAAAGACTTACCGATCAACTCTGCGTGAAAACCGATGAACTCGAAAGAGCTACCGCTGGCTTCCGAGATTTTCGTAATCGATTCATCAGTACCTACAAACGGGATGTTCTAAACCAGATCGAGGACAGCGATAGAAATTTTATCAAGCTCGGGAACGTTGTTGTTCATACCGGGAATGTCAAACGTGATGCTGAGCTCTATAACGGTCTGAATGCACGCCGCGACATCTTGGTTTTCCGGGAATTGTATGGTATTCTGCCAGCAATTGCAATTAATATCGGTAAGCCCCTTGCTCTACCATCTGCTCTCTATCTCTGGAAGGTTTCTAACCTCACGATAGATTACAGGCCCACGATCTCAGTACTCAATCAGTACGCAACTATTGTATCAGATCTCCAATTAACGACGACGCAAGTCTTCTGTGATCGTTTTCGAGATTTCATCGCCGCATTGGACGAAAGAGGCTATACTGGTGATTACTTGGAGTTGAACGAAGCACCGACTAACGAGTACTGGGCATTCTGGAAAGCGGTGAAAACAGAAGTCATTAAAACTAACTGAACGAGGGAAACGTTCTTTGCTTATTATTATATCTCTGTTCAGAAGTGTATCAATACTGCCGTTTGAATAGAATAAAACTTCTCATTGACCATCGCCACCATTAGCCTGTAAAAAACAAAATGGGCCAAAAAACATCTCAGAGACTCATCTGTCTAGCATGATGAGTTTTTCTCTTGCCCGGTGTGACCGACGGCACTGTTTGCAGCTGTGAGAATTGCCTTTCCACGAATGGGTCAGGTTGTGGTGTTTGATTGTCGGACCGATCTTCATTCTCGTCTCCTCGCAATCGAGTTGTGTTGATGAAGCGGAGAATGGAGGACACCCGAAACAGGTCGAGATTCTCCAGGTCGAAAGGATCGACCTGGATAATCCCGACACTGTTTAGGTAGTCCGCATATTGTCGAAGCGCGGTTTCAACAAGGACCCGGTCGCCCTGTGTATCGTGTTAGCACCGTCTCCTTTGGACACTCAGATTGGGTAAAAGTCGTACTTCACTCAGAACATCCGGCTGCTGCTCCCGCGATGTCAGAGCGTCGTCAGCCGCTCTGCAATGAGCTATGTAGCGGAGTTTCAGTTGGCGGTACGTGAATATCGCCCCGAACAATCTCGCCTCGTGGTTTAGCTCAAGCCGAACAGACTGATTGCGAATCATGGGGAGGCGACGTAGCTCCGGGTTGTGAATAAAATTCGCAACCTCGGTGGTCGCCCCCCATATCGTCCATGGCAGCTTTGCCTCCAGGATTGCATTCTTATCGTTGAAGATTGCCATGAACGTCTCTTGGCTAAATATCGGCCCGAAAAAATTGAAGGTTGTCTGGAGTACCGCGTTCCAGATGAACATGGTAAACCGTCGCGTATACTCAAAGGCAGATGTTTCCATGTTATCTGACGACTCCGCAAACGGAGGCATCTCGGACAGCTATATATATTTCCAAGGTTGGTGAGTATTCGAGATCAGTAGCCAAACAGTGCCGCATGAGAACTTACATATGGACGCGCTTCCTCCACCAAAAAATCCCTGCAATAGGTTGAGGAATGCTGCCATATGGCCTTGACGAAGATCCCTGCAGATTTCTTGGAGTCGTTTTTCTCAGCGGGTAGGACAGGTTCTACGACAGACTCAAGTTTGCGTAACGGCATCAAGTGCTCAAGGATTAGACCGGGCCACGTATACGAGATTGCGGAAGAGGACCCAGAGGCGGGCACCTTGAATCCCGGCACAGCCCAACAAACGACATGTTTCATGATCGAATGGAACACGTTCGCAGTGAATTGGCTATCGTCCTTCATAACCTTTGTCCATGCGGGGAAAGCTCCCCGCTCGTCCAGTCGATGTAACCGCATAAAGAGACCAGTGTACTCTGTGTCTGAAAGGAGAGATAAAAAATCCGGGCGTCGATTAGGATATTGCTCTCCGCGAAATTCAAAAGGCGTCGCAAGTGGAAAAAACGCCGGTTGCTCCTCCCTTTCAATAGCCGCGTGGATGGCGTCTTTAGACAGCCGATGCATGTTTCCTTCGATTTTACCACGTCTGCTGACTTTGAAGTCCTTTTCCCAAATCGGGAAAAACAGTGCCAACATGTTGAACTTGGAGAAGTCTGACGACTTCTGAATCAAGTACTGCATGTCTTCGGCATCCACGCGTTCCTCCACCCCCTGGAAGTGCGCATGGAACCAGTTCATAGCAGCCGTGATAATAGAGAAGAATGGATCCGGGTAGTGACTGGCGAAGGCGCGTGTCAACTGACTAGCGACAAGGACAGAACGCCCCCACGGTATTTTGACGACGCGTTCAATATTGGCTCTCCAGTCGTCATGCTTCAAAAGAGGTAACCAGGTCGTAGCAACAGAACTTCCCGGAAGAAGATGGCCAAGGAAGTTCGTGAATGCCTTTTGTGACAGAATTTGACCCTTCTGCTCTTCGGTCATGGCATCCCAAACTTTATGAAGGACAGCAAAGTCGTCTCCAAAGGAGCTACCTTGCTTTGCATCGGTACTATTATAACGTAGTCTCGCAGCGACGAGAGGCTTTGATCGCAGATACTCTGTCGTCCAGAACTCGACAGGCCACATGGTAGTCTAAGTCGATTAGCATAATTGAAGACCAAGTCAAACTACTAAATATTGACTTGCCTGGTTGTTGAGATGCAGATCATCTTTCTTGAAGACGCCAACGGTTGAAGTAATAGGAAGATGTGCCATCTTTAGCACGGCCGCTCTGCGGTGCTGCCCAGCTTCGAGTGTGATCGTTGGACAATCATCCTGATCATTGAATATCGCCTCGAAGTTCAATATCTCCTCGAGGTTCACCACTGGCAAGTCTCCAGGCTGACAAGCTGACAGATTGCGGGACTTCTCCAGTTCTTCGGGTGTGAAACTTGCTAGAATGGCGTCTAGCAGTTCCCTGGAGGCACTTGCCTGACAACGATTATTGGGGTCGTAACGCCGATCGGTGACTGACAGCTGGTTGCAAATGGACTCAACATGCCGTTCGATAATAGACCGGTTTGCATCAAGGCCTGTGCCCCAATAGGGGCTCAGCAAGCCAGATCAACTATCGCTACCAGAACAATACCTTCCCGTACTGCAGCGATCTGAAGATCTGGTATCGTGTTGGGCTCACCAACTGATCGTCTCTTGTTTCTTCTCTCTTCTCCAGCGTCCGTCCAGTCAGTCAACTGGATGCTTCGAAATGGGTTTGACATAATGATATTAAATTGACGGCTGTCGGTAACGGTGAAAAGAATAACAAAAGTGAGGCGAGTAGAATTTTTGACGGTGAGATGTGGTAAAGAGGGTGGCTTTGAGGGGCAAGACAAGGCACAGAGGATAGAAGAAGTTAGACGTGTGCAGTTAGGAAAGTCGAGGCAGTGAAGATGGAGAAGAGAATTTGTGTTGCAGCTCTAATGGGCAAGATGAGAGGGCGTGAAGGGGGGAAGGTCTGGGAGGAAACCGATATCAAGATCTTCTCAAAGAGGAAATAGATATCAAGATGCCCACGTGACAGTCGTTCACCTGTCTTTCCCTCCAATTTACCTGGAGGAAAATGAATCTGAAACCTATTGATACAAACGGTCTTCGTTTGTCCCCCATCCTCCCAGCCTCCATATCAGATGACTGTTATGGTTGTCACGAGTAACTATTGTATGCAAGTTTGAAACGAGATTCATATTTAACAATGCTATTCATCAGGAGGACAAGGACACAGTATTGAGATATAGACGCTCAATCAAATGCTGAGCAAAAGAGAATTGTTCTCATCACTCACACGACAGCATTCCGACAATAGCAAGCTCTGTGATAGGGAGAGGGGTATTCCTGCTATGGGGAATTCCATAACAAAGTCATTGACCGACAGAAGCCCCATTTCAAGGGCATGGGCTGACTTGACCCGTTACATGAGATAGAACTAGCGAATTTTGACGTCTAAGCTATATGCAGGGCGTTTTTTACTCATGTAATCGTATGTGTAGTCGAAAGGCATAAGATATTGACAAAAGAGAATAAGAAACTGTTGTCATAACATATCTCGGGTCAACCAAACAGCTGAAATGTAAAGTGAGTGACTCGAAGCTATTCACGCGACAGCAAAAACCCTCTTACACGTGGACTCGCTACTCACGTGATCTCTGGAGGTCTGCCACATGTGGCAAACCTTCTGGCTTCACGTGATCCTGGTTGATGGTTCTGGAGCCTATACATGTATGGTCTTGACTTGTTTTCAAAAAATTAAAAGCTTCAACACAACATTGAACTTTAAACAAGCTGTCAGAAAAAGAGAAAAAAGCCATTCTCCAACGATCGAGACGCACTCGAGCGGTTACACGATGCGGCTTTTATGTCAGTCAATAGTTGACCTGGAGCTGCAAAACAGAATATGGGAGTACGTACATAAATCACGCATTTCTCAGATGTCCACGTTCTACCAATTTTTGAGGCTTTCGAGATGGTATTTCCCTCAAAGTAACTAAATCGACTGAGCGAATTGATTGATCAATGGCAGCAGCAGATCGCTCTACGTCATCGGATACTCCGTTTGGAACGTTACATGTACGAACGGGTCCATACATACGGAGGATACATATATAATACATACATACGCGGGGCATACATGAAAATCTTTGACCGTGACAGCAGGGGATGTCCTAGTAATACTAACGTACTGATTTTGTATGCCAATTGGCCTCTTTCTGAGTACGTACCTAGGTTAACTACGGGGGAGAGGAGAAGAGTGAACTCGGGTATGAGGTCAGACCTGTGGAGTATGGAACATTTTGTAACTACTGCGGACTAAGTGTAAAAAGTGTGGGGGAAAACCGTCACGCTCGACTCGGTACTTACTGCCAACAACTTAACTTGCGAGGGGTAAAACTTTACTCCCCCAGAGATCTTGGGGTTGAAACTATTCTCAGTGTTCTGCCAAGTTGGTTTGATCGTACACATGACTCTGTACGAGTGGTAGTTCGATATCAAAGCGGGAGTGTATGCATGCTTTTCACACTCGTACTTGAATAGAAGGTAGTTCATGTAAGAAACGAGGATATTGTAACTATCCAATGTTCGATGTACTACTATATGTAGTATGGCATTGTATGCATATACTACGTAAGATACAAAGTGGCGAGATCCACTGTCAGTGGCGGAGGTCAATCAGTCAAGGTACCTAGGCTACTAGACTGTACATGGATGTATTCGATACAATTCTGTCCTGAGATAATGTGATGGTTTAGATGCTGTATTGTTCATGTTTGGCTAAGAGACAGTCCTTGCATACTGATATGTCCACGTCTTGACATGTACAGGGGTTCCTCTTGGCGGTTGTGCGTGCTTGATGTCGATGTATTGTTTGGTTAGTCGAGGCGAGACCCTCGTTGCTGTGTGTTGTTCTTTGTAATGGGTGAGTCTAGACGGTGTCTGTATTGAAGAGGCAAAAGCAAAGATACGCGGAAGTCCTGAAGCTGGTAGACTGATTATGAGATGATGCGCCACGTGATGCTTGAAATGACTGTGAGATACGATCCATGGTTAACAGAGCAGAAACCTGACGATGTGACTCGAAGCATCGTGTATTCAAGGGGAAGAGGTGCTGATTGAGTCATTTTGTACCATCTTGTAAGTACAATACAGCTAGCCCGCAAGAAGGATAGTCGGTATTCTATGCCCATCCACTCAAGTGGCTCAGCTCAGCCCCCTGAGGCATTTTCTATTTTTGCTCCTTTTTCTTGCGTAAGCTGTGCCACTCGTCCGTGGATTACTACATAGTAGTACAAAAGAAATGCAAAGTTAATGGATCGATAGCAATGATAGGTAATGTAGATAAGTACAAATTGACTGTAGATATGGCAGTCCATACAGCGATCTAGATAGCAGACTCGGAGTATGTCGTATCATGCCAGGCCCACCTTGACTCATCAGTCGTTGTACTCGAACCGCCAATCAGACAGATCGTCTTGGTCATCTGCTGGTTACGATACGGTATCATACCAGTCCGCACGTCAGGGCGCGTCACACGAGTCACACGACTGCATACAAAAGAACCAAGTGGGCCGGTAATCACGTAATAACGGTAAGATTCGCCGTATGCCAGAATACGTTAGCCTGACCCAGCAAATAGACCCAGGCCCAGACAGGATTGTCGCTTTAACGACATCACTCGCGGACGGAGCTGTTCTGCGTCTTATATGCAATCAGATCCTTTTCTTCCAATTTGGCTTCTTCAATTCTTCTTCTAACATACAAACGCCGTTGAACATACTCGCTGTCGCCTTCCCTCTTAATTTGCTCTCCCCTCTCGAGTCCACGAACGACCACAGCTATCTGTACTCGGTTCTCGGTCCTTCCGTCCAATAGCAGCTCGCCTTTACTCCGTCACAGCTTGCTGCCATCGTCGAGACAACCCAGGTAAGCCGATATTCCATTAACACATTTCATGACACTTCAATTGCTCCCCCATTTTGAGAGATCTTTTTCAATGTGACCTGAAAATATTTTCTCCCCCATTTCTCGAGTCAGCTGGCCTCGTTGCTGTGCAAAACTCTTCCCCAGGCGGTGAGCATCCTCCCACTGATTGGGCCTCTGATAAGCGTCCGTCGATTGCGTGCATATCATTCTGGCCTCGACAGACCCTTGCAAACGTTATTTTCAAAAAAAGGGACCAACACCGTCGAGGGGTAGGCGGCCAGGCCCGCGACCAGAAAATAACTCAAGGACACATTTATTTATTTGAGCTGTTGTCCCTGAATTATTTGTCTTCTTTCTTCTTTCTCTTTGGTCCAGCTCCTTTTGTCCCGCGTCATCGTCATCGTCGGCTAGATCCGGTTAAGTGTGGAAGGAGTCAGACTGAGACCGGAATTGCCTCACGCTCAAACTCTTCCCTCTTACCACTCCCAAGGAATTGTTTCTGGATTGTTTTGGAGTCATTTCACCCAATTTACCACCATTTCATTTTACACTTTCTGCTTGTTTCATTCGAACTGACGGGAATACGTACAGCCCACCTATTGTCATTGCATGCGTCATTGCCCACCACGGCTTCCTACACTTTTTTATAGCACCAACCCACCATGTCTGCTCCGTCAGCTCCGGTGATACCGCCTCGCCCGGCCAGGTCTCCCCGCACTCTAGGCGCCGATATTCCTTCAATACCTCCTCGTCCGATTAATCGCCGCCTGGATCGCTCCGTATCTCCAGGCAGAGACAGCTATGCACCATCGCCCTTGAACGGTCCTCCGGGACTTTCGCGCACAACGTCGAATGACCTCCCAGCTCGCCCTCCTAGCGTGACCATTCCATCTCTTGGCGAGGAGGGTATCGAATATGAGGAGCTCAGCAGCGAACCCGCCGAAACCAGAAACGTGGGCAGCGATCTGAAGCTACACGCCCCCAAGCCTTCTTTGCCCACTTCGAGCGCCAAGGCCAGAGTACAAGCTGTTACTCGTACTGATTCAGACCAAGCTGCAGCTGCTGGTTTTGGCAAGTCTTCTTCACCAGCATTGGAAGATTCCGACCAGCGCAGCCGTTCTATACATTCGAAACCCAGTGGTTCTCGTACCGAGTCCAATGCATCAAGTACCCGCCGCCAATCCATGCAGTTCGAAGAAGAGCATGGAATTCCCGAAATCGGCCAACGTGTACCCATGCTTGCCAATGCCGGTGACGTGCAAGCTCCTTCCCCCGCACCTCCCCGAAGCGGATCAGCCTCCGGTCAACGTGTCAGCCGCCATCACCAACGTACCCGCAGTGGTCGCGACGTTTTCCTCCCACCTGGCAGCTATGGTCTCCATGGCCATGGTGTACACGCCACCGACAAATTCGAGAAGGCCTGGTATGACAAGCACCCTGACGAGCTAGCTCGTGAAGAGCAGGGTCAGTACGGTCCAGCCATTGCCGAACGATCTGCCTGGGCGCTCAGCAGCGACGACCTCAATCGTTTGGTTAAGAGCTCCGATGCTGATGTTAGTGTTGGTAAGTTTACAGCGTAGTTCATACCGCCTCAACGGGCATTTTACTAACATACGATTCAGGCACATCGCCAGCTTTCGCTGGAACTCCTGCCGAAGAAGTAGGTTATATTGCAACTGATGAGCTCACTCGTCAAGACACTCAGCCTTCTGTGGAGTCTCCTCTTCGCCATTCTACCTTTGCGTCCTCCGAATTGACACGCACGAAGAGCGCAATGTCGACTGCAAGCAGCGATGGCGGCCGTGTTATTCATGTCGACGAGCCCTACCATTCTTTACAACACCCAGATGGCTTTGCCCGTACACCAGAGCCACCATCAACAAACGATTATGACGACGCCGTTGAGGACGACGAGCCTATTCTTGCAGCCGATGAGTCTCGCGCAGGCTCCGCTTACCTCCATCCTGCCGTATCCCCCCGACGAGCAAGCACAGATTACCATGATCTCGAACGAGTTCGAAGCCGTACTCCCAGTGCGCCAAACAGTCGACCAACGAGTTTGCACGGTGCTCCTGCTGGTCTCACCCGCTGGACTTCTCGAGGCGAAGAACACGATGATGTACACACACCTTTGGAAGATGTGGAAGAGTACGAACCACTCTTCCCAGAAGACGAGAAATCGAACAAACCTTTGTCAGCGGCGGAGCGTTTCCAGAAGCGTGCCGATCTTTTGAAGCACCGTTTCCCTAGTCAAGATATTTGGGAGGATACCCCGGATAGTCTTCAATTACATGCCAGCGTGTCCACTCCAGACTTACCCGAAGATCAATCCAAACCGAAGTTTGAAACTCCAGAAGCAGAAGCGCAACGCAAACGTGAAGCAGACCAGATTGATTCGCATCAGGTTGCCTCTCATTTATTGCACGGACAAGGCACACAAGGCCGCCAACCGAGACCCGACACAATCAAGCACCGGTTTCCGAGTCGAGATATCTGGGAAGATGCACCGGAGAGCCACCAGCTCATGACAACAATCGAACCTTCTGAGCAAGAAGCAACAAGCCCTGACACAACCAAAGCCCCGAGTATCCCGTCGCGACCTAGCATTCCTCCTCGACCTGCAAAGGTCGTAAGGCCGTCTGATGGATCCACGGATGAGAAGAAAACACCTGTTATCCCGGACCGTCCCAAGCCTCAAATTCCAGCTCGTCCTTCTAAGCCAGCTTCTGGTGATGGTGCAGCACCCCCAGTCAACAGAAACAAACCCGTGATTCCCACACGACCCAACGGCGGCAAGATTGCTGGTGTCAAAGCAAACTTCTTGTCCGATTTGAACTCCCGACTCCAATTAGGACCCCACGCACCCAAGCCTGCTGAGAAGAAGGAAGAAGAAGCTCCAGAAGAGAAAGCGCCACTCGCTGATGCTCGCAAGGGTCGTGCCCGTGGTCCAGCCAGGAGAAAGCCTGCTGCCAGTTCATCGTCAGAGACAAGACTACCATCTATCCCAGAGATTCGTATCATGGATGCTTGGAACGTTTGGGAGCTTGGTGTTGACGGGAACTTGACGGTCGGCTTACCCGAGAAGAAGCAGCCTATAGTCGAGGTCAAGCCTCAAGCTCCAGACGCTGATACCGAGTCGGATCAAACGGCGATGGCTCCTCCTATTGCGAAGAACATGGCTGGTGAAGACGCAGATCCAGTTGCCGTCTCACCAGAAAAGACCGCCGAACCCGAGGCAGAACCCGAGATTCACGAACCCGCAAAGACTGAAACTCTAGAGCACCACAAGGACTCCCGAACGAGCGAGCACTTATCACCGAAGGAGTCTGTTGATCAACCGTCGGAAACAATAGACACGCAAGTCAAGTCGATAGATCTCGAGCCAACGACTGACCAGATGATCGAGCAGTTAGCCGCAACAGCTGACGGCAAGAAGAGATCTGACGGATCAATCGACGCTGAAGAAACAACTGCTTAGTTTTATTCCCGAAGGTCGTCTTGTATTTCAAATGAGAAACTCTACAAAAAAAGCTTGGAGAGAAACGAAGTATGATTCTTATTCTGGTGCGGTCGTCGATGTTATCTTCTCATGATTATGTTTAATATAGCCATTGTATCAATTCATCAGAACCTGTCAAGGTTGAAAAAAGGAAAGCGTATTTTGTTGATGTGTCTCGTAATCAGGACTTGAGCATTCTGACTTGTATTTGTGTAACAACCTCGTCGTATCTGTCAGACATAGATAGTATATATGTAAGGTTCACAGTATATTTCTATCTCTACCTAGACAATCCTACAATCTATCCTACTCACTTCGTGCCCAGCAAGAACATTAAAGTTAGTTAACTAACTAACTAGTAATCCCTGGATGACATAACCTTAAACTCCCGATCCCGCCCATTAACTAACTAGTTAACATTAAGTTAGTTAACTATACACCTCTTGACTTACAACATTCCAACCTTCTCCTTTGAACTCAAATCTCAAAACTCCCGAGGTCTCGAGAAAATTAAAGTAATTGATTGATAAGATGGCCGCCCAGCTTCAAGCATTACTACGCTTCCTCTCGCAAGATGCTAAAGTCCCGCTCGCATCTGCCATGGGCAAGATCAGAGAGCTTCAAGATGCCGGACTTCAGAGGTATGCATGCACCTTGCCCAAAACTCAACTCTGGAGACGTGGAACTGAATTTTTCTAGTGCTGATGATATATCACGCTCAAATCTGGATACATTACAATCCATATTCAAAGATGGCAAAGTCGCCAAACAAGTCCTCAATGCCGCGAAACGGGTGACCAAGAATGGAACTCAAAAGCGAGGCTCGTCCGCCTTGGACGACAAGTCACCAACAACATCAACAACATCAACCAAAAAAGCAAAACTTTCCAATAGTATTGAAAGCGCGCAGCGTACACCCTACGAAATAGAATCCTCCCTCTCCCTCCCCCTCCCCTCCGAACCGGAGGAAACTCTCTCCAAGACCACCCTTAGGACAAACCGCGCACCACTAGTCCTCGCCTTTGCGGTCGCAGTGCTCAAATACACCATGCCGGAACAACCAATGTCTAGCAGACTCAGTCTGGGGCAGGCGGTTGTTAGCGCGAATAGTAGAAGTAAAGCTGTTAGCCTAGGGATTGAGTCTGTTTCTGCTGATGATGAAGACCACTTGCGAAGATTGGGGGAGGGGCAGCCAAAAGTCAAAGTTTTGGGGAGGGAGGTACCGGTGCTGAAGAGATGGGATTATGATCCGTTTGAAGGAGGCCCTGAGGGGAAACAAGATGATGAAGGAGGTGATGTGGAGGAGAAGGCGAGTACGGGGCTGCCGCCGCTTTGGGGTCTTGATATTGAGTCCTTGAAAAGAAAGGATAGTAATATGGGCGCTGGTACAAGGCCAGGTCGCGCTCAGAACCAGATGATGTCGGGTCTTCCAGTTCATACGCCGGAATCAGCGAGATCATATTTACTCAAGTCTTTCACTATCCTGAAAGAAAACGACGAGGATACAGAAACTTCCAAATCTCCCAAGAAAAGGAAATCTACAGACTCCCCCGCCGAGAAAGAGAGATGTCTTGGCCTGTTACTTCAAGCGCTGGATATACTCTTCTCGTCCTGGGCATCGACGCTTTCCGCGGAAGAGCTGGATAGACGAGCTTGGAGTTGGTATGTGCGTGTACGACCGGAGATACAAGCAGGGGTTGCAGGATGGGGGGAGAAGGGCAGTCTCAAGCTCGCTGATATACTATCTTTGAAGCGGTAGCTATCTCTTATGGCTGGGGACACGTGCTCAAAGTACTATTGCAGTGCTTTATTCTCGGCATTCATTACATATACACTATTATCAATCCGGATGAAGAACAACGTCCGCCAACTATTCAAATATCAGACATGACCTGAGAGAACGGATTATTTGGCCTTGCCCTCAGCGTGGGACCATTATTCGCGACGACAAATGGGAGATATAGGACTTACAAGCATCAGAAGCCGACTTGCCAGCCTCCTCCGCAAAAATTGGTAAAACAACCCGCAGCCGCGACCTGTGCACCAACATAACAAAAACTGACTCATCACACCCAAAAACAAAGTGTATTGCATCCTGAGCGGCTGCACATCATCCCCCAAACCCGTCATCGCGCCTTCAAGGGTCCTGTTGATCGGCATCCGTGAATTCGGGAAAAGGCGGGGGGGGGGGGGGGGGGGGGGGGAGGAAGAAGAGGATAATGAGCAAGGCGACGAAACAGGCGACTCCGAGATTTAATACGGAGCGTATTGACGTAGAGGGCGAGTGCTTGTTCTGATTATGACTATGCCTAGAAGATCTGGGGTTGAATGACCCGAAATTACTGAATGGATGACGAGACTACACGAGTTAGACAAATAGGAAACATCCGTGGATATAGTTGATTCTTGTGATAGGAGAGAGGTTGGGCTGAATTCCTTGTGATTCTAAAGTGAATAGAGTTAAGCAAGAGTTCTACTGCTTGGCACATTTACATCTGAATACCGATACAAATGTCGTCCCGGTGTGATTCACTACATGGATCTGGGGTCCGGCAAAGTCTCCCATAATGTAAGTCGTTTTCATTGATTGAGAAAAACTCGGGTGTTCTCCATGTAAGTACATTTTGGGGCATTTCTTTGACATGACCATGGTTTTGGTGAAAATTCATACATTTTAGCAGTACTTCCCAGCTCCTAATTCTTAGGCATACCCGAATCTCACATCCACTGCATTCCCTTCCTCATGTTGTCGTACTGAGAAGCTGGGTAGTTGAGCTCATTGTCGGCAAGGTGGAGTACACCATTGCCGCCGAGTGTATTGACGAGCTAATAACACATTAGTCCAGATCGAAAAAGGATCAATTCGTTGTGACGTACCGTATGAACCAAGCTCTCCGACCCAGACTTGTCAGCACTGCTCTCCCAAAACATTCCTCCACCAAGACCCTTGGATTTGATATAGTCGGCTTTGGCCTGGACAATGGCAGGAGTGTCATAGCTGACCATATACCGCTGAGCATGATCATAAGTCCACGCAGACACCGACGAGTCCTCATGATATAACGTTCCACCAGGCCGAGGAAGCGCCTTGTAGTCCCAGACCCCATCCTGCCATGAACCTTGTCCGACGCCAGAGTAAGCGGTACCGGGTCCATCTGTGTTTTGGAATGCTCGTCCGTAAAGGGGTATTCCCAGGTTGATCTTGCTTGCCGGAGCGCCGTTCCCAGTGTAATATGTAATGGCCTGGTCGGTGTTGTACGGAGTCGAGTTGGGATATGCTGTTTTTTGATACACATTGGCGTCCATACCTGCGATGGTGCCCCACTGAACACGTTAGCTTTGAGTCGATAAATGGGTTGATATACTCACATTCCCGCTGTAGTCGTATGCCATGAGATTCCACATGTCCAAGTACAGAGCCATAGCAGAGATGTGCAATTTTTCATAGAAGGAGGGCCCTGCAGGCACGGAAGCACTAATCAGGTAGTGATAACCAGGTGTGTGTGCAGCAGCATAATTGTCCAAGGCCTAATCATGTCAGTTGGCGTTCGAGAAAATCAGTCAAGTACTTACAGCACGAAGTTCTTTGAGAAGAGCCACAAAGTTATCCGCCTGAGTGTAGTCGCCTGGGTACTATCCAAATTAGCCGCATCCGATGTATCTTGACATACAACACTTACCTCCCAATCAATATCGATACCATCAAATCCAAGATCTCGTACAAGCTCAACAGCACTCCTCACAAAATTGGCACGATTCGCTTCTGTACTGGTTGCTCCTGGAAATTGGGGCGACCATGTCCAACCACCAACAGACAACAACACTTTCAAGTTTCGGTTCGCTTTCTTCAAGAGGTACAATTGCTTGACACAGCCGTAGACATTGTTTCCATCTTCGTACCCTGGATCACCAGCATACTTTATTTGGATGTCTGCCCACTTATCTCCAAGAACGACCTCACTAGTGCTCTCACTGATATTGGCGAATGAGTAAAGTACGTGTGTTAAAGATGGCACCATGTCAGCCAAGTCCTGAACGTGGAAGTTTCGAGCATAGATTGCCTAGTCGCAGTCAGCAAGAGATCATAATCTGTAGACCATCTACTCACCCAATCCACATAGTACGCCACAGACCGGTAGTTGCCGTCGCGCTTCTCTGCATCCAAAGGGACTGCACTGACGACTGACAAGCCAGCGAAGGCTAGCAGAATCTTTGTGAATAGCTGCATGGTGAAGCAGAGTCAACTTGAGAAATGCACACACTCGCCAAAGATGGCCTTTGAGCCAGAACTGCGCTGCAAGAGAGCACGATACCAAGGTGAAGAGTAAAAAGAAGGAAGGAATCTACTTTGACAACAGCTGGCAGGGGATTTTATAGAGAAAATTAGCGTGGCTCTCAGGATAACATCCTCTTGTTCGACCTGCCTATATCGGCATATGAAATGCCCCGATATTTCCACTTGATGATAGCAGGCGGTTGTATCTGCTTTGCCCTAATTGGCGGAAGTACGCCTTGCAGTGAGGCCTTCACACGCCCGGTGGTCTCCCATGGTCTAGCCATGTTAGTGGCTTTTTCTCGAAGCCTTTGTCAAACAAAGCAACAAGCATTTCAAACGAAATACTAAGTGCTTGGTACCTTGCAGCTGACGGACAGGATTCCGCGGAGGTTGATTCAAGGCTGCCGACGCCCAGTACCCAGCTCCACAGAAATTGATATAAAGAAAGAATCACAAGTGGTGAATGACAAATTCCATATGTTGCCCTAATTACCGCAGGATGATAGTAGTAAGCCACTCAAACAACATTTGTTCTCCAAGTTTGTGTTTTGGAAATGCCTCGAATCGCTAGTATAATCCTTGAAGCATAATCCCCAAACTCGCTGTTTGTCTTTGAGGATTATTCCATGTGCCCTGCACGCGTCACAATGTCATTTCCTGGTCCTTGTATAAGCTCGCTGGTGGTACGTACCAGAAAAGTTGCATTGTCAGTGTAACGCCTTGCGAATGATTTGCTGCTTGTAATTTCGACAGCCAGGGAGCAAAGCTTCTCCGGAAGATGAGGTTGACATGCCTGTAGTACTAACCGAGTTTCATGAAATTGCTCTCTCGGTGGCCGGAAACCACTCGCCGTAGTTGTGCAACCATGAGAAAATGAAATAATATAATCTTTGATGAATGTGTCAAAGATCTTAGAGCCGACATTGGGAATAGTCAAGAAAGAAGAAAAAGAGGTCAATATGTGAAGTAGAAATAATGGCAGGAGCTCCTTCCCTTTTTGTCAATCATGTGATGTATGTACAGCGTCAAATTACTACGAGTAACAATACTATATTACTTTCTCTTCGAACGACCAATCTTCTCGTCCGAAATATCCCAACCATTCAAGTGTCCCACCCCAAAATTCAGATACGTCGCAAACCCCAACCAACCTAGATAGGGCACCAACAACCAGAACGACACATCGTCAATCTTGCGATAATTATTCGCCAACGCTAACACGCTGCCCCCAACGACTAGAATATCCGCAAGTGCAGTCACGGGTTTGCGCATGCCGAAGAAAAGGGGCATCCAGAGGAGATTTGTGGCTAGTTGGATGGTGTAGAGTGTTTGAGAGGTGTACGCTAGTTCGCGGATCGTGGAAGAAGGCGAGGAGAGGCCGGCGACGGTGGCGCGGTAGCTGGCGTAGCCCATGGCACCGTATAGCATAGTCCAGACTGGACCAAAGACCCAGCCGGGTGGGTAGAGGGGTGGTTGGCGCAGGGCTTTGTATATGGACTGGGTGTTGCTGACTGAGAGGAGTCAGTATGTCTTTTGTCTCGGTGCAACCTCTACTAGGAGCACTCTATACTCACCTGCAGTTGTCGTGTATCCAACCAGTGCGCCTGCAGTCACTGGAGTGAGGATCGCAGCGACCGGCGAGGTAAAGACTGCATTGGGCAGTGATAGGTAGTTCCACAGAGAAGCCATTTTGCTGCTTCTTGCAAGAGTGTACGAACGATTGAGGGCAAAGGGAAATGGAGAAAGAAGGGGAGCTGTCATGACGTCATGACGACCAATCACGGCGGCGATAACAACCCTAATTAACCCTTATCTAGTCGAATCTGTCAACTTTCGACTCCTAACTGTTATTCGAGAAAAACACTTTGCTCCTGCTTCAAGAAGCGGTAGTTTTCAAGAGGAGCTTTTACGGGAGTCATGATAGCATTGCGTATGCCTATGCAGGGTGCCTGAAAACTTTGAAGTCGGGCTAGAATAGCGGAACGTGAAGTGTAAACTACCATTACTCCAGTTTCTTGATGAAATCCATTCTGGTAAATTGGGCTGAGCCAGTTAACTCCCTCCGGCAGGCAGACTGAGGGTGATAAACCCGAGCCCGAGCCCTAACCCTTAGGGTTGTATATTACACCCCAAATAACCCTAACCGTTCCGCCGCACTCCGTACCATATTCCGGTCGAGATCGAAGTGCCGCCTGTTTTTCAGACCATAAATGAATTACGGCATTCTAGTTGCTTATACACAATCGCACTTGAGAAGAGTCGAGTAGATCGAGTAAACGTGGGAAGCGAATCCCGTTCCCGATCTCGCCGAGCTGAAGCCGAAGAGATAAAAGCCGTGTCTCGATCGCAGCACTGACCCTTTAGGTCTTTCCTATTTGTCTTTAGCCTGATAGCCCTGTTAATATCGAAGTGGGCGGTTGCTGGTTGACTAAGACTAGCGCACGATTATTTCTTGATATTTCTTTTTCTTGTTCTTGTTGACTGAGGCAGCCGGGAGGCCCGTCAACATGGTAAGCTTTTGTGGCTCAGCAGCACTCAGCAAGAGTCAGCATGGGTCAGAAGAAATGTCTCGGAGAAAGAGACCCGATCTATTTGTGTCACAGTCAAAGGGGGAAGATGTGTGAAGAGCAGAGAGTGGACACTCATGACGTTGAGGTCTCGGATGTCTTAGTTGTGTCTGATGTTGATGTTTTCCCTGTTGCTGGCGTTGAACCATGGGACGCCGGGACGGACTCTGATTCTATCAGTACTATGAACGTAACAACAAACAGTTAGAATGCAAATGCAGAGGTTGCACCAAGTGTATCGCAGCCATTGAGGTCTAAATACGAGGAGACCACGACAAATAATTCGTTGCAGGGATCGTAGTATGGAGTAGTCCTGACGCACGCCGGATGGAGCTGGCTGATGATTAGCGTGTGCAGTGCGTGGGCTGTTTACGAACCGTCTGAGATTTGGCAACGAGTGGATGTACGTCTTCCAGTCATCCCAGCTCAGACTGAGAGTCACCCAGCACGCCCTGTCAAGTCAACGAGCAATCATCAGAAGAAACACACTGAATCATCATCAAGACAATATCATCAACCAAGATCATCAACTGTTTGTCGTCGAAGAGAAAAGAAAGTCCAGTGGGTCTCACAGCTCCACTGTAAATCCGGTTCGGCTTGCCGCTGCAGAGAAAGAGCATCACCATCCAACGGGGAACGACATTACCACCTCACTTTTCTTATCTATTTATTCTGTCTGTTTTTCTGTTTTTCTGTTTTTCTGCATTTCTGTATTTATCTTCTCTTCCTCTTCTACCATGTCTGGCTCGACTCTCCACCACATCAACCGCCCACGACAAGTCAGCATGAGACTCATCTTCGTCCTCTCTCTTCTGGCCGCCAATGTGCTTGCCTTCGAAAGCAACACCGCCAATCTTCCAGATGTTGCTCTGCTTGTGAAACGTCAAGATGGTGGAAGTGGCAATTCCAGCTTCACTTCTGTCGCTGCTGCTACCACAACCACTGCTGCTGATACACCCTCCATTCCACCCACGTCTGTTGCTCCAACGACTTCTGCTGAGCCAACATCGGAGCCTCCAACAACTTCGGTTTCCAGTGCTGCAACTTCGACATCGCTTCCACCTTCCGTTGTGACCACGACGTCAACATCCACTGAGCCGCCTGCCAGCACTTCATCTAGCTCAACTTCTACTTCAGTAGCTACGTCTCTGCCTCCGACAACAACTGCAGCATCGACAACTTCAGCGCCTGCTTCGTCATCTTCTACATCAACATCAGTATCCTCAACTACATCGACCTCCGCCCCTCCGACAACATTTGCATCTACAACAAGCACACATACGTCGGCAACATCATTCACATCCACCTACAAATCAACCACCACCCTCCCCAACGGCCAGATCAGCACCATAACCTCCATGACAGTGGTCGTCGCCACCGGCGCAGCCGACTCGCCCGGTGCGTCCACGACCGGCGCATCCTCAACCGCTCATCTGCAGGCCGGTGGTGCCGCCTCTCCTTCTCCTTCTCGTGGACTGGTCATGGGTATGTGTGCTATGCTTGCTGGTGCAGCTGCTTTTGCCATTTCACTCTAGCCATCTGTCTTCGTCTCGCAGTATCTGCAACAACGGATTTTGCGTGATAATTTCTTTTTTGCATCTCATCGGCGTTTTTCTCGGCATCTCTGATTCTAGCTCCATGTTTTCCAGCCAGCGACTGCATTTGGCATTTACAATCCTTACACGAACTCATGTCTTATGACTAATGTCCTTCCTTTAATTGATAATGTGATCCCGCCTACCTTGACGATGGAGATCAGATAATACCACTCCTTACGATACTTATAGTTGATATCCTACATAGACCGCAAAGCGACCGCAATCAGAATGAAATAGATTCATAACATCAGTCAAATTTTGTGTATAAACATCAATCAAATTTCAGCAATTATTGGCGTAAAAAGGATATATATAAGTTCGTATTCCGTCATGAAAAAAAAAAAAGGAGTCAATACATGACTCATGCATCGCACCTTGTGTCGACCATGTGCTCATCTGATCGAATCATCTCGCAGCGGGCTTCGCATTCCCCGGCGGACCCTGCCACCTCTCCTCCTCCGTCCAATACCGCACAATACTCTCCCACCCCGCGACATCCCCATCCCTCAACAACGCCGCCACATCCACATTGAGCGGCGAGTCCGGTCTCGGGTCTGTCAAAAGCTGATGAATTGCCGACAACGTCGTGGAGAGTGTGTACACGGGACTCCAGTGTTCAGTCGTCAAGAGAGTGAGACATATCTCGCCTGTGGTGAAGCTGATGTTTGGGTGGGAAATGCGCGTTTTGAAGCGGATGGTGGGTGGGGAGAGGGGGTAGTTGGTCGGGATTTCGATGTGGAGTTGCCAGAGGCCGCCTTTTGTTTCATTCAGTCAGTTTTGAATGTCTTAAGTTGAGAAAATTTGTTAGGTGGCTACCTTCGTACGGCGTCCCGTTGACGCCCTTTAATACTGCCTCCCAGTGCAGCAAGTCTTCGTCATTGATTGGTCCGAGATGCAGTAACGCTTCGTTCGGATTGCTAGTATAATCTTGCAGTTCTTTCAAGAGACGAGTTGTCGTTGATCGTGATGACGCCATGTCGTGAATCCACGAGGACTGTGGAATGCGGGTATGCGGTTGTTTATACTCCGTAGTTGAGATATAGATCCAATTTTCGGTCTCCAAGGAAGTGTTCGTTCAACCGCGCGTATATATCACGTATAAGCGACAATGAAATATGTACGGAGAGCAAACGAAATATGTAGAGACTTCTCAAAACAAGATGGGTTGAACAGAAAAAGAGAGGCCGAGGTTGAACAACAAAGCTCGAGTGGGTCTCTTCCCCGTGTCGCGCTAATCCTTATGGGGAAATCACATGCCGTGTATATAGCTCTAACCCTATTAACCCTAACGTAGAACTGCTCTACAAATTTGTTCATCCAGACACACTTCTTCGTCGAGTCGGTTCATTATCCTCGGTTCTGTTTGCGGATCTGAGTGTTGACAACACACTAGCGAAAACATAAATAGCGTGAAGCGTCCCATAGGGGCAAAACAACAGCAGGCTGCCTCTGCACAAAGAATCCAGGACCTATCCCCCAGTTTCTCTTTCTCATTTGAATAACGCGGACTCTCAATGAGTTGTTTGACCATTCGGAATCACAGTTCCAATTAGTGTGGCTTACTTTGAAGATTATAGCTCTGGCAAAAGGTGGTTTTATTCTTATGAGGAGGTGAGGGGGCCTTCGCTGCTCATATAAGGTCTTATAGCCTAGTCTCTCTAATATTAATTGATATGTTGAGTATATTAAAGCGCTCTTAGGGTTACCAAGGAATCATCCTTTTAGAGTAGTACGTACTACCAGCTCTTCTATCCTCTCATCCACTCATTAGAGCTAATATTTTAGTTAAGATCTTCTTATGAAGCTTTCTGTGCGCTTTTTAATAGTAAAAAAGAGAGGCTTTCTATCTATTCTACGTAATCTAGAATCCCTTAACTATTTAGAGAATTAGTATAAGCTTAAGCTTTAAAAATTATGTTGGTGATGGTATTCCCTAGTAAATCTATATAATAATCTTGCTTTTTAAGTATAAGCTCTAGGGGCATTAGCCCATAGAAGTATCAAACCATTTCGCTATCTAGATGTATTGCTATATTGTACATATACTATATATATATGTGTGGAATTAAGAAGATTTAAGGATAGATTATTAGATTCTTTGATAGGAGTGTATCATGTTCATTATCTTAGAGAGAGAATTGCTTTAGGATTATTTGTAGGGGAAATTTGGTTAGGCTGTAATTGGGTGGGGGGTGTCTAGTTTCTCGCAAAAATGAGCTATTAGGCTTCGTCTTCTCATTGAGAAGATTAATAGACCCCAGCATCACGTTGAGGTACGAGCCCGCGCTGGGGTTGAAGATCATAGCTGTGAGCGAGATTCCGGAGACATGGCGGATAACTCTCCGGCTATTGTCCCGATGACTGAACAAGAAGTCCATATGCCTGAGCCGCAAAGTACAAATGCAAATCTGAGATGCTCTTGAGTGCTCTTGAAAACAAAAGCTTTTATCATCTTTTGTTATTCGGCATGATAATGGCTCCCAGTATTGGAGTCCCCTCGAAGAGGCCTTTGGAAGAGACTCTGGTGAAATCGCCCACCGTCAGCGGCTCAGCACATCAGGATTATGGTCATCAACGCAGTAAGACACGGCAAAGAAGGTCCAAAGGAAAAGCTATTCCACAGGCCTTAATCAACGCCCTGTACTCTGAGTCAGCAGCTGCCAAACTCTGGAACGTCGCTCACAAAGCTCTAGGCAGCGTTGAGCCGCCAACTTTGTACCCGGAGTTCACGGACAAGAAAGACTTTCAATACATCTACCGGGCTCTTGATTTCTGGACCTCTGGATTCTTCCCCGGATCGCTGTATCTCCTCTTAGAGCGCCAGGTTCGGTTTTCATCAACTGCAAACTCAAGTGTCAAACCGCACCCGCTGCAACTTCAGCATTTATGTCAATGGTGGACGGCCAATTTGCATCAGAACGCAACTATAAAGAACACCCATGATTTGGGCTTCATGATTGCCCCCTGGGCTATGAAAGCGTGGAGTTTACATCAGGACTCGCAGGCATATAGCAGCCTAATTCTAGCAGCCTACTCTCTGGCCAGCCGTTTCGACGCTCGCGTACAGTCTCTCCGGTCTTGGGACGTGTGCTACACAAAACGATACTCATACGATGATCCATCCAAGGACTTCCTTGTCATTATTGACAACATGCTAAATCTCGACATGTTATTCTGGGCCGCCAAACACACGGGTGACAACTCATTACGAGAAATCGCAATTGTGCATGCCAAAACGAGCCAGAAACATCACATCCGTCCTGATAATACCACCTATCACGTCGTCAACTTCGATGTCGAGACGGGACTCCCCAAATCCAAGTTCACGAACCAAGGATATAGCGACGAGAGTTGCTGGGCTCGCGGTCAGAGTTGGGGCATTTTGGGGTTTATGCAGACTTATGGCTGGACGCAAGATCCATCGTTCCTTGATACGGCACGCAAACTTGCGGATTTGTTTGTCAGCAAGCTACCAGAGGATAACGTACCGTACTGGGACTTTGATGCGCCGATTGGGGAGGCAAGTCCGAGGGATACTTCGGCTGCGATGGTGACTTGTTGCGGTCTGGTGCTGCTGTACAAGGCCCTGAAGGATACGGAAGAATCAATCGCGGCACAGCATTACCTTGATATCGCGTTGCGGATTCTTAATGGGGTGGTCACCAATTACATGACCCCGTCAACCCCTCGATTCAAAGTTGATACATCGGCGTCAACTGTGCCGACGTATCCAGAGAACTTGTCGGAGGAACAGCAGCAGCATGGAATGCTAACAGTCACAGTCGAGAATTTGCAGGGAGGCCTTACTAATGGTCATTCTCTAGGCAAATGTGCGGAAACTATTCTTACTGGTGCAACGATCAACAATTACGAGTTTGCGCCCAGACGATGGTCTGACCATGGGCTGGTGTATGCTGATTACTACTTTATGCTGTTGGGTAATATGTTGTTGGAGATGGGATTGGTTGACGTTAATGACCTTCCTTGGTGAAATTCATCTGAATTGAAAGACACAATTAGTAAATACCTGCTGGGAATTTGCAGTGGAACCCGTCACTACATCTGGTTGATAGATAGGCCTTTTCTATACTTTGGCATGCTTATGTGTACGTCGATAGAATGGACTATTCCTTGATTTTCGTACATCTATCTCCTCAGGTTCCTTAAGTCATACATCTGTCGTATTTCTCTGCGAAATCCGTTTCAGCAGAATAGTGACTGATATCAATTCCAAGGATTTGATCTTCCAGATGATGGCCCCCACCCCCCAAATAACTTGAAAAATTCCAGGGAGACTCAAGGGTCTGACTACGGAAAAGAAAGTCTCCGTTATCTCGACCAAGACCAACTCTTCCAAAAATTCTTTGCAGGTCTAGAGCTTTGTGTGGAAATGCATAGATGGATACGGGGTTACCGCTTACCCTTAGGGTTGCAGCAAATATTAGCATACGACCATGAAGTTTTAGAGGTAGCACCGGACCAGGTATCGGATTTCTTTCCGGTGCTATAAAGTTTATGATCTAGAAATACCCTCCATCGTTGGTCGAATCAAGCCACATGGACAATATGGGGGCAAATGTCCGGAGACGGAGGAAGTACCGGAGGTAGTTCCTATTAACAGAGGGAAAAACTACAACTTCCTCGCAGCACAAACTGCAGCGGGGAAGCGAGCCGTGAGGTCCCCGGATTCTCTCCACGAGCGATGGTTCTCATGTATTATTGAGTTTGTGCTGCAATTGTCTTGTCATGCTATGCACGTCTATCAGTGTACTTAAACAGGGATGCTGCACTGGAATCCTTCCGGGAAAAGACCTCTTGCCTACACATATCTTCGACCTTGGATCTTTGTACAACCATTAACCCCAACCACGATGGAGGCCATCGAAACGCAGAACAAGCCCACTGTTTCCGAACATAATGACTTCGTCATGAGTACTGAGAAACGTGAGGCCATGTCCAAGTACGGCGTCGACCAGGAGACCGCCGAATATGCGAATGGTCCACCTGTTTTCATCGACCCGGCTACCAACCGACGCTTATTCTGGAAGATCAACAGGCGAATTCTGCTTGCCATGACTGGAGTAAGCATTTCAATATCGACTTTCACTTCAACATTAGACTAACCCCGTCAAAAGACGTACTTCTGTCAGTCTCTTGACAAGGGTACACTGGGTTTCAGCTCGATCATGGGCATCCAGACTGATGCTCACTTGACTAAAAATGACTACAACTGGCTAGGAACGATTCTGTACATTGGAATTCTTCTTGGAGAATATCCTACCAATGTGCTTATTCAGAAATTGCCGGTTGGCAAGTATTTGGCGGCGAAGTGAGTTTTGGATTCAAGAGAGAATGAGGGAGGGAGACTGACGATTGGAGTGTCTTTCTATGGGGTGTCATTATTTCAGTAAGTTCTTTCACCTGTTTTACCTCCAAAGGCATTCATGGACACTAACTCCTCTTTAGTGCAGTGCAGCGGCTACAAACTTTCCAGCCTTGATGGTTGTACGATTCTTGCTTGGGTTCGTCTTTAGGGTTCTCCTCCAATGTATTATATCCGGCTTCGGAACTATTTCTGATGTTGAATGCTTCGCAGTGTGCTTGAGTCCTGTGTCCAACCTATCTTTGTCCAAATGACCTCCATGTGGTATACCCGACAGGAGCAGTTGATGCTACTCGCGTTCTGGAATTGCAGTAAGTTGGAATCCTCGATTTTCTTTGTATTGTTTCAATACTAACACTGCTTAGTGACAGGAGTTCAGTTGATGGTATTGGTATCCTGTCTTTCACCATAATAAATGTGTCTCACAGACTTAGGTTGGCGGTGTTCTCGCATGGGGGACAAGCCATTACGTCGGCCACCACATCTATTCATGGCAATTACTCTTCCTCGTTCTCGGTATAGCCACACTCGCCTGGGCCGGATTCCTTGCCTGGTACGTTCCGGACAGCCCGATGAAGGCCAAGTGCTTCAACGAAGATGAAAAACGCTTGATGGTCGAACGGGTTCGAGCAAACGAGACCGGTATCCAGAACAAGGTCTACAAGAAATACCAGCTGTTGGAGGCCTTCTCGGACCCTGTCATCTGGCTCTATGTCGGAGTGCAGGTTACAAGTACCCTTATTCTTGGTGGTCTGGGAACCTTCTCAAATATCATCATCAAAAGCTTTGGGTTTACTACTCTTCAAACGCAGCTTCTCAATATTGCACAGGGTGGTGTTGTTATTGCCGTCATGTTAGGCTCGGCCTCGCTAGCCACGATAACTAAGCAGACAGTCTTGGTTATGCACTTGTGGACATTGTACGAGTTTCCCGGTGGCTAACATTTGAGATGTTTCGAAGTGCTAACTTCTGTGATAGACCTCCGATTATTGGAACGGCAGTCATCTACTCCATCAAACCAACAGCATCAACCAGAGTCGGTCTGTTGATTGCTTTCTACTGCACGCAATTCATCTGGTCCATGGGCCCCATGCTGTTTTCATTGGTATCTCGCAATGTAGCCGGCCAAACAAAGAAGTCTACTACCCTTGCAATTACTTTTATTGCTTGGTCAGCAGGAAATGCCGCTGCACCACAGGTATTTCCAGCTCTTCTTCCGAATATCCCAGGATTGGTTTGCAAGCAATTAATGATTCCATATTCTTCTTCAGGTGTTCCAATCATCCGATGCCCCTCGATACGAAAAGGGATTCACTGCCCACTTCTGTCTCTACGGCCTGCTTAATGCTGTCCTGCTTGTTCTGCGATGGGCTCTTATTCGTCGTAATAAGGCGAAGAAAGCCAACGAATCGTCCGTGGAGTCTACTGATGAGGCTACTCATGAGTATGCCTTTATGGATATGACGGATAAGGAGAATCCTAACTTCCGAGTAAGTCGATATTCTCGGCTGTGATTATCATGTTAGTGATCTATCATTCTGACTGTGTTCTAGTATGTCTACTGATATTGTGTCGATCTGGAAAACCTTGGAGGAGATCATTATAAGATGATGTTGATTTCATTATCTTCGTATCTTCGTACCCGGAATCGCGCCTAGTGCTATGTGCAATATAGTGACTTCGTTGATATTGGCTACCTCGGCTCTATGTTGGATTATCAATTGGCAAAGACAAAACTTCTATACTCTTCCAATCCCACAAGCGTACTTCTTACCTGGTGAAAAGCTAAGTTTGAATTATACAGGGTTTAAACCCGTTGATACTTGTAACAGTTGTAAACCTACATCATGAAATGCACTTAGGATTAGGGCTCCAACGGCGGAAACCACTCCGGCCGTTCGCCCGGCCTCCGGACCCCGGATTTTATCAATGCGGGGGACTAGAATTTATCCGCATGGGGGAAATGCAAGATCATTTAATTTAATTTCCCCTTCTCTTCCCCGGATTCTATTTTCTTCAATCGTCTCTGCAATGTCTGCATATGCATGTATGTCTTGAGCTGCAATCATCGCGATGGACACCAAATCAAACAGTAATAACACCGAATGGGGCTCCGCCGAGCAACAACCACAAGGCCCCCGACCGCAAATCGACTCACTGAAATCAGACGACGACATCCCTGCCTGTCAAGCATGTCGTCGCAAAAAGGCACGTTGCAGTCGAGAGCAACCCTGTTCGCAGTGCGTGCGACTCGATACGCCTTGCATCTACGATGGCAGACGACTCAAACCCGGACTTCGTGCGGGTGTGATTGATAGTCTGTCCCGTAGGATTGAGACGTTGGAGAATATGTTTCTTGGTCAGGAGATGTTGTGGAAACAGATGTGGCAGACTCTGCATCCGAATTTGGAGTTTCCTGGTGTTCCGTCTGCGGCGGGGAATGATCTGGCTAAAGGGAATGCCAGTGGAGCGGATCTTCGTGGTCGTCGTGATCAGTTGAAGACCTCTCTGCTCGATTTAGCAGGTACTCATCGCGACGGTAACAACTTCGGCGTTGGTGCCAGTTCCGCAACTGGGGGCGTGTCACAGCCGCCACCTGCGAAGAGACAACGCAGAGATCTGTCACCGTCTGTTCAGGATCACGATACCCCGCAATACATGAGTGCTAGCGACATCATAGATTCCAACCTTATGACCAGTTTTGTTGAGTTTTACTTCCAGAACATCCATCATTGGATTCCTATTCTTCACGTTCGCAGATTCCGCGATCAAATCCAGCACTCGGAAGGCAGACAGAAAGCTGTTCATATACTGCACGCAATAATTGCAGTTGGAAGCCGATTTGTGCACGATCCTAGACTTGGTGATGACGAGATAAAAGCAAAAACGGCAGAGATCAGTCGACAACATGTCGTTTTGTGCAGTATGGAATCGTTTTCCGTCCAGAGTTTGCAGGCATTGGTCATAATTTCATTTGACACGGTATGTTCGCTGAAATATCTCGGCATTTTTTAACAAGCTAAAGTATTTATAGATTGCTCGCGGACGTGGTCCATCGTCATGGTCTATCGTGGGCAGCATGGCACGAACAGTCGAACAACTCCAACTCAGCGTCGAAGAAGACGACCTCCGGGAACGAAACGATGCCGGGGAGGCCCTCATTCGACGAATGGCATTTTTGCGACCCTCAACTTGCTGGGTCGAGGTCGAGGAGCGACGACGCGTCTTTTGGACTGTGTTCTTAATGGATCGATTTTGCAGTCTGTCCACCGGGTGGAATGTTAGTCTTACCAGCGCGGATGTCAAACGACGATTACCATGCGAAGGCGCATTGTGGGAACGCGAAGACGAGGCTAGACCATCGTATTTTGGCATCTCAGATACGAAGGAAGCGACAACGCCTCATCGGTCATTGTTAGCGGATAGTCCGGCTATGGCACATCCTGCGGAGCAGGAGTCCATTGGAGGGTTTGCATATTGCATTGAAGCAACCGAATCGCTATCCTTGGTGTCAAACTTCTTTGTCCATCAGCCGTTGGACGTCCGTGACAACGAGAAGGCTCAGCTATGGCTCATGCGATTCAAGGAGTTAGATCTTCGGTTGGTTCAGTAAGCTTGACTTTCAATGACTTATAAAAATGCAGCAGGATTAACCCCCAGTTTTATTAGATGGAAGTTATTTCTCCCATCCAAATGGCGTGAAGCATCTACTCTGAATGCAGACGGAATCATGGACTCCAACCTGACGCTAGCTCACATCACCCATAACGCAGCTGTGATCCTTCTTCATCAAGCAATTGCATACCCACCTTTACACTGGAAATCATCCCCAGTCAAGCTCCCCTCCTCATCTTCAGCAGAGACATGCATCGAAGCAGCGTCTGAAATATCTACTATCGGACAGCAATTCCTGCTGCACTCACCGATTCTCGTCAGTCCACAATTTTCATTTTGTCTTTTCATTGCTGGTCGAATGCTCTTGACCCATTCCTCGAGATATAATAATGCAAATCCTATGATTGAGCCGGCTCTGGATACGCTTATTGCGAGTCTGTTTGAGATATCTGGTCGTTGGAAAGGTCCACGGAGTATCAATGATGCAGGGACCGAGAATTTAGCGTCGGCTTTTGCGAAACGACTCGTTCAGGCTAGAGATAATAAGATGTCTCCGGTGTCAAAGTCAAGTCTTGACATTCGTCAAACAGTTTACTCAGAGACGACAGAGCATGAAGATGAAGAACCAGCAATGCATACAACAGGACTAACATCATCATCATCAACAACGATGGCCATGCACCAACCCTATCACCATCATCAAATATATCGACAATATGGAGAATACCAAAGTCCCGATGGCGCCAACACTTTTGATCCTTCGCTCACTCTGGCCTTCCCTCCATTACCGCTGTCATTTCAGCAGAACTTCGCACCGTTTTTGGACTCGGATGCAGATGTTTTTGGTCTTCAGCTGGGAGGTGGTGAATACCAGCTTCCATCTCAAGGAACAACAACATTTGCGGCAAGACATCAACAGCATCAATTGCCAGAACAAATCAGCTGGACTAACAGGAATAGCAATACCGAGAATAACATCTCGAGTCCATATTATACGCGGGTGTCGGATCATCGAAATCGGATGAGTAATTCTCCTCGATCAGCGGAGACGATACCTAGGTGATTCCCCTTCTGAAATTTCTGCTTTGTAACTGTACATAGTCTTCCTGAGGTTGATTTATGGTGACATGATTTAATCTGCAATATAATGTATATATATCCAGAAATGATAACAACCGCGATTTCTAACCCTAATGACCCTAACCCTGCTTATCATCGGCCGGATGGTCATTGGTTAGAAATTATTGCTGCGCTAAGCCTATAAAAGCGTAAGCCATTATTGTCAGCAATTCCGCACAAGGGGCGAGTCAAACTCCTTTAACTTCATCCAAAATCATCAAGAATAAGGGTATATACATCAAGATGAGGACATCACGGGTGTCGCAAGAGACGGCCAAACTGGTCCAGGCATTATCGCCTCCAAAGCGACAAACGCGCAGCTCTCTAGCTGCATCTGCTCTGGGCAATTTCTCATACTCCGAAAATCAAGTAGCTCCAGAGCTGAGCGATGACTCTTCGCTATCATCTGCAAACACAGAGGATATTGAAGATTTATTGGAACCTCCTGCCAAACGTCGCAGAGGAAATACAGATACGCCAACCACCAGTATCAGCTCACTCTCCACCACCAAGCGAGTGAAGAAGGAAGTCACTGTCAAAACTGAGATAACTGAGATTCCGGCCACGAAAGCCAAAAATGTCAGCTCTAAGCAGCGACGACAACCAGCGAAGAAAATCAAACGTGAAGATGGCTCTTTTGAAGTGCAGCCACCCTCAAATTGGGAGACCATGTATGATATTGTCAAGAAAATGAGAGCAGCAAACCCTACTGCTCCAGTAGATACCATGGGTTGCGCAGAACTACACTGGCGCACGTCACCACCCAAAGAACAACGATTCCACACTCTTGTTGCGCTCATGTTGTCGTCGCAGACGAAAGATACAGTGACCGCTGTCGTTATGCAGCGGTTGCATACTGAGCTTGGCCAGGATGGAGAGCAAAATACGGCAAACGACTCGTCACCATCAAAATCGTTGATCAAGAAAGAAGAAGACAACGACACAGATGGAATCAAACTCAGCAATGCAAAGAAAGACAGCACCTTGACAGTGCAGAATATCCTCGCAGTCTCACCGGAGCGACTGAACCAAATGATCTGGGCGGTCGGTTTCCACAACAACAAAACGAAATACATCAAACAAGTTGCTGAAATTCTACGCGATCGATACGATTCTGATATCCCTACAACCCCCGAGGAGTTGATGAAATTGCCCGGCGTCGGCCCCAAAATGGCCTATCTATGCATGAGCGCTGCATGGGGTAAACACGAGGGTATCGGTGTGGATGTACATGTCCATCGCATCACGAATCTGTGGGGTTGGCATGCCACGAAGAATCCGGAAGAGACCCGCATGGCTTTGCAGTCATGGCTTCCTAGAGACAAGTGGCATGAGATCAATAAGTTGTTGGTGGGTTTGGGTCAGACGGCCTGTCTTCCTGTTGGAAGAAAGTGTGGTGAATGCGATCTTGCAGGGACGGGATTGTGTAAAAGCGAGATTAGGGGTATGGTAGTCAAGACGAAGAAGGAAGCGAGAGAGGAGGCCAAGGTGAAGATTGAGGCTGTATAGTTGGCATGATTCCACCACGGACTTGTTGCTACTGTTTGCCCCCTCCTGGTTGTAAAGTAAATCCCTAGAACCCTTGTATTAAATTCAGTTTGCATACATTATTTTCTAGACGACGATCAACTATGTCATGCTATCGGAACATCACCCATGGATTTACATCATACAATACGTAACCTTAACATCTACACTCAAAGGTAATATCTGCCTAAATTTGAATTTTAGAAACCGAAATAATTTTTTAATTCACCTCTCAGCTCTGAGAATCTATGCGCAGCTTTGCCTACACAAGCAATATCTCCACCACAGAGGTTATGCTTCACAAGAGCGGTTCATATCCGAACGGATCTGCTGGGGAAAGTCTAATCATCTCCGGAAGAAATGAAGGGAGTGTATCCTCCATTGAAGGCACAGACCTGGTCTCTGAAGATGGGCGAATCAAGGAAGACATCATCTCCTTCCTAAGACTCCCTTATCATATTTGGAAGAAGATATTCCGCTACTCAGGCGTTATATGTCCGTGCCATATTACACTCTTACCGATAAGATCTTGCGGCAGAATGACTCGCCAAAGATCCCTACAAAATACGCGACGACCGGACTTGATCACATGTGCTTTTCAAAAGGTACCGGAATTTGACGATGATCGTTGTGACAATCATAAAACCCATCTCTCGATGCTCAAGGTCTCTAGAATGGCAAGGTTCATAACGCTAAACGCACTCCTTCAGGAGGGCTCCTTTCATTTAGAACTAAGGGACACTACAGATGTTGATGGACTTAAGCAGACATTGCGAGGTTTCGATGGCATGCAACCGCTGAACCAAGAACTAAAGACCTTGCATGTGAAATTATTTTACACAAAAGCACAACAAAGTTCGCGTTACTTGAGTGTTTGGTACTCCTTTTGTGACTATTTCGGCAAACATCTCAAAGGCAGTTTGTTACGATTTGGCCTGGAGTGTCGTCCGAAAACTGTCAAAAATGCAGAGGATATTACGTCTCGTGAAGCAACCAGCAACCTCCATGGGCTCATGACCTGTAACATTATATTTGACTCTCTGTCGCCAAATCCAAATCAAGAGACGTTATGTCGCTATGCCCAGCTATCAAAACAATTTGTCCGTGATGTAGTGGCATTTCAACGGACGGGAATCTTTCGCTTCATGGATTTGCCGACAGAGATCCAGATGTTAATCTTGCATTACGCCTTGGTTACCGATGAAATACTATCCAGAGGTCAACGCTCCTGGGTTTATTCCGTGCCAACACAACGTCAGGACAATGGACAAAAAGGGCCTAGCCATTCATGTCGTATGTGCTCAATGCTGAAACATCGAAAAACCCTCACAACATATACGGCGTGTTCTTGTCTACGGAAGCGTTCAGTGGCAATGGATGGAATATTGAAGCTCGAAGGGGCTGTGGACATGTCACCTGTGCCTATCTTTCTAGCCAACAAATATATCAATGCACTTGGTGGCTCGGTATTCTATTCCCAAAACAGGTTCAAGCTGGTCATCGAGGAACTTTTCAACTTCTGCAATTATCAGAGACCATACGTAAATCTCGGCTTTCCCAAGAGGCACATTAGGCACGTTCGCCATCTACACATCACAACGGTGGGTAGGTCTCGGTACTACCATTATACTGGCTCCTATCAAATGAAGGAGTACAAACGTCTAGCGGAACTCCTGAAAGAGGCGTTTGAGCGTACTTCAATAGACGTGATCGTTGATAAGTCTTGGGAGAAGCACTTAAGTCCGGAAGAACGTGAAAAGTTGCTTTCACTTTTCGACCACTTCGAAGGAGAGAGACCTGAGTGGTACCAGAGGGAGTGATTATCGCAATTGAACGTTGTGTTTGTCTCATGTATGACGCCACTTAGCTAAGTTTACTGTTATCACAGCGTTTGAATATCAATTATTCGTCTTTTCATTCTTCCGAATCGAAAATGTACATTAAGGGTTGAAACTAGCCCTAGCCCTAATATCTGTAGTCGTGGAATGCCTCAGGCAATGAGGGTCTGATATTGTGGGGAATGTCTCCAACGTGCGGGGAACTCTCCAAACTATTTCTCATCACAAACATCCAGCATAGATCGTCAAACAACACTGTTTCTCAACCATGCGCTCTATCGCTGCAGTGATCTCCTGAATAATGTCGTCTACTCCCGTCCCAATCTCCCTGTTCGCGGATGCCCAACGAAAACTCCTACAGAAAGAGCACGAAGTCGAAAAACTATCCTCCGCCCTCGCGACTAGCTCAACAAACACCGTATCTCCCTCGACTCGACGTACTTTACAAGCCACCGGATATGCATTGACTGGGATCGTACTGGAACAATGCCGAACTGGCATGGGAGGAAGGATAGTCGGCGAATTCAGGGCGGACGCTGCATATGCCACCGAATCAACCGAGGAGAGTGATGGAAGGGCGCGTTTCGAGGCACATGGCATTAGAGTTGGCGATGTGGTTCGCGTTCTTGAGATATCATCCGGTAGGAAAAGTGGAAAAGAGGGCAAAGAAGCAGGAGGGAATAAATCGAATGGAGCGGAAGGTGTGGTGATAAAAGCTTCTGAGAAGGCGCTTTCTGTAGCCTTTGGTCAAAATGGTGGCGGAGCCAATGCAAAAGCAGAGGAAGAGTCGGTTGATGACCTGTGGGGGAAGAAGCTCTGGTTGTATGTCTCCACAGTATGCCGAGCATATGAGTGAAAGGTGCTGACTTGCGGCGCAATAGAGTCAAACTAGCGAACGATGTCACGCATCGACGACTGAATCAGACGATGGAAAAGATGGAGAAAATGTCGGAGTCAGAACATAGCTACTTTATGCGAGTTCTCTTCGGAAACACAACCCCATCTTCGCCGGACTACGACACAATCGGCCCTCTTGATTTCATCGATTCGACCCTAAATGACTCACAAAAGGAAGCTATTCGATTCGCACTTGCATCAAAAGAGATCGCCTTGATACATGGACCTCCCGGTACTGGAAAGACTCATACGTTAATTGAGCTGATTCTACAAATGACTCGTCGAAATATGAGGATACTAGTTTGCGGGCCGTCGAATGTGTCTGTAGATAATATCGTTGAACGTCTCACACCTCACAAAGTCCCAATTGTGCGAGTAGGGCACCCAGCTCGACTTCTGCCGTCGGTACTAGATCACTCGCTGGAAGTTCTCACGCAAACATCAGAAGCAGCAGAGATTGTGCGAGATGTACGAAAGGAAATCGATGAAAAACAAGCAAGTATTCGAAAGACAAGGAATGGGCGGGAAAGGAGAGAAATATATGGAGACTTGAAGGAGTTGCGGAAGGAGTTTCGCGAACGAGAATCAAAGTGTGTCGAGAATCTCGTGACAGGAAGTAAAGTGGTTCTTGCTACACTGCATGGTGCCGGTGGCCATCAACTCAAAAACCAGAAATTTGACGTCGTTATTATTGATGAAGCCAGTCAGGCTCTGGAGGCGCAATGCTGGATCCCACTATTAACTGCATCACGAGCTGTGCTTGCAGGCGACCATCTACAGCTGCCACCTACGATAAAGTCGTCAAACATAGATGCAAAGAAAATCAGCAAGGCAAAAGCAAAAGAAGCAGGGAAAGATTCACCTGAGTCACTCAATGGTGTATCCCTTGAAAAAACCATGTTTGACCGACTACTTGCCCTCCACGGACCATCCATCAAGCGCATGCTTACTACCCAATACCGAATGCACGAGAAGATAATGCAGTTCCCGTCAAACGAACTTTACGAAGGAAAACTCATTGCAGCAGACTCTGTAAAAGTTCGTCTACTGAAAGATCTACCGTACGGCGTCGAAGAAACAGACGACACGAAAGAGCCTTTAGTGTTTATAGATACACAAGGAGGCGACTTTCCCGAGAAAGCCGAAGATGAAGACTCCACCATAAAGGGAGGTCTACTCAGCGAGAGTAAAAGCAATGAAATGGAGGCCAGAATAGCTATTCGACATGTCGAGGGTCTCATTAATGCGGGTGTTCGACCGGAAGATATCGCCGTCGTCACACCGTACAATGCACAAGTTGCTCTGATTGCGCAGTCACTGAAAGAAAAATATCCTGGTATTGAGATTGGAAGTGTAGATGGTTTTCAGGGGCGTGAAAAGGAGGCCATTGTTGTTAGCTTGGTGCGCAGTAATGAGAAACATGAAGTGGGATTTTTGGGAGAGAAACGCAGATTGAATGGTAAGATGGTTCTCTTTGCTTTTGCTGCGTGAGATATGACTGACTCTTCATGTTATAGTTGCTATGACGCGGCCCAAGAGACATCTTTGCGTTTGCGGAGACTCGGAAACCATCAGCAAGTAAGTCGCCATACTCTCACTCCATTATAATTGGACTAATATTATCCGACATTCCTTTAGAGGAAGCAAGTTCTTGAAAAACTGGATGGCATTTCTGGAGGAACATGCAGACCTGCGATATCCTGACGCCAGTGAGCTATTCTAATACGCTCAAATGAAGATTGCATCTCCATGAATTCGGTCCATACTGAGTACTCAAGAGGACGAGAGTTTCGAAAACAGAGATCCAATACGGAGTAGTCAAGGTCTTTAGAGACATCGGCATAACGTGACATCTGGAGAAGTCCGCTTGGTCTTCGAGCACTCGAGATTTAGCTACGTCGCAGGTTACAAATAAACATTGACCACAGAGCGTTTCAGCCAACGCCTGTTAAAGCGACTTATGCAAAATATGTAGAAAGACGGCGCATACTACATAAACATGTATATGGCAAATTTGACGATTGTCAATTCTGTGACAAGCAAAACTGCTAGGTAAATGGGCTACCAGACCTGACTGACTGGGATCGAAATTAGCCCTATTTCCGCATTTGGAATACGCCATTGTCCTAGATGCCGTAACTACTCCACTAGCATTTAAATCTCTTTATCAAATCAAACTTGGACTAGGCAACCTTGAGAGACATGTGCAAATGATGTTAATAGTGGCAGAAGTCTTACATTGTATAGAAGACGAATGACAAGATGACCATACTGATCGCCTGACCACTGTACCTCCTTAATACGATGTGAATTTGTTCAGGTGGCAATCAGCCTGGGTATATGGTTGTTTCTTCATTAGCGCAGAGGTTTCAGTATGTTTTTAGAGACGAAATATATCAAAGTGACAAAACGTATTTGATCTTCCTAGGAACTGGTACTTAGTTCGAGTGATGTTTTCGGCCCTGTCGAACGATTCAATTTGTGGTTCTTGTAAAATAATATAATTCTCCGCATAGAACCTTTAAACTCGAATCCTAGTCATCAATATCCTCAGGATCTTATTGCAGAACACATTCTTGATTTTCGGAGGTCTCTCTAGTCTGCAAACCCCTAGTTTACCAAATCGGGGAATCTCACATGCATCATGTATACAAGATCTCATGTCCAGCCATGCGCCCCTGACATGACAGATCTAAGTCATAACCCCTGACTAAAACGGATCATAGAATCAAGTCTAATTCCAATGGAATATAATTATATTTGAATGTGGACTGCGCCTTTCACTCATGACGGGGTCAAACAAACCGAAAGTCGAATCATATGATAGGGCGGCCAGTCCGCGGCAAGTCACGAGTTTGATATTGATATCAACAGACTCATCGACATGGAATGGCAGAACAAAAGTAATACGTAGATAGAAAAGCCTCCTTTGGTGTATTTTTACAACACTCGTGCCAGTTTTCTCTGGCATCAGTTCATATTTAAACAATACCCTAACATTTGAAGCCTGAGTCACCCACTTACTTCATCGTTTCCTCACAGATCCAGCAATCTCGCAATGTGTACGATATACTCTCGAAAATGGTTATGTACATTGTACCCCCAACAAGACCCCACCGCTCTCTAATCGGTCAACCCATCATCGGCGTGGGATCACTCTCTTCCTACTCAACATCATACACGACCTCATCATCCTCTTCACCTACATCCGGCAGCAGCAGCAGCAATACCAGCAACAGTAGCCGGAGCCGAAGAACCAAGTCGTCAAACACATACTATTCGTCAGATAATGGTCTATCGTCGTCGAATACGAGTTTCTCGAGACACCCACTCTGTCCGCCTGCATATGAGAATAGACGTCTTCGTCGTCGTGAGGCATTTGGGGTTGGTGAAGCGGCGGCGTTGACGACGAGGATGACGCCTATATCAACGTCGGCAGCGAGTAGGAGAAAGACTGAGATGCCTATTGAGCGGATCCCGGCCGTTGTGCGAGAGGGAAGGCGGTCGAGATACGATAACTACTACTATATAGATGAGGAAGTGGATGATTACTACGAGGGTCGATATCCGAGGGAACATGAGAGGGGTTATAGATATAGCAGAAGACATGGGGAGAGTCGTCTGAGATCTTTCAGTGAGCATGCGAGGAGTTCGGGACGACAGGAGTTGATTGATTTGATGGGTTATGCTTATGATGACGATGATATCTCGTCGTGGACGAGATATTGCCGGACTTGTTGATGGGGGGTTGTACGAGTATTGGAACAAGATACATGGTATGATGTCCAAGGGATGAGAAGCAATGATGGGCCTACAAGTCAGGAACGGAGCCTTTCCATGAGATCTGATGTACGAAGTGAAGTCAACGTTACTATGCTCATGTACCGACCGGGTGAAAGGAGGATGGTGCACGGTTCGCCAGATGTCGTTCAATGTAGGAGACGGGCCACAGCTTGAAACTTCTATGCAATGGGGTTTGATGGATCAAAGACGCGAGTGGCCGATCAGAAATAGCATTTCCACTCTTCCTGAGGGATCTCAAACATACGACCCCACAGATCGAAAAACGGAAAGCATTCTGAATCATTTTTTTGACACTACCTACATGTGTAGGTATTTCCAGGCCAATTCTCGACTCTTTATCGTTTTCCTGTGTACGAACCATATGCATCCTATGTATCATTAGTAGTTTCTTATGTATATTAGCAATATGATCTGAGTATGATAAAGACATAAAATTCGTGTTATGATCGTCGATGGATACACTAAAGTGGATCAGAAAGATGCCATGCGAAAGTAAATCGCTATCACACGTCTCATCAAATATGAAAAATAACCCACATCTCAACATACCTTAACCATGACCAGGTAGTGCACGAGCTGTGTCAGATCAAATCGACCGAGATCTCTTTAGGATAGCAGTCTCAAAGACGCCATTGGCACGACATAAGTATGTACGTGCGTGAGTATTAGTGTTATAAACACGCTACTGCGTGTACTGAGCGTATTTGCATACCTGCTGCACCACAAATGCTGAAACTTTTCTAGAATCAAGACCAACAAGGATCTAGGATGATATATTCCAGCTTATGCACCTCATCGACTTGCTCTTGACGTACAGATACGGTCTGCACAGACCGTGTACGGAGTAGTCTAACACGATGTCAGCCGCAGACACTTTTCACCCTCTGATTGCTTGAGCAAGTGTCTATCGAATCCTTTAACCCCGCATCTAGGCCGTATATCGCAGCTCGTGCCTCGTATCAGAAAACCCCCACCGAAATCACCGCCTATCATCATCAATGGCATGCATATTGATAAGTTTTCTCGGCCATCGAGTCGTCGAGCAAGGGCTGCATGGACTCAGATCTTACTTCAGCTGAACCTTGTGCTGCACGGATTACTCGAGGATTTTTCTGTGCATTGCGGCGCCGCGTCAGCAGTGACCCTAGTCAGACACGTGGATTGATTGCTTCAATCTTCAATTTTCAGCTGTCAAGACTATTATTTATGCGATGTGCACTGTGCATTGTCTTGGTACCAAGCGTTTCAGATTCTGCAGGCAAGACTGCCATTTATGCCATACTGCATGCAAACACTTTCCGTATCAAGTAGATACACGGGAAGTGCTATGGAGAGATTTTGAGAGATTTATGCTTAATGGTTACGATTAGACCAGCTTTTTATCTGTCCGGGGAGTGATTGCCGTAGACTATGCTTTGGCCGCCACTGCGGAGTATATCAGAGCTTCTCAAGTATGAAAGGATTCTTTAGGCTGCGATATCCGAACAATGCATTGTCGAGTCAGAGGGTTGAAAGAGAGCTGTAAATGCAAAGTCAGCGACAACAACAAAGACAACAACGTGGATGTTGTTGTCAATAGCGACTAACTGCTTTGGTCTTGGACAGATTGGCTTTCGGCTGTCTTTCCTAGTTTCAAGCTGGAGCGGGCGTTAGACAATGTAGCAATTACGAACCATATGTGACATGATATATTCTCCGATAATCCGATCATATCTGAAAAGTCGATGTTAAAGAGAGATACGGTGAAGGATCAAACATGGACCATCCCATCTGGGCCAGGTGGGCGTCTCATAGTGACACGCGCTAAGCCATTTACAAAATGAAGCCATTTACAGAAAAGCCATGGCAGTGGACCATGTGGTCAATAATCATCAGACACTGGATTATCGTTGGTTGGTTTTGCTTATCGACCCCATCCGCTCCGTCCCGTGCTCCACTGCATACTAATTAGTACTACTTAGTAGTAACTTCCAGGAACCGAGTTCTTTCCTTCTTCAGCATCCAGCAGTTCTGGTCGATAACTTCCGCATTATTATGACAGGGAAGCCACGATCACATACTTCGAGAGACTACATAGGTACTACTATGTATGTACGGCGAGCAAGTCTACGCTGTCGGCTTTCCTGGCTGGTGACATAGTCAACAGTGTGACGGAGCTAATCATACGCACAGGCACTGACTATCCATCATCCGGCTAACTCAAAACAGGTTTCTGATTCCCTCTTTTGGCACTAGCAGATAGAGCACAAGTGGACTCGCCTGTTTCGTCTGTCCACCCCTGCAGCAACGAACTAACCACTCGCAACCCCTGGCCGGATAAGTAGTACTACGTACGTAGACAGCAGACAGCAGACACAGCATGACCTCCGCCCGGTCCAACCGTTGCAGATAAACTACTTGTGCACCGACAAGTTACACCGGCTTCTAGTATCTGCATCAAGCAGTGTCTGACGTGGAGTCGAGTCCTTTCGTTTTATCATGCTTCTCCAAGTCTTGCTTACAAAGTGCAGCAATTACTAAGAGATAGCTCACAGCCGTTCGTTTTCAATCGACTATCCTAGCCGCTATTCTTCCTTATTCAATTCCACCCGATCGAATTTCCTCACACTCGACTTCGAAGGCGGATAACAAGACAGGATATGGCGAAACACTCTTTTTAGAAATGAAGTTCTTACAGCCCTTCTACTTCACATGCTCGATGCGATCTCAGCCGGCACGATAGCCACACCATCATTCACATTCTTACGCTCAATCTTACGAACTTCGGCGACTCATTCGTTTTCCGTCGAGCTTCCTTGATCACGCTTTAGATTTACAACTCTACACTTTTAATATCGTTTCCCTATCAAGAATACACTGGTTGCTGTGAAATAATTGCAAACGACATGGTGGTTTTCTAATTCACATCAACGTCTTCTTTCACATAGTTCGAGAGAGATTGGCCCGGTTTTTGGAGTGGGCTACACCGCGGGAATATGGAGACTACACTACCAAAGTCTATTCAGAGTGGAGGAGAAACAGGGCCGGGGCCACGGTTGCTAGTCACACCGGATCAACAAATAACTGCGCTGCCAATCCGCACATTTCGAGAATCCCATCCTTCGTTGAACGGTTCACAAGCGAAAACATATGGCAGAGCACTATCACACCATCCGCAAGCTTCGTTTTCTTCGCACCTATCGCAGGATCCCTTCTCGCATCGACGTCGCGGAAGCACTTTAAAAGTCGTGATGAGGAAATTGTTTGGTATAAAGCGACATAGCAATCTAGATGGAGAAGAAGAAAATGAGAGCCCGTCAACGGTGAGGCATCAACCTATCGCTACACCCACAGCGCCAAATCGGATACTGTTTGAGACGGCACACCAGTCGGATTCTAGTAGTAGAGGATCTGTATCCAAGCGCAAACAATCTCTACCAACCAGCCACTTGTCATCTGCATCGTCGGATCATATCGCTGCAGCTCAGGATAATAGGATTGAGATTCCAGCTCATACTGTCAGACGAAGGGCAACTTTACCCAGCCTCATTCTCACCGAGGACGATGATACCAAAGCATCAATTTATTCGAACCTTTCTCCTACGAGTATTCGGCCTGTAAGCGTGGTTATTGAGAGCCACGAAGATCGTGAGCACCAAGAAGATCACGAGGACGCTAAATCACAGCCAAGTTTGAGAGCACACCGACGATCGAGAAGTGCGGATGCCCTAAGAGATCTTGTGCGACACCATCGAATGTCCCCAATTCAATGGCGGCGACGCAGTGACGAAATCAAATTCTGGAGAACGAGTGTACTGGAGATGGACGAAGGTGACGAGCATGGAGAACCTCAACCTAGTCACAGCGTCCAACACAAACCGAGGATAGACTCATTACCAGAGTGTGAGAAAACAAAGAGTGCCAACGAGGACAGCCTTCCCTTACCGGACGTCTCAACGTCAGCGCCATTCCAAATTGAGAGTCTGATCGCTAGCATGGCCGATCCTGATGCAACTGTCGAACAACGACTAACAACAATCGAAGTTAAACTCATGGACCTGGAATTCGCGATCTCCAAAATCCAAGGCACAGATAACAATGTCTTCTCCAAACCTCCTCCAGTGACCTCTCCAGAACCAATGAATGCCCTTTTATCCCCGAACCCAGCCCCACGATCACCCAGCGACGCATCCTCAATCGTCAGCGAAGCCACCACCCAAAGCTCTGCCTCCTTTGGCGGCGGCGAGGACCGACCCATCAGCACCGCAACTCTACGCCCCAGCATGATCTACTCCCAACAACCACCACCCTGGCAAAACAATTCCTGGTCCTCGATGAACCTCCACGGAATCTCAATCGAGCAATACAGTGCCCTCGTCACGCTCGTCCGTCGGGAACAAACTGCTCGAAAAGCGCTGGAAAATCAAGTAACGCAATTACAAGAAGAGATGCAACAGTTCCGCCGCGCATCGGGTTTACCAGCTTCTCCGCCGGGGACGTTGTATCCTATTCCGAGCCCGGATTCTGATGACGGCAACTTTCGACGGAGACAAACCAGCTCATCCAGAAAGGATTCCAGTACGAGCGGCGACACGCGGGTGTCAGACTCGAAAACGCGGGACAGTTCCAAGTATCGACTTACTAGAGAAAGACATGACTCGAACATGATTTAGATACCTACCCTTACAACCGTTTCCCTTATTTTATTGATATTTTTGTGGCATCGTTAGATGCTGTTTGACATGCGAGATTTCTTGATACCACTAGCAGTTGTTTTGATGCAAAAGACTCCTCATTTCTTTCTTTTCTCTTTTTTGTTTCGGGCTTTTGGGACGTGCCCCCAAAAGTTGTTTATTTTCTTCTTACCCTTTTGAGATATGTCGATGCCGGTCTTGCTATGCGAACGGGTTAGCTGAATCTCAGACTGGGCAGGGAATGTGACGATGGCTGGCCAATGAGCTAGATGTCAGACACTGTTTGGATTGATGTATAGGAGATGAGACGAACTACTTGAATAATGAGATGTTAGATATGGATAGTTTCAATAAGATCAACATCCATCACCAAGGTGACAAACTCAACTTCGAGCTCTCGAGACATGAATATACTTGATTGTAGTGAGAAATAACCCTAACTCATTAATGGCCCTTGCGAGATGCCTCAATTCCCAGTCAACTAGATCTATCATCAACAATTGAAATATAAAAAATCTCTTTCCAGCATCGTCTTTTCGTCCGGATGTCGTCTACCCAAACCCTAAATCTGATGAATATTTGCTTAATTAGGAAATGTTCCATGTCTGAACCCTATTTGGGCAGTCTTTGTTCCGTTGCAGCCCTATGTAACCTGACTCTAATCACCGTGCCCAGAGAAGTAAAGGTACCGAAATGACAATCTATAAGCTCTCGAACGTGCCCTACTGTACCTTGACTGGGTGTTCTTGGTAGATCAACCATAACCACGTCCTGCCTCACTTACTGTCACTACCTATCGATGTCTGGAATGGAGACGCCATTTTCGAACTCTCAACCCGAAACCACAATTTCATCGCCCATTCACTGATATCATTCCCATCCATATCCAATTCTTGAAGCCGCGGATTCGATTTATATCGACATATTTGAGACGTCGAATGCCTCAACTGGTGAAATATCCATCCATTAATGAAGTTATACATATTAAAATCCCTGGTTTGTGCCATTTCGGAAAAGGGGTTATTTTCTTCTAGCTCGGAGAGCCATAGTAAGTCCCGTTCTTGTGGGAGAGATTCTCTGATATCCATATCTAGTAGTTCCGTTTCGACTTCCGCTCGTAGATTCGCTGGAAGGGATAGACCCTCTTTCTCGCATTGTTCACGTATTGATGCTGCTGCATCCATCTTTTCGGATAATATTTGCTCTAGCTCGAGACGTTGGGACTCGTAATTGTCAAGGAAATATCGAGAGCCTTCGTCAAGAGACATATTTACTAAAGCAAATGATGCCTCTCGTCCGGTTATCTCGGCGTGTTCGAGCGAGAGTTCGCCTAGTCGTTCCTGATACATCCGGACTTCTCCTATTTCTGCGAGATATTTCTCGACTAGTGGATGTAGTTCCATTGGAGAGTCCGTCGTGCCTGCGGTGTCCGAGTCGTCTTCGGTCATCGGCCACATATCTTGAGTTTGTTGATAGGAGCCGCTACTGCCGAAGTTCATATGTAACTCAGTCGCATAGTTCCTCTGGGCAAAGCTTTGCAACACCTCTGCTATATGTGTCTGTCTCTGTTGTAATGAGTTCTCTTCTGCCTCTAGTTTGCGTTGGAAATTTCGATACTCATTTTCGCGAAGCAAGTAGTCGTCGGAATGCTGATTGATTGTTTCAAGGGCGCGTAGCTGCATCGTTATATTGGTGTGTTCGAATGGCGCACTGCTCAACATTGACTTTATTTCTTGTAAATGATCTGCCCACTGGGAGATTTGGGCAGTCCTTCTTTTGTCGAGATCAGAGCGCATTTCGGCAAGTTGGACTCGCATACCAGAGACTTTTTGTTGGGCTCTGATCACGGTTTGAATTGTTTCGGATATTCTTCTAGGGAAATCTGAATGTTTGAAACCATTGTACGGCAGATGTTCGTCCTGATGCAGTTGACTCTGGGAGCGATGGTTGATTGTAGATTCTTGGCCCTCTCTGCGAGTTTTTTCCATCATATTGAGGTCAGTCGAGTCATGTAGAGGCTTCTGTCTAAGCTTGTGTAAGGATTCTAGTCCTGTCGAGCTTAATGTGTGAATATCGACACCAATTGCATCTTGCTGAGTATCTAACACCAGGGACGATGTTGGCTCTATTGGTTTGAGGGGCTTCACCGCGACCGAGAATTGACCTACATGCAGATCAGCCGGACGATGGGATGTGAGTCGAATACTTTCTGCTCTTCGTTTTCGTCCTGTAGGAGAAGATAAACTCGGACGGTGTTTATCCCTTTTCTGAAACTCGAGGGGCATACTGTGACATCTTCGTAGCATAGTCATTGTGCCTTTTTTGCATTGCTTCGATATCAACTGGATATTGTTGTTTGTTTTCCCAGCGATAATGTGCTAGAAAACAATTTGCACATTTTACCGATGGTGTGTGCATCAAGTCTGCACGGAATAGTATTGGTCCAGCACACATGAAAGAAGAAGAGAAGGTCATAGCTTCCAACCTGATAAGGTAGGCATGAGGATAAATTACAAACAAGTCAGCTGATCAGCATGTTACGGTCACAAGTCCAGTATTAATGCCAGCCCGAACTGGAATTTACATCGTGGCTTCCTCAGGCTTCCCGCTGGCTGCATTGGCGCACGCAGCTAACTAGTACGACCACGCCCTTCCTAATCAGGAAGGCATATCTTCTCCTTCTCCTCACTCCCTCGCTGTCCCAGTCCCAGTCCCAGTCCGATTGTTCCGAGTCCTTTCCCCCTCCCCTCCCAATCATACACCCTATCACACCTCACTTCATGCAACACTACTGTCCGTCATTTTGTAGATGCGAGATGACACCATCTGCAAGTGTCACCGCTGCACATCTACTCGTCCAAGTATATACGGCAGATTTAGCGGATTTTGTACAGCTCGGCGCGCGCTTACCAACAACCTAATTGGTGGATTCCAGCATTCAACTCTGAGATATCAGGCATCAAGGTGGGTGAGTAAGTACAATGCATATAACATGGTGTCTTGGTATCCGTTCAATTGAGCCTCATCCCGTCCTTTGCGGGATATATGAGCGAGGAAAATTGATGTATCATCAAGGATGGAGCTTCTTATCTGGTGTACATCTGTGGAGCACGCAAATACAGGTCTGGCTTTCATGCGCATCGAGATTGGGTATATGTTTGTATATGTTACCAATATCGAAAGTACATGGGCATTGCTACCTGACCTCAGGCGGTAGCATTTATTACCTAGATACATAGGTAGTGATCGAATATGGCTCACCACGGCTACCAATATGGTAATCAATCACTCCCATACGTACCCAATCATACACTAATATCCCTGTACTAACCATCGCGAGTCATAGGCTATCAATATCACCCCAATCAACAGCCATACGGGTATGGCTTCCTGCCCGAATATGGCAACAAGTATGTACCTTTTATAGTTCAATTGGAATTAAGCTGATTGGACTAGCAACAATGCTGGCCCTGAGCCATCTCCAAGCCCATCGGAACCGGATGAAACTGTCAGGGAGCCATGGGGTAACAGGTCCTCAAATGGTATGACTGAGACACATTTTGCTGGCAGGGTGCCTTCGCAACAGTTGTCGTCAACGGCTGATATCAATGAGCGAATCTGGTATCAACAGAATAACCAGCTCGCCAACCAATATTTGAGACCAGAGGCAACTCCCCGAACCCATTCCGGTCGCCGACATAGACACCGTCACTCTGTGGAAAGAGGTACGTAGTGCAACATAAGTGTGGTACATGGATGGGAGACTTAGTGTCGAATAGTATGGACCAGAATGGCAAGCACTTATTTCACGCCAGGCAGGGTGAGCACCCTGCCCCCTGACCAGTCTCATTTCGAAGCTAATTTTCAGATTTTTCTCATGCCCTGGGTTGAAAACGCCGGTCAATCAGAGGGGACCAGGAGTGGGAACAGTGAGATCATCGTTGATAGCCACGGCAACAGGTACTTTTGCTCTCCGCGTCGCATGATTGTGTTATCGACTATCCCGGGGGGTAATAGTTCGACCTGTGTGTAAGTAGCATGCCCAACGTGGAAAACTGTCATGACAGAATGCTAATCAGCCATGTCTGGCCGCCCAGTGGGATATACACCTATGGCGGGCAAGGACTAGCGAAACATGGCATCCATGTTGAGAGTCATGCGATTCTGTACGATGAAGCAAAAGGAGGGCCACGGATGTCCCCCAGAGAGCCACAACTGGAGCGAGATGCACTAGCTGTCGTCCTTGCGTCACGTGCAGAGAGTCTTGATCCTATGTCTCGTGCAAATTTCGGAGAATTACATACGATCCAGCACAATGTTGAAATCTGCCATATTGGTGAGATTTCCCCGGATTCCATGTCCACATTTCACGCCTATGTGAACGACAGGTTCGATAGGCTTCGCTATCCATAGGCAAGGTCACCATAACGCTTTGCACTCCTGTGGCCGGTCTGCGGACTTTCTCATACTCATAGCTATCAACTCGATGGAGTCATCCATCGAGCATCTGCTTGACTATTTTGTTCCCACGGTGGGCTTCTTTCTTCTTTTAATAAGAAGATTGAGCATGCGACGAACGATATCCAACGCTCTTGATTAGCGATTCCTTCAGGTTGTTTGATTTGATGATTTGACGCGATTGCGTCAGGACGCACTTTTCAACGGAACGACTTTGCAAGTGCAAAGATCAGGTATACGACAGATTGACTGAACCAGATGAACTATACGTTTTCTTTCTTTCTTTCTTTCTTTTTTCTTTTTTTTGGTTTTCGGATTGTTTCGGATTGTACCTAGATTGAATGTCCTTAAGTACGAATTTCATGATGAACTCTTGAAGTTGCTAAGAAGTTGAGATGTTTTGATAAAGTAAAGTAAAAGTGGAGTCAAGCGGGTCTAGGCGGTGAAGCGGAAAATGTGGCGGGCCGGATAAGTTCCCTAAGCTTCAAAAATAATTTTTCCTCTTATCAACACGAAAACATCGGCAGCTATTACTGATTGCCCGACTCGACTTGAATCAAATAAGCAATTATGAAGCGCAAGCTGGATGCCAACGATGTCCCCTCGACAGACGCCGCAGAAGGAGAAAATGAAACACAAACAACATTCGAAAATCTCGCTCTCGATCCGCGGTTACGCCAAGCGCTGGTCAAGGAAAACTTCTCGAAACCAACTTTGGTCCAGTCCAAGGCTATTCCTTTGGCTCTTGAAGGGAAGGATATATTAGGTACTTTATAATCCTCTTGATTGAGGTCCTGTCAATTCGGTGCTAATTTTCATGTGTTTAGCGCGGGCTAAGACAGGGTCTGGTAAAACGGCGGCATATGTTCTTCCTGTGTTGCAGTCTATCTTGCAGAGGAAATCGGTATGCTATAACCAAGGCTCATGGAATTGGTCGAATAATAACTGATTGGTTGTTTGTTATAGAATGACCCCTCATTGAAAGCAACATCTGCTCTCATCCTAGTCCCCACCAGAGAACTCTCCGAGCAAGTCCAACGAGTCATCGTATCATTCTCTTCATTCTGCGGAAAAGATATTCGCTCCGTCAACTTGACCCAAAAAGTATCCGATTCGGTTCAACGTGCCATGCTCGCCGATGTCCCCGACATTGTCATCTCCACCCCAGCACGAGTCGTCTCTAACGTGAACAACTCCGCTTTATCATTGGACCATCTTACTCAATTGGTCATTGATGAGGCCGATTTGGTGCTTTCGTATGGTTATGAAGATGATATCAACGCTTTAGCTAAAGCTGTTCCTCGAGGAGTTCAGACATTCTTGATGAGCGCAACTCTTACATCCGAAGTCGATACATTGAAGGGCTTATTCTGTCGAAATCCGGTAGTCTTGAAATTGACCGAAGCCGAAGATGAAGGCGGCGGTATCAGTCAATTCGCTGTGCGTTGCGCGGAAGACGAAAAATTCCTTCTCACATACGTCATTTTCAAACTACAGCTTGTCAAGGGCAAATGCATAATCTTTGTTGGAGATATCGATCGTTGCTACCGTCTCAAGCTCTTCCTTGAACAGTTCGGTATCAAGAGCTGTGTTCTCAACTCGGAGCTTCCGGCCAATTCGCGTATTCACGTTGTTCAGGAATTCAACAAGGGTGTGTATGATATTATCATTGCCGCCGATGACCAGGAAGTCCTCGGCACGAAAAAGATCAAAAAGGCATCCGCAATCACAGATGCCGACACCAATGAGAATGGCGAGGACGCCGAAGCTGGACTCGAAGAATCTAGCGACGATGAGGTCCAACCCTTCGAAAACACACAATCTAAAAGCAACAAGAAGCAAAAACTATCCGGTAAACAAAAAGACTACGGTATCTCCCGCGGCATCGACTTCCAAAACGTCGCCTGCGTCTTAAACTTCGATCTCCCCACAACCTCCAAATCCTATACACACCGTATCGGCCGTACGGGCCGCGCCGGCAAAACCGGCATGGCCCTCTCCTTCGTCGTGCCCAAGGACGAGTACGGCAAACACAAACCCACCAGCTACCCAACAGCCAAACATGACGAAGCCGTCCTTGCCAAAATCATAAAACGCCAGGCCAAACTCGGTCACGAAGTGAAACCCTACCACTTTGAAATGAAACAAGTCGAATCCTTCCGCTACCGTATGACTGACGCCCTCCGCGCCGTCACCCGACTCGCAATCCAAGAAGCGCGCGCCCGCGAAATCAGACAGGAACTTATCAAATCCGAAAAGCTACGTCGCCATTTCGAGGAAAACCCGGACGAACTACGCCATTTGCGCCATGACGGCGAGATCCGCGCAGTGAGGATTCAGCCTCATCTCAAGCATGTCCCGGATTATCTGATGCCGTCAAAGGGGAAACAGGGGCTTATGGCGGAGGATTCGCAACGACAACACGTGGGAATTGGGAAGACGAGTGAGAATCGGATACGGAAGGCGAGGGAGAGGAATAAAGCTAAAGGACGAAAGGCGGGTGGTGGGAAGAAATCTGATCCGCTCAAGACGTTCAATGCTAAGGGGAGGAAGAAGTAGATCTGATCATGATGCAGAGTCATATAAAAGTATTCGGATGGTTAATTGTATATAGGAATGGAATTGGTGTTCGTGCATAGTCTAGATTCTATTTGATATAGTACAGTGGTCCTTCATGAATCTATTTTTGCCAGCACCTTCTCGAGTACCTTTCGTTCATCAACCCCCTCCCCGCCAAAGGAGAAATGTATCCATTTTCCGCCGCCTTCGCGACGGACACGATGGATATGCTTCTCAACACGACGAGCTTTTCGTAGAGTTTCTTCGTATGCTTTCCATTCATTGACTCGGCGCTGCTTTTCACGCGCAATCGCAGCTTCTCGCAGGTCTTGCTCTGTCAGAACGGAGGTTAGATCGTCGTCTGGGTTTCTTCCTTGTCCGGGTTGCCGCTGAGATGCTGGTGAATGTCTAGATGCCGCCAGCGGAACGAACGAAGAACTCATATCATCTACATCCACCTTCTGCGACGGTATCCAGCCAGGACCGAGGCCAATCCATTCAATATCTCGCCATGATCCATTCCATGCTGATGACAGCGTCTGGAATGGTTCATCATCGTGTAAAGTACGTCCATCCCAACTGAGGGCTCCGAACCATTCACCGCATCCTTCCAAATCCAGCCATTTGAGGCAGTATGTCGCACGTGAGAGCCTGCGTAGGATATTGACGGCTTCGACCCAGTTATTCTCATCAGCACTGTATGTATCTGTCCCACCAGCGGCGAACGACACGGATCTCATGGTGGGATGCGTGATTCTCTCGTTTATTAAATTTGGAGTAAGTGTTGGAACTGGCCAATGAGCAAGAGACAGATGCGTGAGCGTAGAAATATGTGATAGCAGGTTAAGCAAAGAACCCCAACTAGCTGCCGTGCGCTTGGGATGAGCAAGCGACAGGTATCTCAGATTTGGAAACCGGAGGACTTGAGATGGTGACTTGAATAGAGGCAATTGTGGTGATGATAAAGAATGCGTTTCGATCTCATCGTCCTCTATCGAATCCTCACTATCGTCCCATGATGCGGGCACGGTTTCTTCGCTCTTTATGATCGGGGCACTGTTCTCCTTACGAGGAAGCAATAGCTGTTTACTTAAGGCCTTCATGCTAATCCAGTTCCCGACTGCACTGCTCAAATCCAAGCGAGTAACATATCCGACTTCGGCTACCGATGCCTCTGGCGGCGCGAACAGGAAATTAAGAGTATTTCCCGCGACCGTGATATTAGATCTTGACATATGAGTAGCAACATAGCTCAACAAGAGCAACTTGAGACGACTCGGGATTTCCATCAAAAACTCATTGTCATACTCCAAATGCCATGCCAAGTTGATCGCCATCGACTTCATCACGGCATGTTGCAAACTATCCTTTGGGGGAAACTTCACCCCGGGCAGTCGCTCAAGCCGGTAAAGTACTTGATCATAGCCTACCGAAACACCCTGGCGCTCATCCGATGTATTGTTTGCCGGTGCCTGAGTTTGTAACCAACTAGACGGAGGCGGAGGGCCGGGTGTCCTACGAAAGAACCGTCCACCTACCGGCCGCACATTTGAGCGCGGTCGTGGTGGTGGCGTCTCTGGGACATTGAGTATATTCCGGAGCGACGGATGGAGTGTGCGTTGTGTCACGGTCCGAGACGTATTCGAGGGTCCATCGTTAGGAGACGTGACCTGAGTCCGCCGAAGATGGTGGATGAGGTCATTTACCGACTGGCTGTTAGAAGCTGACCGTGAGGCGCTGCCATACTGTCGTTTGGTGGTTGAAGATTCTAACGAGGGATGAACAGTACTAGCGGGTTTGATGGAGGGGTACTTGTTGTGCTTTTTGGGCATGAAGGACAACAAGTCGTCGTATGTAGGCGTGTGGTGTAGAAGGAAGATGGTTCGTGCCATGAGGAAAAGAAGTGAGTAACAGCACAGCCTCAACGGCGGCTCTAACAAATTCCGCCGCCACGTTCCACATTGGGTTACTTCGCGATATGACTTCGTTTTATAGCATGAAGCAATAGTATTATTTATAGGCCTTGTTCTATCAGTGACAAAAGCCGATATTTATATTATACAGTTTTCCCTCAAGTGTCCCGCACCCAAGATTCATCAAGCATTTTACCCTCCCTCTTCGGTCCTTCTTGCGCCCAGGTTTGCGCGAGACTCGCCTTGGGATCCTCATCTGAAAGACCTCTCGACCGCCTCAATTCGACCACAAGCTGGCGAACCCTGCTGGTGCACTCTTTTCGTAGCTCTACAGCTTCTTCTCCGAACATTAACTCTTCATTCAAGACACCAAGTGGTAACTGTGCCACAGATGCATTCCGTTTCGCTGCTTTTTCCTTTAGTTTTTGCCATCGTCGTCGCAAGTCTCCAAATATAGCTTCTGTGTCGGCCTTGTCGCCAAAAGTAATGCTGATACGCTTAAAAGGTCGAGGCAAGAAGCGTGGAAATCCGCGATCCTCGTGCATAACTTCGTCTGTACCCTCTATCCATATTGGAACCACATCGGGGCATTCGGATGGTTCCAGAATGAGCCGAGACACTCCCCATTTGAAATAACGCATAACTTTCTTCGGAGACTGATGTATCATTCCTTCCGGGAAAATATGAACCCACGAGTACGAGTTGCACGCATATGACGAGGGCGCCATTATCGAATCCTCGCCGGTGGTAGTGTACGCGGTGGGAAGATCGGAAAATGGATCGACGCAGACGTTCTGAAGACTCCAGCGTTGGCGCTCGATATTCGCGAAATGAGGGTCCGCGGGAAACGGCCCTTTCGACAAAAGCCGGATTCCCTGCGTCATCGTAGACTGGAACAAACCCCCGTAAGGTGAGTAGGCAAGTCGATGTGTTGGTAGAACCTGTCCTAGTGTGAAGAAAGCTCCTCCAGCACTTTTAACCAGTCAGCCACATCGCTTCCAACTGATTTGTAGGTCCCGATCTTACCGAGTAGCCCAGCAAATGTCATGGCTTCCAAACCCCCATCGCCGGTTATAGGAAGGAAGGTTGAAGTGGTATTTAAAAGGTAAAGCTCCCCACATTAAAGGATCATCCATACTAATCTCAAGATCAGCGACATGTTGCATATTGTCGATTGTAGAGTGTTGCACGTACGTACACGCTAATGTGATTGGATACTATTGGAAGTCAAGCAATTAGCCTCAACATCATTGCAAAACAGCTTCAAAACCAACCTGTAATCAACCCTCTTGTTCTTTTCGAAGGATCTCGGCGCGAATCAAGCAATTCCGTAAACCGCTCCAGCCCATTGACCTCCAATTTACTCAATCCCAGCAAGAAGCCCCTACACAGGGCGCCAATCTCGAACATGGTCATTGACGAGCAAGCCCTCCACCAGGCAGAGGGCCGCTCGGTCGTTGCTCCTAGAGACATGGTGGTATAGCTGGTTGGCGCCCAGTTCACGCACGAATGGGCTAGGTCCCCAGTTCAAGAGGATTCAAAGCATCGAGAGACAAACAAAGATGATTAAACAAAGTCGAAGAGAAAGACAAGAGAAAAGGAGCGACTGCGATTCAATTAAAGGAAGAAAATAATTGTTGACCTTGACTTGCGGAATCTTTTAAGCTGGCCACTGACGATTGGAGCCCGTGACTCGTGGATGCGCGCACGGTCCACCATTCGTCCTCCGCGGCTTCTCTGACTTCGTTGAATGTTCCGAGACTTCACGATCCTCTAAAGGCTGTCGTCTGTTCAGCTTCCACCGCCATTCGAAATGTTTAAAGTCACTTCTCCTCTTCTAGGAGGTCTGCTATGGTACTTCCCCCATACCGCCCTTGCAATTCATTCCGGAAGCGTTTCAGAAGAAACAACAGCTAACAAAAACTTTTTTTTGATCTGCGCAGGAAAATCCCATGGCGCCTCTCCAGTCGCCAGAAATTCCGTCAACGCAAACGCCTCCGCGCAGTCGACAACGTCGTTGATACAGTCGCTGCAGCCCTCGAGCGCAATGGCCTTCCTCAAGTGAAAGCAGTGGAGCGATGGTACGCCGAGATGCCACGGGAGGAGGAAATGTTGCCCAAGGACAAATATTCGATATACGACCGAAAGGAGAAGACGTATCGGAAGGGTATTCACAGTAAGTTCTTACCACCGAGATTTTGCGCTATAAATAAGGAGTGGTGTGAGAATGAAGGTGTCTAATGTATGTGTTTGTGTAGAATTGCCCAAGTGGACGAGGGTCAGTCAACGTGTCAACCCTCCTGGTTTCTAATCTGCGACGACATCCGAATTGTCTCGAATTACGCCCACCAGCCATTCGCCATATCCATTGTCTCTAAATATATGACGATCAAGGAAGCACGTACGGCCCTTCGAGGATCTAATACCCCGGACTTCTTTTTGGGACGATACGCCGGACCTCGTTTACCACTGTACTCAAAACACATACTGTATATTACGTGACTTTGATGAACTACCATCCATCCAGCTGCATCTATGTCACTTTTAAGCATTTTCTAGTTGGAATTGTTTTCGGGCGTTGAATGTGATATTAAGGGACAGGTTAGCATAAAGAAATTCAAGGCTGCTTTTTTGCCAATAACTTATTCATCTTTTGATCAGCACTTACTATCATCTAAATAAACAAAACGATAACTGACGGTTATTCTATGCACGGGTAAAAATATCAAGGGCTGCCACAGAACAAGAGACATATCATGAACAAACAATCTCGGCATGGTTGCGCAAAAACTCTCTTTGAGTCTCTTCCGGACTTGCGAAAACATCCATTCGTTTCTTCCAGACATCAGCTGGAATATCATTGACTCCATCAATCGCCTGCCATTCTTCCAGTTTTGCCCATTCACCAATTCCACCGTACCAATATGCGGCTTTCTGCCTGCTCGGCATCTCGAATCCTTGCGGTGGTCGTCGAAGTATCCAATTCGCCGGGTCAATGACTGTGTCGGGTGTATCTTCCGTCGAACTCATGAAAATCTCGATTGAGCGAACCCCTACCATATCATGATCACGGCGTGCTCTATTGATAGCAGCTCTCCAAGACTCAATGGATTTGACGCGCATTCTCCTACGGCTAACTGCAGTCGAACTTTTACAACGACCAATCTGCTCATAGTCATCTGCTCTAACGTCGCACTGTGCGTGTCGTCGCATGTATTCGACTGATGCACCGCAGGGATTGGTGTAAACGAGCCACTTCCCATTGTTGAACCAGTTCTTTGGTAGTACTGGGAATTTGAACCCACGTTGACCAGGTCGGCACTCATTGGCCAACCACTCAAGATGCCTATCCAGTGTATCCACAAAGTGCCATTCGACGTCTGAGGCCTTGGACTGTTTGCCTACACGAGTTTTGGAAAAGGGCTCGTCTGGCTTCAGGGGGATCTGTTCAGAGTTTGAATGCAAGTTGCCTGTGGGATTTGACGAATTTGAGCGGACAAGTTGCAAGTTTCGTGGGCGGCCATTTGCATCAAAAGCAATTTCCGATAATGGTGATGTTTGAGGAAACGATCTACCGCAGGAGTCTGTCTGCTGACTGGAGTCACTGCTGCTGTGTATTCTAATCAACGGACTTCCTGGTCGACCTAAGGTTCCTGATCGATGAGGTAGAATCGATTGCAGACTGCCCATCTCTAATCGTGTCGCCCATTCTCGGAGATATTTCAAATGCCGAGTCTTGCGAACCATAGACCGAGTGATAGCTTCGCTCATTGATACCTGAGATTCAAGGGAAATATGTCCCCGAACTCCTCTCCGAAGCACGCTGTGGACAGTTGGGATAAGCAATCCAGGATGATGATCGACAGTTACTACCTGATTCACAGGTTTCAAGCAAAGGGGGTACGTAAGGTATGCGGATGAAGGTCGATGCGATATTTGATAGGTATTGACGGCGTTGTAAGCCTGGGGTATTTCTTGTTCCGTGGTGACAGGATTGTCAACAATCCGTTGTGATTTCCGACTTCTTAATGAAGTCCACCTCAAACGGGCCCTTAATGAATCCGATTTTCTTTTGCGAAGGTTCTGGTCCCCCCCATGAACCGAATCCCACCATATCTTGCTGTAGTCATCATTGTCATCCCACGAAAACCAGTCCTTGAAGTTCGAATACAGACTCTTCCATTTCTGCTTTCGGGTGTCGTAACGATCCTGCGGAATCCAACCATACCACGTCTTGATGTACCGCGTCTCGACCGGCTTTCGCTCTCGGAGGATTCTTCCCAGTGTGAACTGACGAAACAATGATCCAAGCTTCCAGATCAAAAACCCGAAACCGAATGCGGTGGATGCGCCAAGTAAGATGTACACGAGGACTCGGAGACGACCGAGCTGATTGACCGCTGCCGACGCTGCTGACTTGACTGAAGGAGGAGGAGGTGGGGGTCTAAAACGTGATTCTGGTAAGGGCAACGGTGCCATAGTCCAAATGCACCTAAGTTGCTAAAGTCTCGCCATAATGATAGAGATGATAATTGTCGAATGTTATAAGTGACAAATACGAATCTTCCGGTCTTCTGCAGGTTTTAACCCAGCAGGTTCAGGAAGGCGGAAACTTGAACACCAGGAAGGAGCCACTCGATCGACAAGGCGTATTGCTTCCTCGTCTCGACCACTTCCAAAGACATGAGAATGAAATTGATCATCGACCAGACGAGATTACGAGCATTCAGATAATGGATCACATCTTGAATCTCTCTCGGTTTCCCCTATCAGATGAGACGGCAGCTACCTAGGTATGTCGCAGATGGGCTAGGGCACAGTCCTGGAAACCTTTGGCAGCAAAAATTAAGAATATTTACAATCTTCAGATGAAATTCAACACTATCAGAGACCATGACCTGGTTTCAGTACCACTCCCGTATGAGAGGACTCTCCTTCATCTGATTTCTACCGTGACACATTCACCACATCAGCCAAACGAACCGCAATAAGCCAAGCCTCGCCAGTTCCTGGTCCATGACACATATTGTGCTAAATCATCTTTCCATACGCTGATATTTCAGCGATTGACGTCCCCATATCCATACGATGAATCTGTCAACTTTTATACCAATGCCGATGACTCGCCTAATGACTGGGAGAGCCTGATAAGATGACCGCGTCTATTTATTGTCGTCATGGTGATTGGTTGGCCAGCCCCACCTACTGGGTATAGGCAAGCCGTTTGCTCCTTCCTATTTTGCTCCTTCTCTTTCACACACATCCCTCACTCCAACTCACTCAACAACTCTCCTACTTTCTCTGCTTGTGTCCTCACCCCTCCATCCCTCTACCTACCATGTCTGATCCGCAGAACTACGAGAGAGCCGATTACAATGTCATACGCAATACAATCCTAAACCCTGGCAGCGACCAGGAGAAAGTCCACGTCTTTCGGTGCTCAGAAGTCGAGTTTGCACGATTTGAACGAGCTTTTGGGCGAGGAGAACGAGAAGGAATCACCTACAGGTAAGTTATCACTTTCACTTCGACTTCAAATCATCCTCACTTCTATTTTGATCTCAAATGTCCTAATTTTATTTACAGGAGTCTCACCTATGATGGTGAAAGAGAACTTCTAACGTTTGTTACTATGACGACTGCTATGCATGAAGCTCCAACGAGTTGGCTCAACCTGTGGATTGGATCTTTGGGCCTTGGTTCTCGTGCGAATTCCCGTGCAGAGCTTTTGGATGGACTTAAATCAGATGGCTCAAACACGTAAGTTACTGTCTCTAGCTTTGCATCCTGACATAGTAGCAGTCCGAAAGCTATGCACCCCGACATAGTCTCAGTCCGAAAGCTATGTACCTCTACATAGTATCAGTTCGAAAGCTAATAGCTGCAGATCCAAGCAGCCTGATGGTGGTCTATTTATCCCTCCTAGCCGAGACTACCCTACCATTACCATCGACACTGGATACTCCGAATCCTATGAAAAGCTTGTCAGAGATGCGGAAATTCTCCTTGACGGGAGTAATGGAGAGATTGGTATTGTGATCCTAGTCAAGCTGACTCCGCTTAAACCTGGAGAGCATCGCATCAGCCATGGGTTTGTTGAGGTCTGGTGGTACGATTATAAAAAATGCCCTCCTGGTCCTGCCAGATTGACAGGAAAAAGGGTAAGTCATTTCGCACACCATCAGCAGCTATGCACTCTTACTTAACAGATATTAGACACTCTACCCTCCTCCGAAATCAGCTCGCGATCAAGGAATCCAATTGACATGGGAGAGCATTGTCCGTGAGGAAATCAAGAATATTCCATCTGGTCTAATGATCGATCCACCACCACCTTTGAAACTTGACTCACTTCGTGAGGCAATCGATGCGGCTACGGGAAGTAAATTGAAACGAGCTACGAGGGAACCTGATCCAGCCGCCGTGTATGAATTTCAGAACCCAATCGAAGTATCGAAATCAAACAAGAGGAAAAGGAAACGGGCATGTTGACCTCCGCATCTCTATCACAATCATTCTCACGCAATTGTTCCAGTACTCTTCAGCTCAAAAAGCAGAAAGCTCAATCCACTTTGCTTTTCATTATTTACACTTTGCTTGTGCTGAGATTCTAGTTTCTGCCGAGTATCAAAGGCACCTCACCGAGATCCCACCATGACTAGCGAGCCGTTGAGTAACACTCTTCAGCCAGAGCCGGGTTGGTACTTTGCAGTTCCTTGTCCAAAAAAGTGCGGTCCAGGACTTATACCTTATCCCATCATCATTCACGGTCCTGATATCCAAGGCCGGGATTCGAAAGAAGAGAAGTATTTTGAGTGTGAAACAAGTCTATATAGACTCACTAAGAATGAATTTGGATTGGAGAAGTCAGAACAAATCGAGATATATCCGCCTGTGAAAGGAGAGGATCTCGGACCTTTTGAAAGTGGGATATTGGTAGTTTCTGACATCAAGGTGAAAGAACCGGGTCGTTACAAGCTCAGGACTTGGTTTAATGTATACGGACTACCAAGCATGAAAACAATACGACACGTGCTGATTTATTCGGAACCTTTTACGGTGGTGGACTCTTTTGACAATACTACAATTCGGTTGAGTAAGAACACCAAATGCTATTCGCTACGGCTTATCCTAATGTTTGCTATTTAGGATATCGTCAAATCAATCTTATCAAGGAAGCTATAGACGCGAACACTCGGTTGCAAGAGCTGTACGGTGATCTCGCTACAAAGCTTGAGAGCAATTGGAAGTGACCGCCTGCCGTATCGAGTTCCCCGCCCAACGAGGGAGGATGGAAATATGTAATTCATCCACCCGTCATCGCACCAGGCGAACTACCATATCCCATAATCCTCGAGCGTCCAGGAATGGTACCTGAGCTTCCTGATAGCAAGAAGCTATGACAAGGTTCTATTTTCATCTACAAAATCGACCCTAACAAGGTTGAAGAGGAGAGTGAGGCGATGTGGGATTCCTTCTCGGATGGAGGCTTCGGTGTCGGGCCGTTTGGTGTTGGACGAGCAGTGATTGCGGGCGTCGAGGTGAGAGAGGAAGGAATCTACCGCTTTGACCACATTATTTCCTTGGCCGACAGCGTAGAGAAGAAGGAAATACGACATGTAGTGGCCAGAACTTGGAAGATTCATGTCAAACGTACGTTTGATAATTCGACGCTTCGATTGGGTAAGACAACCCACCTTCTTGATTCGAGACAGCATATGCTAATGCCTCCAATAAAGATAAGGCTAAATCCGACTATGTCAGAAGCCTTTACACAGAATATCCCCACTTGGAGGATTATTTCAAGCCATATCTCCACAGAGAAGATTAGAAGCAACTAATTGCTCTGTCAAATACATGGGACACGAGAATACATCCGCTCATATATGAATGAGCCTCCCGACTTCCGACCCTTTTTCATTATATTCATATTTCTTTTCAATCTTTCTCATTCACTCTTTCCTACCTGATCTACATGCCCATTTCTCCTTTTCCCTGGTCGAATGCACTAAATGGCTGCTGGATTGGCCAATTTCTTTCTTGTTGATATGTTATTAATACTACTTAGGGGCAGTGGGCTGGTCCCAATGGAAAAGCTTTTCAGATTTAAACATGAATTCGAGCTTGTAAAGAACATCTCAACCTTTGAGAGAGTTCTTGTGCCAAGATTTCCAAGGTCCTCCTGAAACATCAATGAGAAGATATATAGAAATAGATGGATTGTGTTACTACCAGTTGACGCATTCAGTCTGTAAGCCTTATCCCATCTACCAAAAATTTGGAACTTACCAACCCGCCGAGCTTGTAGACTAATGAGACATCTATCGCGAGCGGAGATACTAGTTTAGCCCTTGTCCATACATCTTCAAGATATGAAGAGACTGAATTGAGTCACTTCATGTTGAGTCAAGCTGATTCATAGATGACAGCAATCTGCTAGATGACTTTTATGGAAATGTTTGACTCAATGCTGTACATATAAGAGATGCGAGATCCGTTCGGGTTGCACGCCCTGCATCTTTCTCAAAATATTGTGTTCATCCATTCACATTCTAGGTACATACGGCCGGTACAGATGGATTTAGGGCGATTATTGTTAGCCCTAACTACGCATTGTGGCCGAGAGAAAAAAGCTGTTTAGTAGTACGGTTCGAATTTCAGGTATTAATGATATCTCGGTAAGGCATCTATTTCATCACAGATCCCAGATCTATATACAGAATAATATTTGATAATCTAAGTATTCTGATGCCTGTCCCAAGCATCACATGCATGAACCCTCACGATACCACTGACCATCAGCATACCTACGAAAATATCACATTCCACAAAAAAGCTTATCCTCTTTATCGTGATGAACTTGGGGAACGTGACCGTCTCTCCGACGTATCAGCATAATCATCTGAGGAGGGGGTGAGCCCTAGCGCAACAGACCCGGGAGCCCCATGTTGCACTGACTTATATAGAATTTTGGAAGGCATTCAATGCGTGCTGTGTTCACGTGGCTTATTGGTCCGATGGACTATACGTACGCTGCTTTTTTACATAACGATTTCGTCGCAATCTGGGGGATTTAAGGGTTTATAAACATTCTAGGACGAGAAAAGTGTTAGCTATTTTACTCTATTAACAATAGGTATTATCACTTGCAGTCGTAACGGAGCAAGACGTTTTGGGCATTTATCGGTATTGTCAACATATAGAAATATATGGACTCGCTCAGGACATCTACATAGTTGCAGAGATGATATACTCATCTCCATCTTTGTGAGATGTTGAACGGCAAAATTCGAATTTGTGGGAATCCGGACAATACTGCAGGGCAGTACTACAAAATATAGGAAGATTCAACTCCAGCGAAGTTTCAAACGATGCCTGGTCGTCGACACTACTCATGGCCGTTCAGTGGCTCTGCTTCAAGCGCAAAAGCCGAAGAACTGCGATTCATACCGAGAAAAGTAGACTCGTTGCTGTCAACGTCAAGAACACAAAGATCCGTTGACCGATTCACAACGTTCGACAAACCCTTCGACTCTACCCTATCTCCATACAGCTCCTCGGAAGAGGAAGAAATGATTTCTTCTGCGGGAATAATGGATCCCAAACTTGAGAGACGACAACTACGACGACAACGTCGAGAACGACGAGCAGAACACAAGCGGCGAAGACATGAACGACGCCAACGCTATAGATCAGTTGACAAAAGCAACATCACGGAACCGAATAATGACGATATTGGTGCCGCGGAAGAAATAATCATATCCTCAATTACGCAAGCGAACGAAGCCCCGATAGCGATTATGCGTCGTTTCGTGTGGCCACATCTGGAGAGAGTGCGGCACTTTTTCCTTCCACTCCAGACCATCCAGTACCTGACAGGATCATGGACTTCGCACTTGAAATATGCCGTGTCCACAGAGAAGAAGAGTCACGAGAGCAAGGCACGATATGCCGCCAAGTTGACTAGCCCTAGTGCGCCATCTTTATCGGGCACAAGAAGATCCTCGGCGGGTGAAGGGGTGATGTCACTATCGATACCTGATCATAATGAATGGATGCTGCGTCCGGAAAGACGGCATCGAAGATGTCACTCCGAACAGCCACGGGCGTGGAGAGAGCCTAACCCGGGGCTGTGGACATTGGCGGAGGAATAAGCTTGGCAACTTACCTGCTTCATACTATCATCAATTTAGCTCGTGACACGAAATGGGGAAGGGGCACGGGGAGATACGGACTAATGAGATTGTCTTGTGATTTAGCGTCAGAAACGTCCTTAGTCTTGTTACGCCGGCATATTCTCCGATCGTTTCGGTTCAAGATCTCTTTGAGCTCAATCCTGCTATCAAGAGATGACCGCTATACCGGATTGGGGACATGTCAAACCGTCGATGCTCACACGGCTTGGCCATGTTTATTCCGATGCTCGAAATATCAAGGGACATTCGTGTAGATAAACAAATATATGCCTCATTCTAGGAACAATAGCGTCTTTTTACTAGTTTTTAGTCCCAAACTTCATAAGATTGCAAAGCCATAACTCTTGTAACTTTGGTAAATCACCCAACCCTCAATCAAGGGTCGCGGTCAATCGGTCAATCGGGCGTCATCCGAATGTCACCAGGCATGATCCGCAGGGCAGCCAGTCACATGAACATCTTCTCTCCAGGTCGACTCGGAGACCAATAGAAGTAATGCCCTGGCATAGAGTATCTTAGCACGGGTAAATCGGAAGTAAACAGTAAAATAGTGATGGCACTCTCTCCGCAAATCCCTTTGGGGGCCTTCTAGAAGAGCGCTAGAAGGACATAAATAATGGGTCGTGCTAATCAAAAAAGTATATTCTATTGGTTGAACTTGCCCCGCTATGGGTCTCTGCCCCGCTTCAGCTGAAAGCCTGAGGCAGCACAATTTCATCTTTTCAGACGAAGTTGAATACGGTCTCACATTTCTATTTTTTGCATCATCGCCAAGGGATATCGGGTCTCAAACATGTGGCCGTTGCTAATGTCTTGTCGAATAAGGTTTTTTGATGATGTCGTCAGAGTCGTCAAGCGCGGAAAATAATCCTCGTCCAAGTTTTGAATTTGGAGTCTGCGATATGTACAGGGTGAGTCATTACAGGCCTCCGTACCGACTCCCAAGGAAGAGAAGTGGGAGAAGGAGGCTCTTTAGAAATAATTCCGTCCACAACAATCCATCCGTGATTCCGATAGCGAGTCTCGCGGTCCATACGGATCACCTCCCTGCATCACACTGCATGTGTAGTATGAGTTGGCAAGCCTTGGCGTTCGGCCAGAAGGCAGCCCCAAGCGGTGAGTTGAGCGAGTCTGTAGGGCTCTTTAGAGCAGAATGCATGCAACTGGCCTCGGAAGTGCAAAATTCAGTGGCTCCCGAGTGAGACAGTCACCGACTCGTCAGAGTCGTCACAGACAGCCCAGTGGGGCACGATGCAGTAGTGAATTGTTCGGTTATCTGCTAGCGAGGCCAAAGGCCATGCTACTGGAGGCCGCTAATTCCCTTCGAGTCACAGGGCAATGGACGTGCCCCTCTTCTGGTGACATTTCATTGGGCAATTTGAGGTGCTGATTGGGCGATTGGCTACAAACATTTTTGTGATTGATCGGCGACGTTTCTGTGATGCCGGATACTCGGTTCTGTAACTAGCCTGTGATTTAACAGACACAATAAGAAACAAATTCATAAATACGAGCATTTCCGCTGTTGCGAAACTTGAAAACATATTCACTTTGAAACTTCTACTGATTGCTCACGTACTCGTGTACCTCTACTTCCAAGTTTCGATTGAAAAACTCTGAAGGTCAACCGCGTTCTGCAATTCAATTGTTGGATGGAGATGCCAGACACCCATCCCATCGACTCCGACGCACAACCGGCACCAAAACTTGACGGCCTTTCTCCGTCAAGCAGCTTGTCCTCGGACACTTCTTCACTTTCTCCTCCCTCATCCACCAAACATCACCACAGACGTTTTCTGTCTCTTGACAACATCGAAGAAGCATCCACCCGAATCTTGACTCGTATCCGCTCCCGCTCTCCTCTTCCTCGTTCGTCTTCTCCATCAGCGGACAACAAGCGCAGGCGCAGTCCACCACCTCTACAATCCTCATCGCCGGTGTCGACATCTACGTCGCCTACATCGCCTCTGTCACCCTCATCCATTGAGAGGACCTACTCGCCTACCGATATGTCGCCTACGTCATCTCACCACCCTCAACGCCCTAATATGGGTCATCGGGACGCCTCTAGCAGCACAATTGATTCATCCGAGAGGTCAAGAAGCGATAGCTACAAAAGATATAGCGGAACCATCAACCACTATGGAAGACATTCCAACGATTGGCTGTTCGGCGGCTTCAGCGTCCGTGACACGCTGAGGGACGGAATTGAGAAATTGAAAGGACACAACGAGAGGGATAGCTAGTCTATCCTACTGCATTATCGGTCTTCCGTCGTTTCAATTTCGATTCTATTCAATGTTTTCTTTCCCTGTCGATGACGCCGCTGGCAGAGTCTTGCTGGCGAGACATTTATTTTCGGTAAAGCTGGGCTTTGAGTCATTTACAGGTTAGAATCTTTGTTCCTCTGAAACTCTGCATCGAGCAAGGATTTAGAGAAGGCAGATTTGATATCTGTGGCAGTTTTACTATTTTGCGTTATATTGTCTGTTCACTTCTTATGATGTTTGTATTCACTGTTTTATACCTCGATGACTTATGACTTATATGAATACATTACGAAGACTTTATGGAAACAAAACATGATGCAATTAGTCGGACGTAAATTATTTCCTAAAATAGTAGTTGGCGATTTCTGGGGAGTTGGTGCCTTGGCGCCTGAACCTGAAGACCCACCCTTCAGCCTTTATGTTTCTCCACTTTCTCCAACTTTTTCTTTCTTCTTTGTTTGTTTGTTTTCATCGCAACAGCTTTGAATATCACCGCTGCTTATTGAATCGTACCTGCGTTTACATTTAACTTTAATAAGTTGAGGTGGGAAGCAATTGGGTGGTTCTGAGTCTCGAGGCATTGAAGCTCGCAGCGGACCATATCAACCGCCAAAAAAGGGGTAACAAAAAGAATAAACGCGACAATGGCTGATCTGAATTCTGGCTTCGTTCTCGACACCCCAACAATCCTATCAATTGGATTCGCACTCTCCTTTATGCCAATTGCATACAGCCTGGGTACATCTCTGATTCCATCAAATCAACTCCGAAACCGTGCGCTATTCATGTGGCACGCTTACGACGCACTCACCCATCTCTTCATCGAAGGCTCGTTTCTATACGAATGCTTCTTCAGCTACATCGACATTATCGAGCCTACTGATACCATACTGAGCAAAGACCGTCCTTATTACTTTCTCGGTCGCAAAGATCGCGTCTACGGCGCAAAGTTCGGCACTGGACCCAGCGCGCGTCTGTGGCAGGAATACGCCAAAGCCGATCATCGCTGGGCTACTGCCGACACCACTGTTATCTCACTTGAACTATTGACTGTTTTCCTGGCCGGTCCCGCTGCAATCTATATCTGCTACCTGCTCTACAAGATCGCCAGCAACAAAAACTCCACCAAAACCGAAGCGCAAAAACTCGGGGCAACCAAGGGAAAACTCTGGCTCATCGCTTCTGCTGTCGCAACTGGTGAACTCTATGGTGGATTCATGACCTTTGCGCCCGAATGGCTCAGCGCTAATTCGCAGTTGGATGGAAGTAACCCGGTGTTTTTGTGGTTGTACCTTGTCTTTTTCAATATGCTATGGGTGTTTATTCCGTTTTGGGTGTTGGTCGAGGCGTACAAGGAGCTCAAGGTCGCGTTTGTCAATGCGGAAGTTTCGTCTTTGTCATCGGACAAGAAGAGGACATAGTTGGACATCACAATTGGGGTTTGTGGACCGCCGTTTCAGCATTACTTTCCAATCGATTTTTGGTGTCTTTTGCGAGCAATTTACCGGCTATCTTTAGCATATATATGTACAGAATTGCGACTCCATCTTTGCATCTATGGCACAATGTTTTGGCAGCTTCTTTTTGTCTATAAACCCCCTACAAATAAAAGTTCTTTCTATCCAGCAAGATGTATATCTTGGAGCCGTCTGAAAGTAGACTGTCAGGAGTTGCCAAGTGTACAAACTGGAGTCGATACAGTCCATAGCTACGGCATAAGGACGTTTATCTGAAGTAACATCGCGATATGAAGCACATGTTCACTGCAAGTAACTGAAAGAAAGTTGACTGCGCCACGGTGGCTCATGGAACCGCCCAGCGCCAAGAACGCCCAGACGCTCAGCCTTGTTGGGCCTGGCCCACTATCGCTCCAAGGTCAGTTGTGATTGGCTGACCATAGATCATGGCGCAATGCACGGTCTGCACCTGAGGAACCACGACTAAACCGTTCCGGGAACGAGGGCTGCGGCGGGGTGTTGCCTGAGATGGTATATAACCATCATCAACTCCCTTCCTTATTGTCGCGGATCCTTCCTCTGTCTCATTCGCGTCTGTGGTCTTTTTGAACGACGTTGCACAATTGATCATCGTCTTTTGTTGCATTTCACCGACACATACAAAACATTGAGATATGTCATACAATAGACCCCCACCTCGTAAGTATTCCGCCCCAGATCTCAGATTGCAGATTTGATGCTGACATTGCTACTTTGCAGAGCCTCCAGCTGGCTATCCGCCTCAAGGACAACCTCCCTATCCTCAACAGGGATACGGACATCCTCCACCCGGCGCTCCTCCAGGCGCCCCTCCTCAGGGAGGATATTACCCACCTCCCCAACAAGGTCACTATCCTCCTCCCGGTGGTCCTCCTCCTGGTCAATACGGCGGTTATCCTCCGGGACCGCCTCCTCCACAACAAGGCTACCCACAACACGGCGCATACCCGCCTCAACAAGGAGGATATGATGCACCGCCCCCAGGACCTCCCGGTCCTTACGGCCATCCTCCTCCCCCGGGTCCTTATGGAGCCCCTCCTGCCCAGCCAGGATACGGCGCACCCTTACCCGGACCACCCGCTCAACCTTCGTTCGGGTACATTCCTGGCCAGACAGCACCAGGCGACTTCAAGCCTCAAGCAGACTCTTTGCGCAAGGCAATGAAGGGATTCGGTACGGATGAAGACACTCTGATTCGTGTGCTCGCTCCTCTAGACCCTCTGCAAGTCGCCGCTCTCCGAGAGACGTACACCCGACACATTAACCGCGATTTGTACAAGGATGTCAAGAGCGAGACGGGCGGATATCTGGAGCAGGGATTGTTGGCCGTCATTGAAGGACCGTTGAACCACGACGCCGAGCTCGTGCGTGAAGCCGTCAAGGGTCTGGGCACAAAGGAGTGGATGTTGAACGACGTGTTACTGGGTCGCTCCAACGCCGACATTCGCGAAATCAAAAACGCATACCAGCGCAAATTCAACCGCAGCCTTGAGAAGGATGTCGAAGACGACCTGTCTGCTGAGACAAAAAACCTCTTCAAGCGCGTCATATCTGGAACGCGCCACGAAGAGTCGACTCCCTTCAACCCGGCAGCCATCGAGGACGAAGTTAGGAGCATCCATGGCTCTACAGCAGGTCGAATCGTGAACAACGTCGCTGAAGTCTGTACCATTTTCGCGCAGTCCTCCGACAACGAGCTACGGGCTATTGCTCAAAAATTCCACGAGCGCTACCACGTTGAACTAGAGAAACACATCGCAAGCCAATTCTCAGGACACATGAAGGCCGCCTTGATCCACATGTTGCGTACAGCTACCGACCCCGCACACCGCGACGCAGCTCTGCTAGAAGAAGCCATGGCCGGACCCGGAACGAAAGATGTCATGCTGGTGACTCGAGTCGTACGCCTGCACTGGAACAAGCAACATCTCGACCAGGTCAAGAAGGCTTATCAGCACCATTTCAAGCGCAATTTGCGTGACCGGGTCAAAGATGAAGTTAGCGGTGATTATCGGAAGTTGATGTTGGCTTTGTTGGGCTATTAATTTCTTTTACTTCTGCTTGACTGTACTTTGCCGGAGGCAGGTTTGCTTTGTACTGCTCTGATTGTTCCCCCCGGTGTGTCTTGATGTTGTTTGAATACCCTTTATTCTTAATCTATTGTATATAGTAACCCCTTTATTTTACTTGAGGTTCAAGTCAAGATTTTGTCCGTGTGAACTGATAGTTTTACGAGTGGTGCAATGAAAATGATGAACTCTTATAATTCGCTAATGTTTTGATGAAACATAAACAGTGTTGGAACAATAGCCTCATGGCCACACCCATGCAAGGCAAAAAGCCAAAAACAAAATGCATTCGTATCATACTCAATCATAACTCATAAACTCTTGATTTCATAATCATATGCTCATCATCCCATGAATCAATCAAACAACCTCCCTAACCAACGAACAATACGCACCAGGAAACAACCCTGTCTTTCCGGCATAATATCCCCAATACCATTCATCGTTTATATTCTCTGCTTCCGTAATCTCTGCTCCCCGCGGGAAGGATAATTCATCTGTGCATGATTCCTCGGCGAAATAAGACCAGTTCGCGCCTAGGACGAGACCATACCCGCCATCTGGAGGGATCGTAGCAGTGCGACGATCCGGCTGAGTGGTAGCTGATGGTGGTGTTGCCGTTTGCGAGGATGGAGATGATGATGAATTTGACTCTACTAGAGCGTTAACGTGCGAGGTTCGTGCACGACCAGCCTTTTTGCGTTTTGTATTGCCTTCTTTCCAGGACCAGTCTCCCGTGCCGAGTTCCGGGGATGCAACAGAACCTGACGAAGATGATGAGGGTTGAGGGTTGACCTGTTCGTCTTTGAGGGTATAGCCGCCTACGATATCGCGAACGATGACTCGTCGTTGTCCTTTTTCATGGTCTTCATAGCCTATTACGATCATGCGATGACCCTTTAGACAACGACGCCAGCCACTGTGGCCGTTTTCTTTGCTGATTTTGCCGGATACTACTAGTTTCAGGTAGCAGTTTGTGCATACGTCGTAGTCGCCTTCATTGCATTGCAAACAGTGGAATCGAGTTGACGATGGGGCGATGGGATATTTGCAAATATCACACTCGGTTGAAAATGACAAAACTTGGTAAGTCACCGCTCCCGGAAGCGCCTTTTGCGTTGGCACCGGTGGAGTAATAGGACCCAATGGAGTAACGTCGGTCGGAGATGGTGTCGGAGATTCAGATGATATGCGTCGAATGGGTAATAACGGATGATTGCAGCAGCGTCCTTGATTTACACACCGTCGACAATAGCCCCATTCCGACTCATTGCACTCGTCGCACTGCCAGAAACATCCATTGGCAACGGAGTGGCACACATCGCAGAACATTCCTTCCTGCAATCTGCTAGATGGGTTGTCACTCGTCATCTGCTTTCCATCAGACGAGCCCCGTGACGAGGCTTCCTTCGGCCTTCGATAGCGCTGTGATTTCATAACATGAGGCATTTCAACATTCGATCGAAGAGCAGGGTGGTGAGCTTTGTTAAAGTTCATCTCGCCAATGCTACCCACACCGTAGTAATGGGGACAACCCCGGCCGACATGATAGCAATGTAAACATACGTGATATTTTCCGTCTTTGCATTTCAGACAGCGCTTATGCAGTTCGTACTGGATATCTGTCTTCCCGCATCGTTCACAGGATATTGAAGGTTCGGCATAGTGTGTTGAGGGGACTCTGTTTGCGGCCTGCCTCGCTTGTCCAGACCGTGTTGCTGTATTACGACGACTCGATGGCTGTACGTTATTGGTAGGAGACTGGGTATCGCTGGTTGAAACTCCTGGTAATGAGGTAGTTGAAGCTGAGAAAGTGCGCTCCGTCGGCGTAGTCGTAGACGGACTGTTTGTCACAGGAGAGGCTACCACTTGTCTAGAAGCAACATTGTGCTGCGAACTAGTGATTCCTGCCCATACATCAGAGGCACGCGCTTCAGGCTCGGTTGAGCGTCTCGTCACAGAAGCTGTCGAAGATTCTCTGGTCCTCGGCCTCGATGGAGAAGCACGGGGCCTTTGACTCGAAATGTCGCTGGATGATCGCAATGCCGGTCTCAAGGCAGTCTCAGAGGTAGATGCAGGAGCCACTGGTGTTGGAGACGTTCGACGACGTCTAGTCTCATCAGAAGCCCTTCGGCGGTGATTATGTGAGTCTGATGATACCCCTAGCAGATGCGGCCGGGATACAGGTGGACGTCGCGAGGTATTCTCAGCAGTAGTTGAATTCTGGGGTTGACTTTGCAGCGTCTGTGATCTTGATCGACGATGTTCTGGCGCCCTTGTCCTTTCTGTCTGATCACTACTCCTCCGCGGCTGACGCGATCGATCAGGGTGCCTGCTGAGGAATATCTGCACAAGTCGATCGCTGAGCTCCTCTTCTTGACTCTGATCCAGACCACTCAAATCAATCCCATCTAACAAGCCCTCCTCCATGATCAAGCGAACAATCTCCTCTTGTGTATTATCTTCAACATCTGACGCACTTAGCAAAGACCGCAAACTCGATTGATGCTCGATCCGTCTCGTGGATTCATTGCTGTTCCCAACAGCATCTCCCATCCTCGCAGCATTCCGAGCAGCATTATGATGATGGTGATCCCGACTATCCGCACTTCTTTGCCTCCGGCCATCTCCAGAATGACTAGCCGAAGCTCTACTCCTATGACCATTCGCACCATCCACAACCAGTCGTCCATCGCCATCCGATTCAACGTCCGAACTACCAGGCGAAACAAGCACTTGATCACCCGGTTTGTACTTCTTCGCAATCTCTTCCTTTTCTTCCGCAGTCCTATCACGCTCAGGATTCGCCACCAAAACCATATCCAACAACGTCGTCACCGTAGCATTTGGCCTTGTTGCACGGACAGCTGCCCGACATGCTGGACAGGTGAATCGTGATACGGAACCGGACGATCGCGATCGAATCGCTTGCCATGAGAACCATTCTTTGAGACATGAACCGCAAAACGTATGAAGGCAATCGAGTAGAGTTAAAGGCTGATATAAGAGTTCGGTACAAATCTATTCCAATTTATCGCAAGCTGTCAGCAAAAGAGCGGAATGCAGTTACCCACCCGTCTTCCCCACCGCATCGACAACAAAGACGATAAACACAAAGAATTCTCCGAGATTCATAATACATACCGAACATACTAGCTCTTTTTCTAAATCTCCGAGTCCAGGCTTGGGAGCACTGGGCTGTGCACCACTGGTTGTGGCCATGCCTCAGTGAGGTGAGTTGGATTCGGTCTATGGATGTTGAGAGGCGAGCGGAGGATGGTTGGATTGTTCAGGTTGTGTTTATCGGGCGTCGTTTGAGGGTGAAACTAGGAATACGTTGCCTAACCCGATCTTGACTAGTTACCGTCTGAAGCTATATTGATGTTACCACTAATCCTAACAAGCTAACCCATTATGGTAATTTTCAGGTACGAATATCGCAAATTGTGTGTAAAATACGAATGGAATGTAATTTGCGTATTACCACGTTCTTCGATGTACTTCCAACGACTCTATTCCTGACAATGAGTGTTATTTGCGGGTTTAAAAATGTATAGTATTCACTCTAAACAGTGATGACATGTTTTTCAATGTTTCCACCTGACACTTCAACAGCAGGGCTGGCAGACAGCGACGAGTTGAATGATACTGTCAGATCAAGAGACTCCTGTGGGAAGAGAGTGACATAGTTGTCTGACCAAAATGGAGGATCGATGCTGTCGTTCGTCTTTGAGTCGATGAGAACCAGGCGGATAAAGAACGCTGGAATATCGGACTTGTTTTCTAGATGCACCTGGAGTGTGGTGGTTGATTCGCTCGAGGAATTTCGGTTGCCGGTCGTCACGACATTGGCTCCAGGCAGATTCTGCAAAGAAGAATAATCGGCGTATGTCGAAATAGGAGTATAGAACCAGTTTGACTCGTTCCAATTCAGAACATCGTTCTTAGATGCAAGCCAGTATACATTCCGGCTCAGTACCACGTCGTTCTTGGAGTCAGACGAGAGAATAAGACGCAAGAATCCCACGTCTTTGATTTTGTTGACTGCTTGAGCAATATTAGCAATCCCTTGAGAGTGGTTCGGCCTCGTATGTAGCTTGAGTCTTTGATGATACAAGCTTTTACCAGCTGTATCAATGAGATCAATAGTCACCCAGCGGGAGGCGCTTTCTCCTTTACCAAGAAAGTTCAGCCGGTTGATCAGATAGACAGTACCATTGTCATAGCTGAATGATACGTGTTCCGGTCGGGCTCCGACTTTGGATCCGAAATACGACCCTGCAGGATTCAAGTAATAATCAAAGAGTTGCCAGTGGAGATTTGGCCAGGCACTGTTCATCATCCAGTAGATCCTACATACCAAGAAAGCCAAGTTAGTTGCCATCTATAACTAAATCAGGCCATTCTATGAAATTTAGTACTTACACTCCAGTTGAAGGTCGGGAGGCATCCTGAAGGGATGTAAATCCTTCAAATTCGGCGCGAGTCGCTTCGTAGTCCATTATCTGAGCCTTTAGGAGGTAATCGTCCAGGTTGTTGGGTGGACCATATCGATTCCACAAAGCGTCGTCATAGATAGATCGATCATAGAACGAAGAAACATCACTAGACATGTGAAACAAGCCTTTATCTGGCTGCGTCCATAGGTCGTTCAAATCGCCTTCGGAGAGAAACTTCTTCAAGCTGCGAATTTCTGGTGTACCAACTCCAGGTCCTTCTTCTGATCCAAATCCAAAAGCCGCTCCCACTTGACCGCCATACCAGTAGTTAGGCGGAACATAATCATAGGGCCCATCCATCTTCATCCCCGAGAATCCCAGAATATCTGGATACCCTAACTCACCAGCCGATGCTATGATAGGGTTCGGCCAATCCCAAGACTTCAAGGCCTCTACGTATATTGATGCAGCTCTATCGTCAGGCCAGTAGTCTGATCCCACCAGAAATGCAAGGACACTAGGGTGGGTCTGCATCATTGAAGCCTCATGTAGCATTGAGTAATTTGCAACCCAATAATCATGGTCGGTGAATCTGACATACTCCGGAACATCTGTGTTGTACTATATCATCGCGGCAGTCAGCCAATCTACAGAATTACGTTCAAGTCGATCGAATTTTGAGACTTACAGTCCATCCCTCCCACCAGTCACAGCACTCCCATCCAGGCATGATCATGAGGCCCATTTCATCTGCCAGCTCAAACAGTTCCGGATGTTCTTGTTTGCCTTCTAGTCGCACAGTGTTCATTCCCATATCGATCATCAACTCAAACTTTTTTCGTACGTATTCTGTATCCCAACGCATGAACATGTCTGGACTATAACCCCCTCCGAGCGGAAGAAATCGAAGTCCATTGATGCTGAACGTCCGGTCTCCAAATTCATTCAGTCCAGATTGAATGTAGCGAATGCCTACGCGATGTGGCTCGGCGACGTCTGAGACTTCGTTGTTCACGAGGGCTGTTACTGAGACGTTATACAGAGGCTGATCACCCCAAAGCCATGGCCACCAGATCTGTGGATCTTGGAGATGTCCAGTCATCGATATAGACTTTTCTTCATGTGCTGCGAGAGTAAAAGGCTCTGTGAGGGCTAATCGTTGGCTTCCTAGGACGATTTTGCCGGTAAGTGTTCCATCAATAGAATGGGTCTCAAGGTTTGTTGCATTCACTTTGATGGTAATATTTGTCGACGTCTTTCCCGGTGTCCAATCATGTATAAAGCGAATCGGTCCAAGAGAAACAGGACCCGTCTGAGATATTTCAACATCACGCCACACGCCGGTTCCGTTGTCGGGAGGATATGGATTCCAGTCTACGAAACCCATTGCCGAATCGAGCAGGTAGTTTGTCTCGTAAGCTTGGATGAGTATGGCATTAGAGCCTGACTGTAGAAAGTTGGTGACTTCGTATTTATGGCCACCATAGGAACCCTCTTGAAAATCCTTATCTGCCAGCTTTTTGCCATTGAGCCAAATGTCGGCCTTGGAGGTTATTCCATGAGTAACGAGGAAATAGTGCTGTCCTGCCGAGGGATTGACCGTAAACTCTTCGCGATAGAGCCATGAGGTGTCGAAAACTGAACGGTCAACGATCTCGTTGAGGTTATCCGAAAACCACAAGTCGCTGTCGCTGTATACGCCAGTCTCGATAAGTCCAGCCATTACCGTTGTGCGAGGGCTGACTCGATACCAGTTCGCTACATTGATACCGGATTGTGAAAGTTTTGCGAAATCATTCGACGCGTGAAGCACTGATTGCAGACTCCAGCCGGGGATCTTGGCAGTCTGGCCGGGCGAAGACACAATCGTTGAAGGAGGACTTGTAGCATGTCCGACGGTGAGAATGGCCGTGGCGACAGCCACTATCGATGATATGCTCCGCATAGTGTCTCTGCTCCAACCATTGACAAAGGAAAAATCAAGGGAATCTAGCCGTGTTATGTATACATCGCAAGACTGCCAGAAGATGCGGAGTACTTGACTAAGAATTAATTGAGAAGAGGAGAAAGGTGACATCCTCGGGCGCGCTAGCAACTGCGTGATGTTACTCAAATGGCAGGAGCTCTCCATCAAAAGGGAGCCTACTTGGCAAGGGCGATCCTTTTCTGTTTCTCTACTTCCTATTGGTTCATTCCGTGTAGTTTTGATTAATTGTTGTATTATAACCACGTAATACCGACTAGCCGAGTTGTTTACGAAGACGATTTTCCCTTTTAGGAAAGTGGCAGTCTATGTAGAGCGAGATAAGGATACGATGTGACATTCCATAAGAACATAGTTATTTCCATTATTTCTTACTAAGAAACATGTTGTGTTCTTGCAGTATACTAATCTCCCTGAAATGAATGGCGTATCATACGCCGATACAGCCAATACGCGATAAGATAAGCTTAATGTCGAGGGAACCATTCCGTAATAGGTAAATAGTGGGTCCGTCTATCAGCCTTAGGCACTCTTCCCCTCATTCTTATCGCCCGTTGATTGCGCTCTTGTTGCCATTACATCAAGTACCACTTAAGAATCAATACAACAAATCATCAACGAACTATATTATCTCCTCACGATGCCAGTCAACCATGTGGTCATGATCAAGTTCAAGGATGACGCAACCCCCAAAGAGATCCAACCTGTAAGCTATCACTCAAACGCGGGGAAATGATAGCTATCATCAGGTTGGTCACTAAGTGGCAATCATCACAGATTATCAACCATATGCTCGATTTGAAAAACCAGTGTCTGCACCCCGCTACTTCCAAGCCATATATCATCTCCTCAAAAGGAGGTCGTGAGAACTCGATCGAAGGCTTACAGGTATTGCTGATACTTTGAGGCTTTTGTATGTAGACAGAATGCTTATTTCTGGCATATCAGAACGGCATGACGCATATCTTCATACACGAATTCAATAATTCCGAAGACAGAGATTATTATGTCAGATCAGATCCGGCACATCTCTTATTCATACAAGGTGCGAAGAGTTTTATTGATAAGGCGCAAGTTGTGGACTTTGCGGTTGGCGTATGGTGAAGTGTTTGGTTTATAGAGTTTGTGGCGTGGACTTGCGGTGGTAACATGATGAATATTATTATAATCTCTAATTTGCTATATTTCTTATTTTGAATTTAATCCATACTCAATTCGAAAGATTTTTCAGATCATGTGAGAGTCTTGAAGATGTTCCCATGGATCGTGGTAGAATGTACTTGACAGTGCTATCGCCACCTGCATTTGCCATCCGCCATTCGACAGCGACAACAACAACATTCATGAAAAACGTCACCATTCAGACAATATAACCACATGGTATTGGCTAGAACGCTCTCTCATTCGTCATGGTAACACGACAATACGAGAAGTTTCGTTGTGCGTATTCTTTGTGGTCGCGAGATGATGGTGGCATCATCTCGCCATTTCTAGAACAATCCGCGCTAGGCCCGTTAGGGCTATATAAGCCCTCGTCCAGCCCAACCCTCAATCTATCAATCATCAGAAACAAGCATCAACACAATCAATACGCTACCTACTCATCATTTACATCTTTCAAATCAGCGCTCTACAAAAACAAACAACATGATCCACCGCAGTGCACGCGTTGTACCTCGATCAGCCGCCTCTCGCCGGCTCTCCAACACCTCTCGAACCATAAGTCCTCGCCGATCCATGTCCCTCATGCCACGCTTCTTCCCTCCATCACCATTCTTCTCAAACAGGAGCGGACCAACCGGCGAATTCTCATCTCTCTTCCGTTTCCTCGATGACTACACCGATCACGTCACACGGCGCTTCGACGATACCTTCTCCGACTTTAGCCGCAATATGACATCCACTTTTGCGCCAAAGTTCGACCTCAAAGAGACTACCGAAGCGTATCAACTAGATGGAGAAGTTCCCGGAATTGAGAAGGAGGCACTTCAACTCGAGTTCCTGGACGAAAACACCTTGCAAATCAAGGGACGCACTGAACGCAGCTTTTCTTCTGGCAATCCTTCCTCAGATGCCGAGGATGTAACCATGACCGGAGCCGGCGCTGAACCCGAAGTGACCAACGACACCACTGTCGAATCGGCAACGGAAGGCGCGGAGACTACCAAAGCTGTTGCTCAAACAGCTGAGACTTCCAGCCTGGCCAGGACGGAAAACACCGGCAATGGTCGCTACTGGGTTGCAGAGCGCTCCGTCGGAGAGTTCAGTCGCATATTCTCCTTCCCAGCCCAGATTGACCAGGAAGCAGTCAAGGCTAGTCTGAAGAATGGTGTTTTGTCGATTACTGTACCGAAAAAAGTAGTCGAAGAGCCTACTGCTCGCCGGATCACCATTGAGTAAGGGTCAACTAAGGAGATAGCTTGAAAAGTCTATCAATTCTTTGTACAACAATTTCCATGTACTTCTGATCTTTTAGCCTTGCATTGGACTGGTGTTTGTATTTATTTCATTCTTATATTATACCTCTTAGTACTTGACATCTTCTCTTGTATCAATAGCTTGCAAATCAAATCGAATTGCCAACATAAATAGATTCTATCTCTTGTAGAACAATGTAGAAGTGGCTCCATAGCCTTGATTTCTACTAGTAACTAACATGAACATGCTGGTAAACAAGTACCACGGTAGAAAGTCGAAGCTGGGAACAAATTAATATTACATTGGCTTTTTACTGCCAAAAATGATGGCAGCATTACCTAGTCAACACTGTAACAAGGTATCAATCTAAATCTAAAATCTAAACCTAAAAACACGTTTGAATTTCATTTCTCAATAACCACCAAATTGCTCATCAACTTGGTCATCTCCGGCTGCCCACAACTGCTATATTTCCGCAAGTGGCTACTATGACTACTACTACTACCTCCTCCACTTGAAGGCGTAGTATCACCACTCGAAGGCATAGTATTATGCGAAGACAACGACGAACGACTGTTCGAATCGGAGGCCCTCAAACTGCTCAGCGGACTTAAATTTCTCGACAAACTTGGAATAGCGGCTTTGCTGGCGTCGTACTCAAATGCAGCTTTGCGTGAGACCATTTCGTGTTTGATTTGGAATGGGATGAGTCGTTCGCGGAACCATGTTTCGATGGGGCCGGCGTCTGTGTTGCGTCTTTGCCAGAGTTTGGCTGAATCTTTAAAGGCGTGGGCGATGTCTGCTCGGCGGAGGGAGTCGTAGACCTGGAAGCTTGTTTCGAGGGGGTAATCTATGTGATTGGAGATGATGCGAGCGAGGAGGATAGTGTCGTCAATTGCAAAGGCGGCGGATTCGTCACGAGGAAGCATCTACTCCAGTCAGTAAGTGATACAAAATGCAGAAAAAAAAGGTGGAGGCACTCACAGCATGAGCTGCATCACCTAACAGGATAGCACGTTGTGTATACCACTTCCCTCCAAGAGGAACTTGATATATAGGATACATCATCCAATCAACCTCTGGCGAAGTAGCGACTTCTCGAACAAAAGGAATAACAGAATCTTTGAAACGACTCGAAATCTCCTTCCTCAATGATTCATTGATCAGATCCCGCTTCCATTTATCCAGTTCAGTATGATCTTTGACTGATTCCTCACGACACTCCACCATTGCAGATGTGAAAATCTCCTGGTGCTGTTTCTCGTGAAATGTGATAAGTAAAGATCCGTTTTTCGATAGGTTCATAGATGAATTTCGAAAATGTGGTTTCCCTTTCAGACTCGCCGTTTTCACTGTTCCTTGTACGAGTGAAAATCCAGTGTATTTAGCATCCCGGCCCGGATCTATGAATTTTCTGCGTGTCGCAGACCAAACACCATCACAACCCAACAGTAAGTGACCGGTTGCCCGTGACCCATCTTGAAAATGGACTTCAATTCGGTCTTCGTCTTCTAATTGCTCTGCTTTGAGGAATTTCTTCCCAAACACCATTTTGATATTCCCTCTCTTCTCGGTCGCGGCTATCATTGCCAGGGACAGATTGATTCTCATGACTCGACGGGCTTTGTATCTTCTACCGGTTTCTGCATCACCGTATCCCAGTCCATGTTTCCCACTAAAGTCCAGGTAGGAAATCTGTTTTCCCGTCCGCGAGGAAAAAATTTCAACTGCATCGACGTCGACGCCCGACTCTGGGCCATATTCTTCTAACTCATCCAAGATGCCCAAGTGATCGAAATGTCTGAGTGCAACGGGCGAAAGACTGAGGGCACCTCCGGATGTTGACGGTACGGGATGAAGCTCAAATATGGTGATTCGTAGGTCGGGTATGAGTGGTGTAAGATAATGAGAGAAGGCGAGAGCTGCAGAGAGGCCGGAAAGGCCGGAGCCGATTATAATGATATCTCGTAGCATTGTATCAGTAAAGACATAAGTTTTTCTTTCGAGAGTAGATCAGTTAGCTCCCGTGGTCATAAAGCTGTAAAAGGTCAATGGTGCTTGAGCTGCCAAGGTCAAAGCCATATATATAGTCGGAAAAATATCGAAAGATCCATTTTGAATCGTGGACGTGATCGAGATGCATCTGTGGGCATCGGGAGTAACAACCGAGAAAAAATACGCACACGACCAGTCATATCGAAGACACAAAAAAAGAGAGAATAGGAGCTATAGCTCCAAAAGAGGAAAGAAAACAAAACAAAAAAAAAAAAAAAACTCACGCGATGATCTCGATCTGCCCAAGCCCAATTGACACTTCCGCAGACCCTGGTTTCGCCTCTACACTCTTGGACAAAAGCTTCCTTTCAATTCGAAGAGATCAGTCTCGATTTCTTGGGTATGAATATATTATTTACTTTGGAAAACAACACATGGAGCTCTATACCCACAGCTTATAGGCCGTGGCCCGGGCTGCACCAATAGGAAGCTCAGGCTAGCCCCGAAAAACTCACGAAAATCAGCCGGGGCCCCAGCATCAGGAGATGCTTTTTGCTCAAAGCCGAAAAACTAGGTAGTTTCGTCATTGAAAAAAATTTTCCCGATCAATACGAAGATCTAAATTATTTTCATAGCCGGTCATTTCTCCGAAAATTGGTCTTTTCTGATGAATCGAGTTTGGTACTGGGTGTTTGTTCATGTATGATGTCGTCTACAGAAAATAGCTAAAGAAGATTTTTCTAGAAATAACGTCGTTCCATCATCCGCTTCGGTGCCGAAAGGCTAACATGCATAAAGTTCGGCAGGTCCCACAACGGATGTCAGATATCCAGACCAATGGAATGCAGCTGCTTATTTTGACACCTTTGCCGACCAAACACCGAGATAAGGCGAAAAGTCTCAGACTCAGAGTCTCAAACATGCCGATAATTTCTTTTTCGACGATAGGGAAAAAAGAAATATGGGATCGTTTCGATGATGAGACGATAGATCAAGGATGATCCGCGAACGCTTTCCAAGGATCTCAACCGTCGGTTGATCACGATCTGTAATTTTGATTAGGGCTGAGGGACTTGAGTCGGCTCGACCTGGATCACCCCTGTCAAGATCCAGGGCCTCGTTTCTAGTGCCATATTACTCATTCTCTTCACGAAAACAGATCAATGACATAACCCTAGAATGGCCGATGAATCATCTCTCAATTCTTGCATACTTAAAGTCGTTGGCATGATGAATGCATCGCTTAATTTCCGGTTTGTAGCCGAGGCTGTGTGGATCTAATCAACCCTCAAGAACCCTACAAAGTCTATGGGATTACTATATCCGTCTACATGCGTCACTGTCAACTGGTGAATTCCGAATAAACCCTATAGAGGATCACTACGCCACGTAAAAATCCGAGTTTAGTCAACTTGAGCATCTAGACCGTAGTCTGATCGCTTCTCCTGTCTCTGTGCGGATGAGCGAACATATTGAAACCTATAAATTCTGCCAATAAGCGATCGTGGTAGCTTTGATACGTATATATGTAATATATATAGAGAGGCATCACACAACTGATGCTTTGGAATAAAACAGATCAAGGATAAGGAAGCATGGCAACAGACCAGTACCTACGTAGCTGTCGATGTCCAGACATTGAGGGTCACTTATGTCAGACTTATTTCATTTAGAAGCGTGCTTTCTACTTCAGGTATGGCTTGGCTTCAGCTATCATAAAATTCAAGACTTCCAACATTCGAAGGTTGGGATTCTTTTGTATGAAGCTAAATTGCGACTTCGGTCACCGATATATGCCACGGGTTCCAGATGTCGATATATCCATGCATGTCATCCATGGATCTGTGCCTCAGTCACATGAGCCTTGCAGTGTCTAGACTTCTAAATATAGACACGGCTACTGTGGAACCGACCTTGTTGAATTTTTCAAGATTGCAAAAGTCCCCTGGCCAGTCCCGGTATGGATATGAAAACTAATACACCGAAGTAAGATAAAAGAGCACTCTTTCTCAATGTTGCACTTGCGAATATAACAATACTACACACCGAAATCGGGATCATCTGAAGCCTGCGCCTGTATCTCCAAGCTCTACCATTTATGGTCACCGAAATTGTAAAAGTAGTCAGGATTTGAATTCTAATTACATCACCGATCGAAGGTTTTCGACATTTGCGGTTAGATAAAGGCTTGGGGTAAGTCCGGATTTCATTTCCCCTTAGCGGTTCCCTTGACCTGGTCTAGATGGACAAGGCAATACGCCACGTATAGCCTCCAAAGTATGTGATGCTTGGGACCTAGGCACGAGGCTTTATGTTTAAAAGACAAGAAGTCTATAACTGTGTCGGATGCTTGCTCGTTGTTTACTAATGCTTGCCCCTTAATTATCGCATAGGTATCCGCGCAAACCCCCTGCAAGTTAGAATCTTGTTGATTGCACGATAGCTAGCTCAACCTGTTTCTCGACCAAAAATCAAACTAGGGTTCGAAGATCAAAGCTCGCCATTCTCAAATAAGACATTTACACTATTTGACGCTTTTTCTACTCAGTACTATATATTAGTGCTGCTCTAGCTCGACATCTTCTTCACCCGGAAGAAAAATCTCATGTCCCGAGCCCTCATAAACGAATATAGCCGCAACCGCACCCAGAACCGAAATGAGAGCGACAAACCACCACGAAAATCCAATGAAGCCTATATTAAGACCGTATCCGTACCACCAGCCCGAAACGACAGGCCCAACTGTCCGGAAAGCAGACGATGTTGCCTGCCCAATACCGTGAACAGTCCCCAAAACAGACGGATGCGGACAGCAGTTGTTGAGCAAAATAATCGAAGCAGGGAGCGTGAAGGTGCGAGCTGCAACCTGCAAGAAGAGGGTGACAATAATAAATACCCAGACCCAGAAGCCGTTGTCTTGAGCTTGGCTTGCGTAGGACGAGGATATTAGTGATATGTAAGGTGCCAGGGCATAAGCAGCCGGGAACATGATGAGGAAGTATTGATAACTTTTCGCTGTGCCGAGTCGACCTTGAATTTTGGGATAGATGGTAAACTGAAGGATCATGCCTATTACGCCTAGGATGGATGTAGCGAGCCCGACCGTTTGGGGAGACATTCCTAAGCCTCCAGTGAAGATGAATGGCAAATGTCGTTCAGGACTAGATGGGTCGTTCGATTCGTAACGAGGCGCCGAGAGGAAGAGCAGCCATAGGTTGTTGAATGCACTAAAATGTATTGTTCAGTAACGTTCCTCGGCGCAATGAAATATATGGAATATGATACTGTAGTCGAACTTACCCCATCTGAAAATCAAAGAAAGCTTGCGCACACAAGGTACACAGGACATTTTTAGTCCATATTCTTCTAAATGGTAGAACCTGGAGAGGCTTTTCTCCTACAAAAGACTCCTCCAAATTTGCATTTTCTTCATGTTCCTGTTGATTCAGTAGATGTCCTTCCTCGTCATCTGGGTTGTGTATAGGTATGCTGGTATAGTGCTGGCCCGAGGAGGGCGTGGTTGTAAACCATTGACGCTGTAAAAGTGCGAGAATGTATAGTTTAAGTCCGGGTTTGTTCTTGCAGGATTTCAGAGTCTGTGATAGTACGCCCCGGTTAGCATAGGGTAATCAACGCATTCAGCGAAGGCATACCTCTTCTAGCCCAACGGCTACCAGCGTGGCGCAGAACACCATGAAAAAGAAATTTGCTACCATGGGCAAGGAGTATGGATATTTTACCAGCCATCTAGCTGCCGAAGGGCCTCCAAATATATTAGGATATGTCTCAACAGGGTTTGAAAGCCAACCGCCCATGACTGTACATCCAATTGTCAGTTTATGCGACAGGGCAGAAAGAGAAAAACTGGTTGGTTAGATTTTGACGACTCACCTGGTCCGAAAAGAGCAGCAATGTTGAAGCCAATAGGCAATATCAAAAAAGCTCGCGAATGGTACTTCTTATCCTTGACATTCTCTGAGATCATGGTTCGAATAATGCCCACCGTCCCGTTGATCGCCCCGCCAAAGAACCGCCAAAACACAGCTTGACCGAACGAAGTCGAAAAAGCAACACCCAAGCACGAAATGGACGTCCCCAGCAATCCCACCAAAAGTACGAATTTTCGGCCGCCCCATTGCGCATCTGCGACTTGACCCCAGGCGACAGCGGTGGCGAACTGCGCAGCTGTAAATGCGCCTTGTAATATTCCGGCTTGTGTTGATATTTCAGAGTCGGTTAGTGACTCGTCAAAGGACTTGAGTTGAAAGAACATGTAGGCTTGGAGAGACGATATTTGTAGGAAGTCGAATACTCGACAAAGGCCCAGCAGCGCGAGTTGACCTTTGTGTGGAAGGGACATCCATGTTACTGGTGCTGGCTTCTGGACTGGCTGCGGTTGTTGAGCACCATCATCATAGTCCTGTTGGTTCCCATAATTTTTCCATTTATTGCCGTTGTTCTCTACTGACTGTAATGGAGCATTATATCTAGAATTTATTGTATTAGCAGGCACATATTTGTGATGAAGATATTCACCGAATCATACAAGGTAGTTTCCGTTGTCCGCGAAGCGTTTTCGTCGTGTTCGTTGAGTTCAACCATCGCCGCCTATTGAATACGGCACTGGTGTCAATAGCCCTAATTATCTTTCGCTATGCCAATATACTTGTAAAAGTTGTGGTACTGGGCAGGCGTTCAATAATGGAAGAGATTGGCTATGATTCTTCTTGTCCAGGATTGACAATTGTAGATTAATGAAAATTACAAGCATTTTAGAGCGCGAGAGATGAACCCATGTTCATAGGAAGTAATGGATACATTGGCAGCTGAATCAACTTCAATGAAGTACATATACGCTAGACAATTCGGGGAAATTTTACGGCAATGTTTCCACTACCCTGACTGAAGTATGTGCTCGATAGACTTAGGGTATTAAAAAGCTAATGTACTACGTAATTATCATACAAGCTAAGTACTAAGCCACCCTTGGCACCGGGCACTTGATCTTACCTTTATTACCTTCATTCTTATTCAGGACTCTTGAGCGCAATCAAGAAGGTCGCAAATGGCAACATAGCACGCGTACAACCCCGTTATAAGAACGGAAACTTTATCTTACGCAATCTCTGACCCACGGACCACTGACTGCGTCAACAATTGTATCTGCACTCGTGCCCTGGTACGCTTCTGAAATTTTTGAAACGAGATCACGTCCGAAGATGAAACATGACTCGTGCATTCTTGGCTTGATTAGAGTACATCATAATCAGAATTGTGGATCATGATAAAGTTATGGACGTAACTATCGTACGTATTAAGTGAAGAATCAAGGAGTAGTCGAAGTATTGTATGTATGCTGGCGTTATGCCAAGGAACTGTACCGCCTCAACGTTTTGCAACAGCACATAGTTTGTCCAATGGATTTCCATAACTGATTGACTTGCTATATTGACGCGTGGACAGGACCGAACCACACACTCGTACCTCTCTACACGGGGAGAGGAAGAACGGTTATCAAGTGGGGATCTCTGCGCAATCTCCCCGGAATCTGACGCTAGCCGCGCGCCACTTATGTGTATTAACCAATCACTGCTCTACTGGTACCGCTTATTTCCTTCGCCACGCGTCGGAACCCTGTGTGGGGCTATGTAACCCTAAGACCCACTCTCCAGTACGATTACGGAGAATACACTACTACGGTCATCCTGGTAAGTAACGTTAGTATTCTCCACTAGGCACCTTTCCTATTTTGTACGCACTAGCTAAATACACGCTCAAAATCTCGTATGGCCACC